>VZRW01013311.1:60908-79163 GCA_013398125.1 Aegotheles bennettii
GACTCTAGGTGACCCTGCTCTGGCAGGGGGTTGGACTGGATGATCCTTCGAGGTCCCTTCCAACCCCTAGAATTCTGTGATTCTGTGATCTGGAAGTCTGAAGTATAGAAATAGAGTATCAGGACTGATAACCTAAGTTCTGGAATTCAAATGTTTGTTTCAGTAGTTTAAACTTACTTGAAAGTGACAAGAAGTCAGTTGCACTTTTTCTTTTTAAGCTTTGTGTACAAGATTAGAGACATAAAGTAACACTGGCGTGCTATTTAATACTTCATCTGTTCCATAATACCTATTAATCACTCTAGTTTTTAAGTATCTCGGTGCTGTGCCAGGGTTTTGAAAGATTATGCAGAGATAGGGACGTGTCTGAAAATAACTATCAACAACAGCAAATGAATCTGCAGAGGTGATGATTTTATACCAAGAACAGGAAAATATACGTGAGGCAACCTACTTTAGTCAGAAGTCTTGTAACAGCAAATTTGGGTTCATGTCAAGAAAAAGAGCTTGAGAACATAGTTCCAATATAAATTGCTATGATTTGAATTTTCTGAAGTTTAAATGAAACGTACAGTTAAAAAAGGTTAAACTCATAAATCCTAAACTTTAGAATGCAAATTTTTCCTAATGATATGTTGGAGAGGGCAGCGGTGAGCACTGTCTGCTGCTTGGTAATAAGATGTTTTTATGGTAATTACACTCAAGATTTTTTTTTCCCCTAGACAGAAATGGCTGTTTGCATAACACGTTTGGTTTGGGCTGATTAAGCAAACGTCGTTAGCCTTGGACTGGGAGACTTCATTCTTTTCTTCCTTTCTCCCCCTGTTTTCAGAATACTCCTTAAAATGTTCTTGAATGCAAAGGTATCGTAAATAGATTTGCAATGTGTGCAAAATGCTCATTTTAGGGTAGGTACAAAGTAAGGTATCACCTGCTCTACAAGTTCTAAGAAAATGTTTACTGTGTTATAAAATGTTTTTAAAGTACAAGATAAGGATTGCACAAGATAAGGGTTATTCTTCTACATAAACTTAAATAAAAGTAGTTAAATAAATATATGTTTTAATTTTTTTTAAAAATAAATTGTTCCAGAATTGTAATTTATAGTGTGACTTTCCTCATGCACCCGTATTTCAGTGGGATTTTTCTGTGTGTACCAGGATCACTGATGCTAAACTGGATTTGCTTTTCCTCAATGTGTGGTTATGTTAGTATATGTATTTTTTTGATTCTTTTTTCAAAAAGTTACCTAGGATAATATTACTGCTCTTAAAATTTGCACTCTGTAGATATTTATTTGTAACGTGGAAACTCTTAAATTGCACTGAATATAATGTTTAGCTGCTTTATACTTAACATATGCTTTAGGCTTATAATTTAATATGCACATTTCTGGTAATATGGCATACTTAATTTTTTCCTTACTAATTTATCTAAATGTTGAGATGGTCAAGAATTGCTTCACCTCACTTTAGTATGTTTGCATAACTCTCTTCTTGCTGTGTTTTTGGTTTTTTTTTGGGGGGGCATAGCACAGCTTGGCAAACTTGACTGCATTTCTTATTCTGCATATTCTGTTTGCAGGAGTGCAGAGGGGCTTGAGTCAAGTGAGGATTTCTTGATAGCTGCATAAGGGATTGCAAAGCTGCGTCACATGTATTCTTCCTAAACCTTTATCCGTCTGCCCCTAATCTGCTTTCCTTTAAAGTCTGGGCAGTAGGCATGGGCGAGGGTGTAGATTAGAATCTGGGTTTGTCTTCATTCTTAACTGGCAGTACCCTGACCTTGCTGTGAGAAAGCAGCTAACCAAACCTGCATGCGTTTATTTTAACTATACTATACCTCACTCTTCTACCTGGTCTGTACTTTGCAATTCCTTGTGGCTTTTTCATGGTGTAAGTGACCCGTTCTGACTGAAATGTTCACCTCCTTAGTTTCCTCTGAGTTTCCATAATACCTGAATAGAGATGTAATTCAAGACACTTCCATTTTTTTCTGTTTTTGTTTGTAGACTGTTTTCCTTAGTGTTGTTAAAGGTTCGTGCTCCAAATTGCTTTGTTTTTAGATTGCTTCACTTGGAATAAAACTGTTCTGTCATGTCACAAGCAGCACCATTGTGGTAAATCAGAGAGAAGTGTGTTCCTGAGGTACTGCCTACTGAAATGCCCTAGTTTAGTTCATGGTAGGAACCACATGTTATCCTAATGCAAGGGCTAGTTCAGCATCATCATAAAATGAATGTGAATAATTTCCAGCCAAGTAAAAATTCTACTAAATTGTTTTGTTCATTTTTATTAAAAAAACAGAGTTTTAAATTTCTTTTTAAACACAGTAAAACTTAGATCTTTCACTAAAGTATATTTGTTGCTTCAGTTTAGTCTGTCAGCAGCTAGTCCTTTATCTTCTAATACTCGCAGAATTTTCATTTTATGTTCTTGTTTCTCAAAACGCAGAACTTCTTTCAAGGGGGCTGTAAATGTTTTCATACACAGATTTTTTTTTTTAATGGTTCATAGCAGATGCTGTTGACATCATTGGCTCCAGAAAATAAGTTAGATTATTATTTGCTTTGACTTCTATGTTCACTTGCAAGCAGCTTTCATTAAAAAAAAAGAAAAGAAAAAGTCAGTAATTTGTTTAGGATTACAGTCATTGGTTTCAGGAGGATGAAGAAGATGAGTGGCTTGATAAAATGGTGTTGACCAGTTCAGCTGTTAACAATATTATCCTTAAATAGTTGTTACATTTTCATTTTTTTCTTTAGTACCTGTCTGTAGAAAATGATCATAGTAAAGCTACATATCCTGCGGGTGAGTTCTGGAAAAAGATTATTCTTATTCCAATGGACACAGTTTCAGCTGACATAAATCAGATAGGTGAGCTTGTGTGATGGTTAGGACTGTATTTAGACGAAATAATAATTAGGTTGGTGCGTGGTTCACATTAGTGCTATAGGTTTGGATCCAGGATTACTTAGGTAGGCAGGAGACACTGTATCCAATTCCATGAAGGCAGAGTACAGAGTGGTGAGCTGTAGGTCCGGGAGGTTGCTGTGTGGAGTTCCATTTTGGAGGCTGACGTTGTTGCTGCTGCTGTTTTCCATCTGGCAGTGAGAAGGGAAACACTGGGAAGACGTTGGGGATGATGAAATGAGAACTAGGGGATCCACAGCTAGGCTGTCATCTTTCAGCTCTTCCCAAAGATTTCCTATAATGAAACAAAATGGGTTCATTCAACTTTCTCTATATAGGCTTTTTGAAATGTTGTTTTACAGGAGAAATCAGTAATTTTATGGTTGTTTATTCTATATGGGTAGGTACTCTTAACCACTTGTGACTGAGAAAGAAAATAGATTGTTTAATAGTTATTATTTGTCTGCCTCTGTAATTTAAATCTGGGAGAAAGCAGCATCAATTTAAGGCAATTATTTCACATGTATGTTTGTGTATAATGATTTTACTCCAAGTGTGCAGGCCTTGTCTTAAGTTCTAGGACCTCTAATTTGAGATTGGATAGCTTTAGAAAGAAATACAGTAAAAAGCTAAGTTAAGATTAAACAATTTAAGGTAAAGTACAGGGAAGTTGGAATCGTACCGTATTGGTGAGGCATACAAAATACAGTACAAATGAGCACGCTCCAGATTAACTGAGTAGAATGGAAAGAGGTTAAGAGAAATGAATGGAATGTGGGATCCGGCTTCCTGGAAGAGGAGGAAGCTGAGGATTCAAAAAGCTGTGTTGTTAATCTTAGTAAAGCAATCTGGGCATGGCCGGATTGCAGAATATTTATGACAGTACAATGGCAAAGCGCTTGCGCTCGCTGAGTCATGTAGATTATTAAGACTGTGTTTTTTTGCTCAGTCTTTTGGGTTGCTTTGTGTCCCAGTTCTTGTCTGTGCAGGAAGGCAGATCTTGCACGTTATTTGGTGCAGCAAGAGCTTTATCAGTTGGAACCCACAGGTTTTATTTACATATATACATATATAAATACATACACATACATATGTGTACACATACATACATATGAACTTGGGGGGGGGCTTTTTTCCCTTATTTTTGCATGGGAAGTGGTTTCTTAGTGTTCAAAATCTTGTCCATTCAAGGTGACTCAGTTATTTAATGTCAAAAACTTTACTGTCAACATTCCATGACTAAGTATTTAAGAACACACCTCAGAAAAGATAAGTTCGGGGCATAGATCATACAAATGCCTTGAGAAGGAGTAAATAGTGTTCTTTTGAGCAGGGGGAAGGGGTTTGAACAAACAGTGATGAAGAAAAATGTTAACACATGTTAATTCAATCAAAATGATTTATCTTTGTGCTCTTCACATGACAATTCTCTTGATAGGCACCAAATAATTGAGCTTAAGTAATTTCCAGTGAAAACTACGCCTGAATTTTAAGCATGCATTCTAAATACCATACTTAACATGAGCAGTTGTAGTCAAGAGTAGCTTTCTTGGGAAACTTTCTAAAGATATAACACATAATTCTGTGTTGTGCAAAATAATGTAGCCTTCTAGGCTGGTCTTCATAGCAGTGGCAAGGACAAGGAGTTCACAAAGGACATAAATGACCTTATGCAGGTTGGGATAGGATGTCATGCAGTGAGCCTGACTCTAGAGAGTAGAAATGCCTTAGATACCTACCTTGGAGATCAAAATCAGTCAGGGATGGATTAAGAGCATCGATATCATTGCTGAGGTCTCCTTCCTGCATGAGCGTGTCCTGCATTGTCCTGGCTGTGGAGTGCTCTGTCAGCATCTTTACCCCGCAGCTGGGGGGTGTCTGGGCCGGCAGCGGGGAATCCTGGGTGATGCTGGGCTGAGTTCGGAGCTCACTTTGAGCCTCCCCAGAAGGAAATAGGGTCTGAGGGTCGGGTGACTGTTGCATTAACGTACTTGACAGTTGAGGAAAGCCCTGTGGTGTATAGCACGCAGTTTGCTGCCCCCCGAGCAGGTTTGGTAATGGGTTCTTGACATGTAGAGCTCCTGAGGCGTGGATGCTGTGTAATGGCTGGGGTATCCCGGAGGAGAGGGAGGGCTCGCATAAGGAATGGGGTTGGACTGCCATCTGCCTGGGATGGGAAGCACTTGCAACGCCAGTCGGGCTGCAGGACATGATTGAAGATCTCAGCTTTTCACATTTGTCGCCTATCAGAGTGTCAAGTTCTTCTACAAAACAAGAAAAAAGTCAATGACTTACTCGTTCCTAACAGAGCCTTAATCTTCATAGCTTGTAGCCAGAATTTTAGTGTTTCTCAGGAAATGGGTGCGTGAAATGGCTAGCCTGTATGTGATAACTGCAAAAGCCTGAAATGTTTTTTTAAATTATCATTGCCAAGTGAGTGTGTAATAAACTGCATTTTTTTTATTTAAAGGTTGGATGCTTATCAGTTGATTTCAAATGTTATTCTATAGTACTTATTTCAGTGCTGTTTTTATTTTAAAATTTAGTGAGATGTCAAGAGAGAATGTTTTCTTGGTGAAGCTTCTTGGTGCCTATTTGGGAAGCACTCCTGCAAAGCCAGGTCTTATTCAATTCTTTTTAGTTTTTTTTCTTCCTTGTTTTGCCAATCACTTTATAACCAGGAAAAGTTCTTAAATGTCTTCCTAAAATGTGTATAAATTCTCTTACACAGCTTGGTGCCTATTGCAAGGGAAAGTTCTGGGGCCCACTGTTTGAGAACCAATACACTAACATATTACTGACCTGGCTTTGCCATACTCTTCCTTACGGCAACTGGGTCTTTCCTCTTCCATTTCTGAAGCTCCTCCTGCATCTTATCAATTTTGGCTGGATTCAGAGCCCACAAACAGCCTTTCCGAGAAGAATTGCCTGATTTGTTTTCAACTTTCTCAAAGCATTTGTTCAAAGATAAGTTGTGGCGTACAGAATTCTTCCAGCCATCTGGAGCTGTCTGGAAAAACAAATCCAATCTAAGAATGGAACTTCAAGGAGGAAAAAAAACAAACCCACAAATATATTTCTCTGTTTTGACTGGTGAGATTATAAGAAATGCTGTTTAGATTATACGTTCTACAGCATGAAACTTGCATGTTAGGAGGAAGCCACAAAAAACAGTCCTGTTGTGTGGGAAGAGAGGAATCGGATAAAACAGTAACTGATCTGAGCAGGAAGGTTGGCTTTATCGGGGGGGCTGCTGGGTTTTTGAGTGAATTTGCAAATAACGAGAATTAAGTGTGTAAAGAATTGTATTCTAGAACCATGGTCTAACAGGAAATCTATCTATCTTAACCTGTTTTGGAACACCTAGAAAAATTTCAAACACTTAATTGAAGGACTATGTGCTACTTGAACTCAAATTGAGTGTCCAGGCAAACTTCAAATTAACTTTAGCATACTGCTGCAGATATAACTTTGTATGCTGGCCGAATATATAACCAAAGGGTTTAATCACAAACCCTACAGTTGAGATACAGGTTTCTACATCTGGTCACTGTGTCTTTTTGCTTTGTATTTATTTTTAACTTGGTAGCGCAAGCTGGAAGGTTCTTCAAACAATACATACAAGCTTCATTAAAATGATTCCCCCATTTTTATTTAGGCCATTTCTGATCAATGAGCAAAACAAAATTCTCTCCTTTCCCCGAGGGCGGTTTTGCATTCAACTGCAAGAATGGAAAGAAAAGAAAACCTAGTGCAAACCCTCTCTGTTTATGCAATCTAATTTGTACAATCTTTCTTTTTTCCTGATTGCTTGTAATAGAAATTTGAAAATGAATATTACTGTAAGGGATGAAGAGGGAAATACCCAGCAAAAAGATTGTGTTCAGCTTCTGATGGGAAGTGCCTGTTTGCTTGCTAGTCTGAAATACTGATCTTGAAGAAATGGCACTGTATCCTTTTACTGCATATAAGGCTTTCTGGTGTTTGTTTATTTGATTTCACTCATTTCTGCTTACTTAGTCATGCAGCCAGAAGATACTCCCCATCACATTAAGGCTTTGTAAATTAGTATGCACCTTCATATCAGAAGATTCCTATAGTAAATTCCTGGTGTGTCGCTTCCTTGCTTTTCTTTTGGTAGGTACTGTACGATGCTATTTGTTGCATATCTTTGTAGAACTGTCTTAGCTCATTGCCACTGCACTATAATCTTGGAAAAAAACAAAAAAGAAAAGAGAGGGAGCAGGAAAAATGACTTGCTACATAGTGGTAGGAATCAACCTGAGAAACTCTACTTCATTGTAATAGATGCAACTGCTAGTCCAGCTAGGCTTCCCCTGTTATTGTAAGACCAATTGGAAAAAAAATAATTAGTTGTGGAAGTTAAATACATCTTATTTACTAAAAAAGAAACTATTTTCCCTTCATAGCAGCACAGTTTCTACCCTTTTGGCCCACCTGATGTCAGCATTTCGCTATTCTGTTAGCCAGTCCCTTAGAGGAGACAATGTGCATGTCTATTAAAAAAAGACAGACAGCAAAAAACCTTCAAAACTCTTTCTTTGGGGTAATACTAGAGATGATGAATCAGTTTTTCTCCGTTGCAGATCATATTCAAGTTGCTTTCTGGCAGTTCCAAAAGTAAATAAAACTGTTCCTCCTAGGTAAGATGTGCACTTAGCTACAGAATGAGCTGACCTGAAAGAATATTCATGTTTCTTGCCCTGCACATGAGGCTGCATATACCTCTGTCTGTATCTAGACGGGATAATTAGTGTTTCTGCTAAGCACCAGAGAAGACAGGAGTGGCGTGTGTTTCTCAGAGGTTTTCAGAATGTGTGGGGGTGTAAACCATGAGATAGTTTTAGAAACGTAACAGCAAAAAGTACACGGATTTATGCTGGAGATGGCTGCCAGGAGTTGAACAGGTTCTTGCATTAAACTTGGTATTGCTGAGCAGCAAAAAACAGTCATTTACCTCGCGAGGCCCTGAAGGAGCACTCCAGCAGTGTGTTCATGTTACAACTGTCACCAGATTTTTGAGTTAACATTTGATTGTTTGTTAATGAGCTGAGCTTTGGCTACTGAAGTTGCTCTCGTATAGCCGGAATCTCCTTGCTATGACTCGTTTTTGCTATTGCTGTGTTCAGTGTAGTGTGGATGAAGCAGTGTGGAGTTGGGCGCTGCAAGGGAATGCTTGCTGCTATAAGTTCCACCAGACTACAAGACCTATCTGACTTCTTGGACCACTGGCAATAACTCAAATTAATAAGATCAAAGCTTTCTGTTAGACTCACTAATCACTACAAAGAAAAAAAAAAGGATGACAAGCAAAAATATTATTGTACAGACCCATTGATCCTGACTGCCTCTTGAAGTTTAAAGAGTTCAGTGATCTTGCAAAACTCTTTCTCTTTAAATCTAGGTCTCAAGAGAAGGGAGAGGTACATCAAAGAGTAATTCAACTTTAGCTGCGTAGATGTTTTTTTTAGGACGTAGGAGTTGGATTGCTCTGTTTCAACTAGAAATGAGATTGTTGCATCATAGAAACTAAATTTGCTGTGGCAGCGAATACGAGTTAATTTGACTAGGCTTGTATCATCTAATGTCTCCCAGCAAGATTCTGTGTACACTTGTACTCTGTTTCTCTCCAACTTAAATTGCTTCCCCTCCCCCTGTTGTGCTATTTAGTGAGTTCTGGTAGTAACAACAAAATGTTCTTTGCTGATTTTCGTGTTACTTTATCTTGCTGAAGACTCTCCAAAAAAAGGAAGGATACAGGATATTGACTTTTGTCACATATTGAGAATTCTGTGGGCTGCTGTAAAGACCAGAGGTAAACAGGACTTAGTGCCCACAAGCATAATATTTGCGTATCCTCCCCTGCTTATTTTAAGGATGTTTGGGATGAAACTAATCAATCATTTGATTGTATTTGTAAGTAAAATGGAAAAATAAATGCATCACAAAATAGTGTATGTTCCAGTAGTACCCTCTGCACCGTTCTTTTCCTCTAATGCATATGATGGCATTAATCTCATTCTCATTATTTTTTAAATGAATTAAGAAAAAGATGTGAGAATCTCCAAAAAAAAAAAGCGCAAACTACCACCAAAAAACACTCCCAGTGGAACAGGCAAATTTGGATAAGTAAGAAGGAAAAGGTTTAAAAGTTATTTAAAGCTGGTAGTAGTTGGTAGTAGGTGGTAGAAATATGTACAGATGAGCATACATATACACACATCTGTATCTATACAGACATAAGAGCACCCATCTGTACACATTTACACACAGAATATCACAACACATAGAATACACATCCCCTCCTCAACTAGATATTGTGTGTAAACATTGTGTATCTCCCTCATGTTTCTGCTGTGTCCCAATAACTTTAACTTCAGGACCAGGAAGGTGACACCTGGCAGTGCCACAGTCTTCTGTGTGAGGAATTCTGTGTGTGTTGGCAGCAGCGGCATTTGGTTTGCAAGCTGCTGATTAATTCTATCAATTGATTGTGTTGTGTTCTTTTCTTAACAGAGATGTTTGAATTGCCTTTCTGTAGCTGCTTTAAATATGGTTTAATTGTTGCATGTGTATGTGTAGTAGGAAGCAGGACAGAATCATGTTGCTTTTTGGGCCTTGCTGACACTTGCAGGTCACCTGATGTGGACTTTGGGTGAGATGTTTTTGAAGATTCAGCAATAATAAAGCTCTGTGTTGAGCAGCAGTCGATGATTCTATTATAGCTCTTTTTAAAATCTTAACTGTAATCCTTCTGCTCTTGATCGTGTGCTGACTAATCTCTTTCCACTTGCATTCCGAATGCAAGAAACCATTCTCTTATAGCATGGATTTAAATTTCAATAGTATCTGCTGCAAACCATACACCCTTACCTTCACCAGCATTACTGTGTAATTATGAGCTTAGTACCATTTATCACATATCATACTTTGTACAGCACATGCAAATGATGAAGTTGCCCAAGATGGATATCCTAGCTCCAGAACAGAACAAGGTAACCTTGAGCCTCTGCTTCCACATGAGTCTGGAGGTGCTATTGGTGGCAGAGGAAGTCACAAGACCAGTTGTGCCTGTATTTGAGATCTGAGAGGAGGGAATGGATGTGTTTTTATAAATATTTATCCTTTTAATGCGTTGTTAGTGAGGAATGGCCACTTGTTGTCTACTTGTGATCTTGAAGGTATATAGTGTATAATTGATTTGATATTCATCTACTAAGAAATTACCCTTTTGCATAGACCAAATCCCCTCCCTTATTCCCTCTGCTGCCAGGTAAGCTTAGAGAGAAATTCCCCCCCCTTCCTGTGAACTCACCTTAAAGTAAGGAAAATGTTCCGTCATGAAATTGTAAATCTCACTGACTGGCAAGCTCCCTGTCTTGCTGTTTTTGAGTGCCATGAAGATCAGGATGCTTTAGGGAGAGAAAGGAAAGTGTTAGCCTGTTCTGCTTGACTCCTTGAAAGCAGAGAGAAAGTCTGTTTTTCACAGTGCATGTAGTGACTCTGACTTCGCTATTGTAGTATGAATGCCAAGGATGCTTAAAGTTTCCACTCAGTTGTTTATAAGCAATCTCCTTACACTGCATAACCTTTAAAGGTCAAAGCACATACAGAAGGTCCAATCTGGGTTTAAAATAGTCATAGAAAGTGGAACCAAGACCACAGCCTTCAAATCCTACTAGTGTGTATTTATTTAAGGTTGTGTTTGAATGCTTAGACTGAAGGCCAGAAAGAGAATATCAAACTGACAGTGACAGAAGGTGTGATTAAAATTTAATTGTCTGACCTACTCTGTTAGACTGCCATATGGGGGCTAAACCTGTGTGGTGACTGGCATAGCTGATGTGTTTTCTAGACATTTCCTTGCCCTAGTAACTGGAGAAAAAAAAAAAGAGTTTTAATACAGGTCCTGGAAAAGACAACTAAGAGTGATTAGTCTTGTGCTGATGAAATTTTCAACACCTCAGATTTTGCATTAGAGAAACATCTAGCTTTTGTGGGGGTGATCAAGACTGTTCATGTGCTTTACAGCATTTAATTCCCTGCTGCCTTGGCCCCAGAGTCTGGAACATGTTGTGATTCATACAAACAGGACAGAGCACACTGGGAACAAGACAAATAAGAGTAAGCATGTTATTGCAAATGATGCTGGAAATAGGCCATGGGTAAACAGCATATTTCCTGTAACTTTAGGATTTGAAAAAATATTTTATTACCTGTAGGAGTAGATGGGTTTGGGAAATAGAGGCTGCTGGGATTCCTGACTGCTTTGAGGAGCAATTCTTTGGTAAGGGTAGTGCGAAGAAGTAATGTAAGTCACAGGATAGCTGCCTCCTGAGGAGTACTGGTAATACAATAAAAAGCAAGTTACTTGATGTAGCAACAAGCTCTCAAAAACATTTTTCTTAGTAACAGTATTAAACTATTTAGTTGTGAGGATATTGTCCTCTGCCTATGTTTGATAGCTGTTTTGCCATGTCAGACCTGAAGTCTTCCTAGCATGGCAGTGGAAAACATTAATATTGCTGTTTAATGCTTAAGAAGTAGACGCAGTGTGTATGAAGAGGAACTCGCTGATATGTTGGATATGTTGGCTGCTGATCCCTACCGTCACAGTGTGTTCCAAATTGAAGTATGTAAAATAAAAAAGTAGTTTCTTTTATTATTGCCTGCTATGCTACTGAGTTCTTGTGAAAAATGCAATTGTACCCTATTAATAGTCTCTGGATCAGGGAATCGGAGTATATCTCTCTTCAGCCATCTCTTTTCCAGTTGATGTATCTCAGCCTGCTCAGCCTCCCCCTGAACATTTCACCATGCAGACAAATAAATTAATGGCATAATTTTATTTATATAAAAAAACCCAGAATAAAGTACTTCAAACAATGTGCACCACAGAAAAATAATCCTATTTATGTAAAACCACTAAAAATCTGGGAAGAAACAGGAAAGTTTTGGCTGAACCTTGTTTGGTTTTGTGTGCTGTTTTTTTGTTTTTAGTTGGAGAGGGATATATAGATTATTATAGATTAGATATTATCTTTCTATATTATAGAATCATACGTTCACTAAAGTGTATGTCAGTCCATGGATCAGAGTGTGGCATAGGAGACATTTCTCATAGGTGGTTCCCATATTGCCTGCCTTGTGCTGAAGGGAGGCTGCTCTCTGCAGGTTCCCTCATAGTCAATGCCAAGAAACCAGCTTCTCCAAGAGACCTGGAGCTTCAGTGCTGTTAGCCACCAACTCAAGCAGCTTCTTTTTTTTCCATTGTCTATATCGGAAACCTAAAAAGAATAGCCAGGCCACCCAAAATCAGATAGCATTTATGCTACCCTCACCCCACCCCTGGGGACAAGCGGCAGAATGTGACCTGAGACTGAAATGCTAGTCTATCTCCAAGAGATCTCTGAGCCTGTCCAGCTCTCAAGACATATTAGAGCAATGGCTGGCCTATTGTGGGATCACCGTGACAGAAATATGCCAATGCAAAAATAAAAAAGGTGAAAGAAGGGAGATAATCCATATAGATAGCCTTGATTGCATCAGAGTTTCTGCAGGTTTGCTCTCAATTTTTTTAGCACAGCAGTTGGTCACATATTTTTCTTTTCCAAATTACAGTTTAAACCTACTGGCAAGCAACTTTCAAGAACAAAGAAAAACTACCCTGCTAAGGTAAGATACTATCAGTTGGCTCTCTGGGAGGCAAAGGCTCCCACTGAACTCGGAGCGCAGTGTGAGAGGAATTTCTGCCTCTTACAGATTAATCCTTCCAGATGCTGGGGCCAGGGCATGGCCAAAATTAGGAGTCATGTCATATGCTATTAAAAAAAAATCCACCTGCATGCCTTTCCCTAGTACTCAAATGTTGCTGGGCCCTGTTCTAGTGTTTTACTCCCTACCTCCAGAACTCCTGTGTCATGAGGTTTTTATGGTTCCTCTGAAAGATTATTATGTAGCCTTTGAGACTTGTTGGGACAATTTCCTTGGTAACTGGTTAGTTAGTTAGAAACTCATTAGTTTCTTACTGTTGTTCCTATTTTCAGACCAATAGCTTTTGTTGCTCTTGGTCTTTGTCCCCTCAAAAAATGCCTGTGAGAAGTTATCAAGTGCTTGTAAAACATTTATAGTTCATTTATTCTGGATTCTGAATAATTTGTTTCAATTTCTCAGTAATTTTACTGTTGTTGCTTGAGTTTTTACCTGTTTGCTTCTATCTTTCTAGCACTCAACTGCCTGAAACAGAATGTGGAGAAACATACCGAATGCACTGATTTTGTTTGCTACAGTAAGCAGGGTGAAAGAAATGAGATTTACATAATTAATCATGTCCTGCCTTATTAAACTAAATAGTGGGCAAGGCTGCAGTCTGCAGAGCAGCTGTGAACTGATTCCACACGCAGTTCTGTGCTGCCTGCTTTGTTGTGTGTGAAAACTGGACAATTCTTACAATCATTCAGATTTTATTGGTTTCAGTGGCTCTTTGAAAAAAAGGGATACTAAGGTAGGACTGGTGGTAATGTCATCACCAAAGCCAAGAACTGGGCGTTTTAAGGATTATTTCTGTTTTATTGGTTTCATTACACCTTTTTGAGGAAACAGAGGCTGGGGAATGGTCTGGTATGACAGGCTTGAGCTGGTTTGACAGTCGCGCAACTGGCATGAAAGGTGACCGTGTTTTATGGTGGGTGGGTAGGTGACTTCAGTAAGTGTCTGCTATTTCTTTCAGGTCAATAAGAAGTAATTTTTTTAATGAGTCATCATTTGTGTTGCGTTCAGCAAAGGAGAAGGTGAGGCCATTTTATCATTTGGGCAAAATTAACGAAGGAGTTGATCTCTCTCATCCCTCTAATGAAAAGTGAGGTGTAGTTTGAACATCCTTCACTCCAGGCTAGAAGGCCTGTTCTCTTAAGTGTAACTTCCTAGTGATTTAAACTGCTCTGCTCCATTCAAATTTGAAATGTAAATTGTTAATACTGGAGCTGCTTCATGCAAAAGATGTTATTCCACTTCTTTTCAGTCTTGTATCACACGTTCTTTAATTTTCTAGTATCTGATTATGGCACACAGACAGCAATTCTACCTGTTATGTCTTTGGCTGCTTGTCCCTATTGTTTTTTCCCTCTGAGTAGTAGAACACGTTGCCATACTTTCACTATAGTAACATTAAGAAGCACAAATATTGAAAAGTCTAACAGAAACCTGCTGTTTGTAAGAGATCTGTCACAGTGCCAGCCTGCAGGTGGATGGAAGACTTTCCTCTTAGTGCTTGTTGTATCTTGCCTAGCAGCTCCCAGAAGGTGTATTTCAGCTTCAATTTGGTAGGTTTTTTGAATGTGGTTTATGCCAATGTATAGTAATAGCACTGGTATCAAGTCAGCAGTGACAGGGGAAGGGTGCCTGCTTCAGAATGAATAAAGAAATTTAAAAATATTCAAGTGAAACTCCAGTTAGCTTGTTAATTCTGCTAAAGCAACACACAAACCTGCCATTTACACTGTGTGTGAGATGTGTAGGGCTGTGACACATCCACAATGTCTGTACTGCAGTCCCAGTATGGAACGAGTTTATATTTGCAGCAGAGCTTTTGTGTCAAGTTAATCCTTCACCTGCGTCCCTTTTCTTCTAAAATAATAATAAAATCAATCAATTTGTAAGTTAGGATGGTAGTGTAATATCACCTTTCTTACTATTCTATTTTATGTTATTGTTGCCTTTTATCACTTCTATTGAGTTTTAGGCTAACAAGAAAAAACAAGTATCTTAATTATGATAGCGTTGATAAAAACATAAAAGATAGTTACCTTTCTGCCACATTAGAGGGGGAAAAAAAAAAGGTTCAGTAAATTCTGGCTAGTGAAGTGCCAGAGAGGCAGGTAAAAGAAAAAGCCAGGAGTGAGATTATTCTCTAGCCATATTTTATTCTCTAGCCATATTTCCTGACTCAATGTAGAACTGCTTCTTTCTGTTACCTATGCCTTCTCACATCTGTTTAGCATCTGTACACATCCCAAGCTTTACAAGGTTACCCACTGAGGACAGTGGATACAAAGCACCCTTGATATTGAAACTATTTGAATACCAGTAGTACCTAAGCAAATTGGTCTGTCCTTGTGCAACACCTGGTTTGAGAAGAACCTCTGTGCCTCTGGGTTCCTGAGCCAATTTAAATACAAAGTCCAGTTAGTGGAGAGGGGGCGGCCACAGCTGAGGGAGCAGGAAGAGATGGCAGGAGTAGGAACCAGATTTTAGAAGTTTACTTTGTGCGGGTGTTGGTACTTGAGGCTGCATATTGAGCTGTCTTGCTCATCATTTTAACTGTCCCACACACTACAAGTTCAGAAAGGCCATAAAAGTCCCTGAAGCTCTCCAAGGACACTCAGTCCTTGTTTTATTCCCCTCTGTATCTGAGGGGTTATATACAGCAACAATGAGACATCTTCCTTTCAGTTGCAGTAGACAGGTGGGGGATTGATAAGTATAATACACACTTAAAAATATGAAAAACCACTACTGAGGTATGGAATACTTTCAGTCATCCTTAGTTATGTTTTATGAAACTCTTACAAATGAAATTAATAAAAACTAATGTGACAGGTGATTTAATTTTATCAATGATCATAAAATTCCTACATATGACTGTTGTTGTTCATTCAGCATCTGTTTCAGAAGTTACTTAAACTTCCTCATAAAGAAAATCATGCCAAAAATAACCTTTCTTTTTCCTCACTGGGGACTAAATCCTGATGATGAATGGTGTGATTGCTATTTCAATGACTCAGAATAGTAACACCATATGAATTAACAATCCCAATGAAATCTTGTACAGTAACCTGCTTTTTGTTTTCTTTGCAGAGTTTTAAATCACTGCTCTGCTGGTCCCATTTTTTATACTTCTTGAGCAAGTTGAATGAGATGGTGCACTTGATTCCACAATATCAGTCATCAGCCACTGGGATCAAAGGAACTGTAACTTGCGTGAGCTTTTATGTTCAAATATTTTATATATATGAATTTTCTGTAAGGAAGGATTTTGGTCTATGTATTGTACTGACCTGATGGAATGGATGTGAGGGGCAATACATCTGCTGCACTTGAGGCTGATAGCAATACAAGCCAGGCTGCCCTTCCAGTGGGGATGTCCGAAGCTTGATGTCTGAATCCTGCTAGAAAATATTTAAGGAAAGAGTTATTAGTGAAAACACCTTGATTTAAAATAGAATAATTCTGTTAGTTACTGTTCTGATTTGTCTTATTATACTTCCTACTTTTTTGGACTTTATTCTGCCACAGTATTACACAGAATTTGTTTTATATACTAGTGGTACAAGAAGAAATGTTATTTCCTGCATTTGTATAGTGTGAAGAAGGAAATCCCAGTCCAAGTTCCGTACAAAGGGCAATTCAGAAAATGCCAGTTTCTGCTTATCATTTTTTCCCTACATACACAAACTGTATAATCCAGCTTTTATTCCTGAGTGTGCACATGTGTCTTTGTTTCTCTCTCTCTTTCATACTCCTTGATTTTTATTGTGCAGACTGCCAATACCTCAAGCTGACACTGGAGTTTTGCCATTAGGTAGAGGGTGAGGTCTGTAATGCACAGGGAAGAGGTGGCAGAGAAGAATTGAACTAGGCTGACTACTGAATTGGATCAAGACATAGGAAATATATAAGAATGTGATTTATTTCTGCAACTGTGGAAATAACCAGAGAAATGGATCAAGTTTTAATTTCTCACAGGTCTGCCCAGCTGATTCTCCTGAATTTTGCACAGGGCTTGATTCTGTGAAGGGCTCAGGCTCCTGGCTGTTAAATGTTGCTGTCTCTTAGTTAAAATGCTGAGTGTGCCATACAGTGTTTGTGGTAACACTGCCTGCTTTAGAAGAGCAATTCAAACAAACTGCATGCTAAGCAGGGAGCTGGATAGAGCTCTAGCTGGTAATAAACAGTGCAGGGGACAATATGTCTTAAGCAGCATCCTTATCCGTGCATCTGGTGACAGACTTCAGGTTCCTTCCCTTTTTAACATCCATGACCAGGATTTCCCTTCTGAAACCTGATGTCATGGACATCTTACTATTGCAAGGAACTAGTAGCACTTATCCTTCTGTTTTAAAGCAAGGCCATAATGACCATCTTTTATGGCATAGATTAATGTGGGGTTCGTATTAGGCTTGATTTGATATTCTGGCACCAAGCAAATGCTACATCCAGTATTAATAAATAACCATGCTATTTTGGTGACCATAAGATGAAGTTTTTCAGAAATGTCAACTTGCCAGCAGCGTGTAAGCTATCTAAGTGCTTTGAAGTTGTGTGCTGACTGAACCAGTGGAGACATTAACAAGTAGCCAGTCTTTTCCTGAGTTGTCACAGGTACTTGGTAAAGGGCTCCTGCAGTGCTAGCTTTGCATTCTCTACATCTTGCAGCCTAAGGATTTGGGAAGAAGATGGGAATGTTTTTCATCAAGCGCTTATAGGTCTTGCATTAAACTCGTCTGACCTAGATGAGTGTTTATCCAGGAAATAAGAGATTTAGATCAATTTCCTCCTTAATCTGAATGGATTCAGTCCTCAGGTCTGTACCCTGACAACATCCCTCCATTCCCAGGTAAATTGTCTTAATCCCCTCTGTCTTTTGGTAACTTTCGAACTCTTTGCCTCACAGCAATTCAGAACCGGTGGTTAGGGCCCTCTCCTGGCGGATGCAAACATTGTTTTTGTCTGCACTAGATAATGAAGATACGCTTTCCACTTTAGATCACAGCAGAGATACCTTGTGGAGGTACTGGAGGGTAATTTACTTTGCTTTTCAGGGATCTCTGTACTGCCCTAAATAAGCAGTCACCTCTATCCAGTATGTGAATTAGCCCAGGTACCTTTACACTGCACATACCATAAACAGATCCTATCTTTAATTTTAAGTAGTACTGATGCCTTGGAGTTTCTTTTCTATTTACGTCCAGAAAAATGCAGGTCGGCTGAAGTGTTGTAACAAATCCAATAGACGTGTCCTCATGCTTGAAAAATCCTGTCTTGTTAACTTTTGTCCCTTAAAATACTAGTGGATGACAACTACTGATATAAAACCTGTTGTCAGGAAGAATTTAGATACTTGGGATTCGTATATCATGTAGCAGAAAATCATTTGTCCTTGTGCACCTTTTTGAGAACTTTTTTTCAGTAGGGAAAGACTATAAAATAGAGAACTTCAACAAATAAATATGGATGTCTATCCTGAGCCTGCAACTTGACAAGAGACTAAAGATCCATGTAGTCACATTAAGAGATAAGAAAATTATTTCAAAAGTATGTTGGG
>VZRW01013311.1:79173-127262 GCA_013398125.1 Aegotheles bennettii
GAAGAAAAAATACTGACCATGACATGTGATCCGTGATCTTGACCCGTGGTGCTGTATTGGAGGCTGTTACACCATGGTTGTTCTGTGGAGATGTTTGGAATGTGTGTAGGAAATGGCTCTGACTCATCAGGACCTGTAGATCCTGGTAGACCCTCAAAACCATCGATGGTCCTTGCATTTTTGAAGGTTGAACCTTCTTGTGGGAGGGCTTGATGTCCTTCCTGGAAGACATCTTCGCTAATCTGCCTCTTGTAGGGGTGGAAGGGGTTTCTGCTGTTCTTGAGAAACCTGTCGTAATTTCCTACAGTACTCTCCTCATAACTGTACCGCCTGAATTTTTCAGTACTGAAAGATGCTTTAAATTTGTTCTTGCCACAGTGAATTCCTTGGCTTGTAGGGTATCTCCCATGAATTTGATCCTGGGCTGGAGAAGCAGGGCTGGGGCTGTGAGAAGACTCGGAGCTCTTCCTTTCTGTTCTGCCGTCTGACTCATATGGTTGACAATTATAACTGTTATTATCCTGCAATGAATGATTGGCATTTATTTAGGATTGGTATAAGCAAATGTTTTATTATTTTTATTATTTACAAAAAAAAGCACATTAAAAATATTGATGACAAGTATAAAATTACTAATTCTGGCCACCTTCATGCAGAACCTATCCAAAAACTGTTCAAAAGTAAATGAATAAAAACATTGAGAAGACTGAAGTAATCTTAATTTGTGCAACTACTTTGGAAAAACAGGACGTCTTAGGTAACTATTGACTAGTTGGTCTGACAGTTTCAGGTAGAAGATAATGTATGATCAAGTGATGAAAGATTAAATGACAAGAATATGATAAGTGCAAGTCTTGTCATATACAAGTTTAGTCAAATAAGCTTGATCTCATTCTCTGATGGTGTTACAAGCTGCCAGGTATGTTGCTAGTTACATCACTTCCTTTCATTAACATAGCCACACTCATTCTGTGAGACAGGTAGGCTCTAGGCAGACATTTTAACCTTCTTCCTGTCTCATCTCCTCCCTTCCCTTTTGCACTTTAGCAAAAGGAAAATAACAGCTACTAAAGTGCTCTTTAATCTAGAAGAGAAAGGCTTAGCAAGAACTGGTGTCTGGATCCTGAAGCTGAACACATTCAGCTTAGGAATTATGCATATTTTCCCTGGCATCAAGGATGAGTAACAACTTGGGTGCCTTTGGAGAAGACATCCTGAAGTCAGGAGCAGGTTATTAGAATTATTATTATTATTATTATTAGAATAACTAAGGCTTCTACTCTTCAAAAATGAAACTTTCAATCTTTACTTTGTTACTACCTAAGTAGGCTGAGATTTAGTACAGCAATTGCTGAATATTCTGTTGGAACTTGTGCTTTTGAAGAAAGAGAACAGAACTGGGCCATCTTACTCACAGTTTGCTGAACCGGGGATACTGAATCCCCCTGTGTCTTCATGAGGTCTTGCTGGTCCCTTTCCAGAGTGTCCGAAGAAGAAAACTTAATATTTGATTGATCTTGGAGTAGTGAAACCATTACCAAATCCACGTTAGATAGAAATCCTGTTACAACAAAATCAAATTACAATAAATATTTTCTAAAACTTCAACTGCAGAAGAAACCATCTGGTTACATGTGGATGACTAGGCAGGGTTAGACATGCAGCTGGACGATAACCCACCCTGTAAAACTCCTAATACAGTTGAATTTTTTTTAGCTCTCAAATAAATGTTCTATAGGAGCAATTACAATGAAGATGTGCTACAGAGTTTATATGGGTTTGCCACACAATTTTTATAAAATAAGTCATGAATTTGTTTTCTATAAGTTCATGACTTAACAAAAATGTTGCTTTGGGGTTTTGCAAATTTGGCAGTATTACTTTATGAAGAGATTGTTATATAGATGCACCCCCATTGCTTTCAGTGGGACTACATAGAATAAAAGGTTTTTCTGCTCTCGTTACTCAGATTGAGGGCTGCTACAGACTTCTATTCTCACTTTTGCTTTTTTATTAGTACCAATCCCTTCAGCCTTTTCGTTCTGTTTTGCATGATTTGAATGTATCTGAGATAGGTAAATAACTTCATCATTCCATACCTACTTTGGTTAGCTGTATCTCCTCTCAAGTTCCCAATCTTTGATCTCTGGATATATGAAACATATCTGATGGTGCTTTTCAGATTATGAGGTATAAATTTAACCTTCTAGTATTTTGTTTTCTACTGTGTTTTCTTCCCAGTCCTTGTTCACTGTAACCATACAGTAAAGCCACAAATAAACGACTCACACTCTCTTATGTCATGCACGCTAAGCTGCACCAAGTCTGTACTGATGTGAAGACATCTTGCGTTCATAGTTTAGATTTCAGGTGTACAAATTGGGCAAAGAAAACCACTGTACCTCCAAGAGTTAATTTGCAAAATCTTTGCCACGTGTTTAAATGGCTGTTAGGTAAATAACTGAGGGGTTTATTAGGTTTAGTTAACAAAGATATATCACTTAAAAATGTGGAAAACCTTTTTTTGCTCTTATAGTTCAAAGAGAAATCTATAGTTATGGTAAGACTGCACTGCCTGAGGGGATACAGCACAATGGGGCTTGGAAATCAAGTGTGAGACCTATAGTAGTGTATCAGGAAAAAATGATGTTAGATAAAGTTCAGAAATGTCTTAGACATAGACTCTTCTCCCAGTAGCTTAACTGGAGGCTGATGAGGAGATACACATCTACCTGGCACTCATCTTGAAAGAAGCAGGTGGGAAAAGTGACAACTGGGAAATATACGTATGTGTATATTTGTAAGTGTTCCACACAGTCTGCCCTCTTGGTGCTGGTTTCCCACTTATCTTCAGGTTACACAAAGCTGTGTCTGACCTCTCTTTTAGACTGCAATTTTTCAACCCAGCTGCCTAATTTGTGGTCTTAAGCATTAGAATTTTATTAAAAGCTTTTGTACAGTTATGATTCTTGCCTAATGACTTTTGCATTGCAAGAGACATTTGACAAATGGTCACAAATGAAGAAAAAGGAGAAGCTTGGTTTCAGGAAAATCAGATTAATTAAAATAGGAAAATAGGTAAATAAAAAAGTGTTGATTGCAGAGTATAATAATGCCTGAAGCCTTTCTGTTATTGTTATGTTTACCATGAGGATGTGTGACAGAATCAGATAAAAAGAAGCATTATCTGAAGGGTTAGTTCAAGGGTTAGATTGGAAAGGTCTGGGTCTGCTTGCTGAAGGCAATCAGACTTCCTTTCTGAAAACAGTCAATATGTCATGGTTATTTAGACAGTCAATACAAAAGGCCCAGGAAAACCAAATTGTTATTGTCCCTCCCCTCCAAGGCTTTTGCCGGGTTCTGTTTATGAATTTCATTTTCCAGTCTCATGGAGGCTGGTAGGAAAGGAGGAGTCTTACTGCTGTTTTAATACTGTAAAAATTCCCCTCTGCAGAGTGACAGAGTTTTACTGAATATTAAACGAGAAGCAGCCTTGTACTAAAACAATGTGGAGCTGATAATCTGCATTCAATGGCATTTTGGAGGAATCTCCCATATGGAGAAAAATCCCAAGTCTATAAACACTGTGCTATTTTCAGTTTTCACATTAAGATAGGCACAGTTCTTCAGCAGCTCAGTAATAATTGCCTCTCCCAGTTATCTTTATCCTAGAAATGGCATGTTGCAGATACACCTTACTGTGAGAGAAAAACCTCTGGCCATGAACTTCTGACTTTCTCATTTTTTCTGAGAGTCCAATCTTGTCACTCCAAAAGCCATTTACAAGTTTACTTTCACTGGTATGTATTGCAGCAGACTAGGAACACAGAATTAGGAACATGCCACATTAACAAATGAAAAATCTTTGCTGTTACTGTTCTTTAAATCTCATTTTTTGTTTTTAAATTGTCCCTTAGAGATACTGACTGAACATATATTAAAAAAACAAAACCAAAACCAAACAAAACACTTTGTATTGTTAATACAGATTTTAGCAAAGAGAAATCAGATCACTTGCAAATCTTCTTTAAGAGAGAAGAAATTACGGTCAGTGGAGGTTGTCAATAACCAGGATTACAATAAACTGTTCCTGGGAGATAGAGACCTTAAGGAAATTGTGGTTGCCTAGATGTAGGATGTGTTAAAGAAAACAATGATGCTTTGATTTGGAAAAAGGTATCTGATTATCTCAGAAGTAGCTGGAACCACTTCTCCCCAGCCCATGTCACTTTTACTTTTGTAAATGTTGCGTGACAATCCTGGCTCCTGTGATAAGATAACTATCTTTAAAAAAGAAAAACAGTGAGAAACTGTAACCTCAGCTGAGCGTTTGGATAAGCAAGGTAGCAGCAGCTGATCTATTAGCTCTGCATGACTGAAGCCCAGTGGCAGCAATCCATAGTTTAAACAATTCTTGGTTTTGTGTCTTTTCTGGATAGTGGAGGGCATTTTGCCGGTGATGCACTTCACCAGAGCTCCGCACTGGGCTGTCTGAGCAACCCGAACTGCTGTAAACGCTGTGTGTTACTGTAAATGCCCTCTCCATCCCTTGGGGCCGAGATCAGTTTTCAGGAGAGGAAGGTGTGTTTGGATGTTCCCCAATTGGTAAGTCATTCTGTAAGTCATTCTGCACGCGTGCCTTAGGCAGTTCACTGAGCCTTGCTTGACACTGGCTTGTGTGATCTACCCTTCTCTGCCCCCTCCCCCAAACACTAAATCATCTTTTTCCTCTCCAGAGCACACTGATGTTTTCCAATGCAAGAAAGGTGACAATCTGGGATTTTTTCCTGGCTCCTTTATGTGAAAGGAGTCAGAGAAGCAATGAGGTTTTATAATTCTACTTTATAGTTAAAAATCTGTCCCCTAGTACTGTCAAGTTCCAAATATTGTAGAACTGACCGAAATTTTGCGGCTGGCGCTTGCCATGTGTACAGGAATATTTCTATGGGTAATTATTTATATGAGAAACTTTCAGAAGAAAAAGAATTTATTCATGAGAATCAGAAATTTTTGTGACTTACAGTGAATGTGAGACTTTTCTGAGCTTATTCCTGACACCGAAGGTTGTGCTGGATCATGGTTGGTGATAGCTGTGATTACTTTGTTGATCTCTAACATTCTCGTCACTGAGATTTGCCCTATTTTTAGAAGACATTTTCAGGAGGAGGATTTCAGTCTGCACAACACTAAACTGTGGTTTTCATCATCGGGTTTTCATTAATTTCTTCCTGCTTTCTTGCTCCTTTTTATAGTATGTATTGGATCTTGATTGTAGGATACTTGAAGTAACTTTTACAGAGCTCCTAAGGATTGTATTTTCTTCTCTTCTGAATTTAGCTCTGTTTTTAGCCTTTGTTTAGCTATGCTATTTTTGTTTTCTTATTCAAGTGTTCTGAGCTCAGTTCTCTCATGGCTAGCTAGTGGTTACTGCCCACGTTTAGCCATCTCTGGAAATAACTTTTGCATATTTAGTGAGAGGGCTGGAGCAGTGATAATCTCAAGTATGGGTGAAGAAAATTTGCAACCATGAGCCCCTTTCTGCATCATATTGCATGGGATGTGTTTGCTACCCTCGTAGCACATGCCAACATGAAGTGACACCACAGGTGGCTTCTGTGACAGCCAACTCAAAGCAAGATACCCCAAGCCACACCTATCTAATCCCTTAAAGAGAAAGCAGGAGGTTAGAGAAAAAAAAACAACAAAAAACAATGAGCTTTTTAAACATGCTGAATGAGACAAGCATAGCCTCATTCAAGTCCTGTCTCAATCAGTCTTAAGAAGACGAGGCCCTTCTTCAAGAAAGTGAGTGAGCTTGTAGTTTGGACTTGGTTTTCCTTGCACCTTTTCCGTCATTATAATAAACACTAATACATTTTTCCAACTACACCAGTTAACCTAATAAAGACGTTAGCTCTCCCAACCAGCTTTGCAACTCTGATGGTATTTTCAAAACCCTATCCTTTGCATACTCTGTCCTGTTTTCTGGATGGAGGATTGTGCTGTTTCCTGAATGAGGAATATGAAATTTCATTGCTGTATATTAGACATCTAAGCATGAAGTCAGACACAGTTCCAAGAGTTGAAGTAGTTAATATGATACAGAAACTGTGTGATTCTTTCATGAATAACCAGCTTGGTTGGCAGGTCAAACCAGCACAAGAGATAACGGCAGCGTAGCGTGTTCACGGGCTGATCAGAGTGTGTAACTGAATTCCTTGTGTTGAATTCAGAGCAAAGTTTTACTCTCCAGCGGGTCTGGGGAGTGGCAATGTATAGATGCAACAAGTATAACAGAGCTGTCAGTACAATTGTGTGATTTATAAAAAAAATATCATAGGAAGAAGCAAAGATAAAGCAGGTATAGCCATTAAACGGAACGGTGGATAGGTACCCTCTTTGGCTCAAAAATTAATTGCAGATTGCTGAAGCTGGGAGATTATACTGGGGAATGACTACTTTGCTCTTCTCCAGGTGTCCCTCACAGTCCCTGTATCTGTGCTTCACTCTTATCTTTTTTTTATAGCCCTGTTTCACACAATCTTTTGTTCCTTTCAGTGTGCCTTTCTCCTGTAGGTTTTTTCCTTCCAAGTATTCCTTTGCCCATCCTTTTTCCTTTCCTCTCCCTGCAATGAAAGTCCCTGTCACTTTTCTTTCTTCCATCACATTATTAGTTATTTTAATGTATTCCAATCTGTCCCTTTCCCTTCTACTACGGCTATTCTAGTTCCTGGTTTCCAAAGTGCTCTATGTGCTATACCTAGTATTTTCTCTAAGATCTCTTTAGAGTTCACCATTAAATTTTAATCAAAAAGCAAATGTCAGTTGGTTTTCAAGATAAAGGCTAAGAGATGAGATTAGTTAACATTTCAAAAAATGTGAGAACCAAGGAATAATAAGGAACATGGATCAGGAATTGTCAGCTACTCTGTACCCAACATATAACATGCTGTGACCCTGTTCCTCACTTCTTATGTGGTAATAAACGTGATTAATAGTAAGATGTTCCCATGAATTACCTATTGAAAGCATGAGGGCTGTGTACAATGCGATGTGCCCTACTAATCCTCTTTGGGGAACGTCATGCAGTGGGGAGGTGGGGGACACATGGCACAGATCCTTCTGTAGTCTCATTTGTTTTACGTTCCTTTTCTCTCTCAGTGAGTCATGCTCATCTCCCTGTGACTTGAGAGTTCATCTTGGGATCTCATGCCATCTTTCTGTCTTTATGAGAAGGTGTGTATGATGATCCACCCTAATGGTTTCTGTTGCTGGCTGTGGCAGCATGTTTTATGATGGGTGTGGTACATTCCCATTTTCTCTGTTGTGCATGTACAGTATTCACCTTGCAGCCCCACCCGTGGCCACTCCCACCCTCCCACTGGGAATCGCCCACAGTAAGCTCTGTAATTACCTTTATTTGATCTGAGGAATGGATTTGGGAATCTTATTTGCACAGTCGTAAGCTGAGTATGTTAAAAGAAAAAAAAAAACAAAAAAAACCTCTGACTGATTCACTGAGCAGTGATGTAAGTAGAGAAGCAGCAGAGACACGGATAACCATGTTCAGGGGCTGTTTAACTGAAGTGGTTTTGGAGGTTTTGCTTTGGAAATGTCTGGCTACAATACATTTGTACAAAGGGGAATTTCACCTGTTATCACCTGTTTTGAGTTCTGAATGTTTGCAGGCAAAGCTGCTGTAAGTCACAGTTTTCATTGGAACGGTTTCTGTTAGTTTTATACTGAGTTAAACTGAACCAATGCAAACTACAGTTTGTACTTGTTTTGCATGTTTAGTCTGGGTTATGCAGCCTAGTTTACACTGGCCTCTAAGACTCTCAGGGAAGAAAAGAAATCGTATGCAACCAGAAGTAATGCAGCACTAGTTAAAGCATTTAGTTTCTGGGAAAACCTTTGAAAAGAAAAAACAAAAAAAACCCCAAGACTCAAACTCCTACTTTGGCTTCTTAAGATCAAAGGTCTTCCAGCATCCAGCTAGCAAATAGTAACTAATTCAGCTCTCTCATGGAAGCACAGCTGATTTGGAGTGATGTATTCTGCTGACACCTATTCCTAGGCATGCATGAAAAATGTTGCATAAAAAGTAGTAAAGATGGAGGAACAGGTCATGGAGAAAGGTATTTATCAGGAGGGAACCCACCCTCCAGTCCTAGCAATGGCCTTTCTGTCTACAAAACTTCAGGGGTTTTTTACTATGTGCAGTGGTCAATGCTAGTTCACAAGCTGAAGTATTTCAGACAGGTATACTGGGGAAGTTGGGCTGATAATTTGCTTAGGTTACCGAAAGGAGCTTTTGTCAACACGCTTCTTCAAAAGGTTTTAAGGGAGATAAGTATCCACTGAAATCTTGAATATCCCCAGAAAAGGTCTTTACATGGATAAATATTTAGCTATAAGATAGAAAATGAAGGATACAGACGAGTGATCAGTTTTCACAAGGAAGGTGGTCCCCAGTGCTGAGGGTGATTTTTAGGAGTCTGCTGAGACTTTGTGTTGCTTAATGTATGCACAAATAACCTGGGAAAAGAGATGAAAAGCACCATGACAAAATTTGCAGGTGCTACTGTTATTCTGAATGGTTATGATGAAGATTAAGTGGGAGGAACAGCAAAAAGACATTGTCAGATTCAGTTATGGGGCTTTTAACCTTCTAGGTAAACCTAAAGAGAAGCAGAAAAATATTGTTTACCTAAAAGCAACCCAAACTTCCTTTAAAAAAAATAAAATCTAAAAAGGCATTTATCTGGCCTTTAAAACTCAGGACAGAGTAATGATGGATGGTTCCATTAAAACATCAGCTCAATGGTAATAGAAATTCAAAAGTGAAGTCAAATGTTAAGAGGTGAGGGAAAACCAGAACAAACAGGTATAAAATGATGATGCATTGCCATCTTGAACAGCATGCAGTTCTGCTTCTCCCTCTTTTGAAAAGATACAGAGTAGGAATAGGAAGGTGTATATATAAGGTGTAGATATTTGTACAGAATAGGTTGAGGAAAGGGCTGCGAGTCTGGTCAGAGGTCTGGACCATCTTCCATATGAGGAACAAGTGGGCTCTGGCCTGGAAAAATGGTAATTTGTAATGGTGAAAGAATGGAAGAGATGCATTAAACCACAAGTGGTGTGGAGAGGGTGAGCAGGCACCAAAGGCAGTCTTTGTCTAATTCAACAGCTACAGTCCATCAAATGAGCCTGGTAGGAAGAAGATTCAAAACTAGCAAAAGGAGGTGGTTCTTTACACAGATGGATGGATTCAAGGGGTGGCTGGACAAGTTCATGGAAAGGAAAATCCATTGCGGCTTATTAAATAGATAGAAACCAGTTCTGATTTAAGAGGTGTGTGACTTGCAAGCTGTTTGCTGTTCCTATGCTTTTCACCAGGCATTTAGTGTTGTTCATTGCTGGAAACAGAACACTGGGCTAAATGGGCCTTTGGTTTCGCTCAGGATGGATGTTTTTCAGTGTCAGGTGCACTGCATTGCACACCATTTTAAACAGAAAACCAGAGAATTTTTTGCAGATTTTTTGCATTTCAATGCCATGAATTCTCTGCAGCGTAAAAAGTAACGTATTTCCAGAGGGATATAGCTACCTACCTGCAGAAACAAACACTCTAGTTGGGGAAAAGGGACAGAGAAAAAAATATAGGGTGAGGAAATAAAAAGGTAAATCCCTGATTATCCCCATACTCTTCCCTCCCTGCCACCAAAATTACCAACTCATTCACACCCCAGCAGCAAGTTGAGAACTGGGTTTTATAATTTAAAGCATCTTCTTTGCAATACCAGGAGGAGCAAGAGACAGACAGGCAGACTGAAGAATAAATGAGGGACAGTTTGGAGATTAAAGAACCTTATGAGAAAGTATGGCCTGACATTGTTTTGCAAAATGAGTAACATACAAATACGCTAATCCTTCGGGAAGGGATAACTGCTGAGAACAAGGTGAGATACAAGTGACTTAAAATTAGGAAGGCTAAAAGAAGAGGGGAAGGAAAAGCAAATCTAATATGGTGAACCAAACAAGAAGTTGTGCGTGAGGGCATTAAACTTCCTGGGAAAAGGATTATATTCGTTCTTTGAAAGCCTTGGAAAATAATGTCTGCTGTTAATATAAGTACAAAGGGTGTCCCTAGGGAAAGAAATATCTGAAAATGAGAGAAGTTATGAGAGAACAGGCAGATCCCACCCCTTTTTACAGTTACGAGATACGAGATCAGCTTAAGAGCCTCTAAAACCTGTGAATATGGCTGTATATGACAGTTGCACCAAAGTTCATTCACCCAAAATTAACCTTCTCTCTGCTTCGCTGCAAAGTGGCCAGTGATTCTTCCCTTTACCCTCCCCACTTTCCAAGTACTCACTCCTCTGCTACACCCACCTGTTTTCCCA
This sequence comes from Aegotheles bennettii, assembly GCA_013398125.1. NCBI lineage: Eukaryota > Metazoa > Chordata > Aves > Caprimulgiformes > Aegothelidae > Aegotheles > Aegotheles bennettii. The sequence goes on from VZRW01013311.1 coordinate 89,586, forward strand.
ATGCCTAATTTATTCCTAGAGTCTATTTCTGTTTCATAAACATTGCTTCCTTGATGATAAAAGTATCCAGAAAAGCTATGTGATTTTTAGGTCAATTTTATTCAATTCTTCATTTTATGCAATTTTAACTCTTTCTGGGGAAAATTCTTCAATCTTTGTGAAATCTGTTTCTTAAAGAAGAGCAAAGCAAAGCTAAGTTTCTTACCCCAGTTTCTTCATTCCTGGTTGTTTGAAAGCACATTGTTCGAGGCAGCCTGACTTAAATGGTTGATGCAAAATTTTGGCAAAATAATGTGATTTGTTCATCTAGGATGAACTTTTCAGCCTGCTCTATCTGTCCTGTGAAACGTGAGGTGCTTTTATATTAATTTTTTACTTGGCCATTATCTGACTGAACAGGAGAGCAGTACTAATTAATGGCTCCTGTGCTCAGCAAAGAAAACTGGAAAAAAAATGCAGACATTTGTGACATGCACACCCCTCCCCAGGATTAAATCTTTAAGTATTCTATCAATAGATATCTAAGAAATGGAGACCATGATAATAATCTTTTCCATGCTTAGATATTTTGACTTCTTTACAAAGACAGCAATAGGGAACCTCCTTCAGGAGCTATATTCAAAATAGCCTATCTACTTTTCACTGTTTTTTAACAAACTCTGGATTCTATCTGTCTCTGTCCACCTACCGAGGCGATCCCTTTGGGGTAAGTGTGTCTACTGTGTTGGTAACTTAGACAACAAATATACTTTCAGTTCTTTCTATCTCAAATTATAGTTAATTAAAATATCTTAGGGCAAAATATTTAAAAAAAGTTAAAACAAATTTTTAAAAATCCACAAAACTAGAAAATGTGAAGTTCACAGCTTTTTTAGGAGAAATTCAGTTCTATTACGCAGTAAGTAGCTTTCCCCACCCCTCGTTTGTAGGAAGTCCCCAGTGACTTTAGAAAATAGAGATTTCCTTTGCCACAGAACATGAGGTAATAACACCCTTGCATAAAAGAATTTCACAGAAACAGTAAACATCCAAAAACTGCATGTGCAGAAACAGTTTTGCAATAAACAGTCTGAATAAACTGTTGCTGTTTCATAGAGGAAGCACCATTTAAGCAAGTATTGAATGATGTACACGTACTTGATGCTGTTACTCAATTCTTAATAGAGATGAAAATTAGAAACAAGAAAAAAAGCTAAAATTAAACAGGAATCATAGAAGTCCTGCATTCCCCCTCTGTGGTCTTATTGCATTTGACACACACACATTTCGTGCAGCTTATAAAGCACAAGAGATTCTTCCTGGGAGACCCATGCCCTCTCCAGCAGGGATTTTGTCCATTCTCTTCTTTAGTGTGAAAAATTAACACCTTTACTGAAATGGAATCTTACAATTTTGGGAGCAGCTAGATATAAAGAGGTTGAAACCTGCTCATTTCTTCTCTTAAAATATTAAATTTCAATTATATATAAAACATAATTAACTGATCTAAGGGGATTACCACATTAAAGAAAGAGATGTAAAGCTAAACATATTACAAAAACCATTCTGTTTTCTTATACATAAAAAATAATGCAAATTAAACTTTCTATAGGTGTTTGTTTCCAACGCTTAAAGTACAGCTGATAAAGAATATTCATTAAGGGACTAGAAGTAGAGTTTTATATTATTACTAACTCTGTCCCTAGAACAGTAATTTCAGGAGAAAAAAGAGATTTGATATGTTAAAATATATTTATGTTTTATAAACCCTGCACAAATCTGTATTAACATTGATAACAGCAACAGCTCAACATTTTCCTTGCTCTTAAAGACCTCTGTGTAATAGAGTTTTTCACTTATTCTAGCGTTCTAGCTTTTTCAGAGTGACTGAACAAATATTAGACTATAGTTATAATATTATGTTGTTTTGGGGGACTATAGGCTGTAGTGCAAGAACAGAAAGGAGTGTTACAGATTTAGTGGAATGAAAAAAAACATCAAGAAGGGAAAACAGACTCCTGAACAAAGGGCGTGCTTAGAGAGACTTCTTAGATATTTATTCATAAAATAATGTCTTGAAATTAACTAAGGTGTTTTATTTTAGGCTTTTTTGTTTGCATTCACATATTTCTGTCCTTCAATTTAATATTTTTTTCCAGCTGAACCCAAAATTTTATATTACAGTAGCTGTTGGTTATGAAGCATGGAATGTCTTTTATAGTCAAGGAGAGGATCTGTGTTTAGGATTAGTTTTATCTGAGGCTGTGTGAAATTAATTTCTATGTGAGAAGCTTTTGTCAGCTTTAGTTATTCTTTGCTGGTGAAGAGGCCAGTCAGCTACTGGAAGCAACCTCATACTTTGCTTTCTTTGTCAACTTGTTTTGTGGTGACAGCAGCTTCCTGCGGCAGATCTCATGCTATGATTGAGCACCATTTTTCTCCATGGTCTGTAGAGCAGAGCTATAAGGTGCCTGGTTTTCACAGATAGTGTTTCCAATTCATAACAAGGTTGATTTAGCAGAAATACCATTGGGAAGATTGAGAGAGAGGAAAGCTGAGGCTGGAAGGAACCTCAGGAGGTCAGCTAGTCCAACTCGCCCTGTTCAATGCCAGGTCAGCTAGATTAAAGTGGAGAGAAGGATGTCAGCAGGGAAACAGTTAAAAAATAAAAAGCATGTGCATAGTTTCTTCTGTCAGGGAAATATAGGGCCTATGTCTGTTACAAAAACCATGCATGTTTGTTTGAACATTAAACATCGCTAATGAACGCATCATCAAATCTGGCTTGCTGAACTAGGGCAAATGAATTCTTCATATGGGTTCTCTTTATTTGTTTTTCTATAAAGTATTCCTTTCCTTCTCTCTCTTTCCAAGTTAAATATTGCCAGTTACCACTTCTATCATTGTGATTCTTGGCATATTTTACATTTTTTGAGAAATTCAGTGCTGCTGGAACAGTGAATACACAAGAATCGCAATTGTTATTTTGTTAAAAGTGCAGGTTTTTGCATTGGTAGTTAAGAAATAAAGGTGGAAACTTGATTCTTCTAGCGTCTAACAACAGAAGGAAGTATCATAGATATGCTTTTACTTCAGAATTTCACGATGGCAAAATTTGATCATCCTTAGTGTCAAATTCAAGGAGTTCACTCCTGGTACACCCTACCTTCAGTTTCGGTACATGTGTATTTCCAGTTTCCTCATTTTCATTCTCTCTTAAATTTTACTTTGTCATTCTTTCTCAAATCTTGTAGCTTAGCCATGTCTTTATATGTGGGAAAATCCTCTATTTGTGTATACCTGATCTTTTCCTATTTTTGATTAATATCTTATTTTTAAAAATTACTTTTGCTGTGGAGACACCATCACTTTGAGCCAGATTTTGCAGTTTTCTTTGCAGTCCTTTTGAGCCACTCTGCACATACATGTAGATAAATCTGGCTTCTTTTACCTGCTGAAAACAGTTCCCTGATGTATATTTATAGGGTCAGGGAGGAAAAAAGAACAGGTGTGACTGAATTATCCTGTTCCCCAGTTGTTTTCTGGCTGTTAAATCCATCTGCTGAAAACTGCTACTAGCCAATGCACGTCAAATTAGGCTGCAGGGTACTCTCACCTATGTGAGAATGGACAGAAATCTAGGAAGCCATTACTAGAGATCTAGTGAGGCTTAACTATTGAATGAAAATTTAGTTTTTCCATATAAGTACAGGTATTCTATGCTGCATACTGAACTGATATATACATCTGGATAGTAACTTTCCATTAATTTAAATAAGTGGTATTATTGCTCAACACCTCAGAAGGCTGTGTGCAGAGTATCCCAAACAGTACCTTTCATTAATGGCTAATCTTGAAAGAGTTGGCTCTAGTATGTAATTTTTCAGTGCCTTGAAAGGTTCTTATAGAAGATGTTAGACAACAATATTTCTTACCTGTTACCAAAACAGAATTCAGATATCACAAAGCTGACCCCAAACCTATATGGTAGATCAGGTGCTCTCTAGACACTCTGCATTTCAAAGAAAAAAAAAAACCCAGCCCAAATCTATTCCTGGATGGAAAAGTAGGGCATACATTAATTAGTGACCTTAAAGCACAGTGGAAAACTAACGGGGCAATGCCAAGTCAGAGTATGAGAAATTCTGGAATATTAATGTTTGCCTCTGATCTCATGCATTGAAGAATCCGTGTGTTCTCACCTCCCAGAGGACAGGGCTGAGGCTTTTTGATGTCTTCACGTTCAGTGGCCCAAATTAATTTCATTCTAGTGAATTTAGAGAATCAGCTGAAGTAACTACAGAGCTGCAGGTCTTTGTCTCTGAGAATTCGCTGAGTGTGACTGCCCTACCAGAAGACTGGAAGGAGGTAAATACAGTGCCTGTCTTAAAACTACAAAGTCTGAGGGAATTACAGATGGCAGATTTAACCTGGATTCCCAGAGAAATAAAAAAATTAAAACCCCACCAAAACAACAAACTAATGAAAAAAAAAGGCAAAAGTAAAAACCATTATGAATTTGCTAAGAAGAAATTGCCATAGCAGTGTAGTTTCCCTGTGTATTGGCCTTGCAAGAAGAGGAAAAGGTGTACAGGTAACACAGCTTGGCATCAGTGAGCCTTCTACACTGTCTCCCATGATGTTCTCATAAGCAAACTAAGAAAATTTATTTTAGATAAAACTCTAATGGAAAGGAGGTGAAGCTGGGTGGAACAGAGCATTAAGAGTAGTTGCTGACTGTTTGTTTTCAGAGTGAAAAGGTATTTTTAGTGGATTTCTCATAGAGCCTCATATTACTTGGTATTTTCACTAATGACTTGTGTGATAGAGAGGAACACTAATCAAATTTGGAGACAGCATGAAGATGGAAAGCTTTGCATATGCATTCAGAGGACAGCTTCAATATTCAAAAGGAGTCAGGAAAAATGATCTGGAGAAAGTAAAATGCAGTTCAATAATAACTAAGTTCAGCATCTAGGCAGCAGGTAGTGAATGAGAACAAGTGACTGGGTAGCAGTTCTGCATAAAAAGATCTTGAGGTTTTAATGGGATACAAGCTGAACCTAAATCAGCCACATCGTACCCTAATGGAAGAGGCAGACATGAGTATGTTCTGTGAGACCTGTGAAGTTAACTCCTCTACGTGTTGGTAAAGCATCAGCTGAAGGTTTGTGTCCAGCCACCCCCACTGAATTTTGAAACAAAGGGCTCCAATTTGGAGTCCAGAGGAGAGGAGTGAGAATGGTCAGTAGCCTGGAAAATGTGCCTTATGAGAAAATATTTACAGAATCAAGGTTGTTTATTCTGGAAGAGAATTTCTATTGAAGGACATTCCAGATCTAACACACACCCACCCCCCCCCCCCTCGTTTGCTCTTCTGTTCTGCAGCTTGGGAGGACAGTGCCTAGCTGTTTAATTATTCCAGCTGGGAAAATAGTAAATTATTTCCTTCTATGAATTACTTGCATTCCTGGGAGAACAGGTTCCTGTCTAATATTTCTGGCATCCTACCATTTGCCCACAGAGGGGAATGTTGCAGGGACCTGTCCTGGCAGGTCTGTTGAACCAGCAGTTAAGAGTTTGCAGGGCAGGGATACCTACCCATTCCAGGAGTAAAGTACGGGCTAGGTGTGGAAGTTGTAGGCTGACACTAGATGAGCTCCTTTGAGAGGCTCTAACAAACTGGTGAGGCAGCAGTACAGAGGGAAACAAATTGGGTTAAAATGACAGCATGTTTAGCTTCATTACATGACTCTGATGGAACCTCACCCTATATGCTTCATTCATTTCTGAGCACTTCACCAACAGAAAGATAATAATGCTCTGGATTGCAGTAGCCCTGTCTCATCCAAACATCTTAAAATGATTTTACATATATTCACTAAGCCTCAAAAGACACTGTTGAGATTTGTAAAGGCTACACAGGGATCACTTTACTAAGCACATGTTTAGCAGCTGCCTTCAGTACTCGGCAACATTTAACAGGGCACAAAGAATGCATATTTCATTTGAAAATGTTAGGGAATTTAGGTAAAATACATATAATAATCTTATGCATTGTTATTTTATTTATATAATGCAAAAGGTAATGTCGTTCTGTGAACAACTCTAAAAGTCTTGCATCCTAAATAAAATAAAGAATAATGTGTTTATCTCGGTTGTTTGGAATATGTGGCTCTTTTAAATGTTGGTTTGAAGGAAGAATAGTAGCATATAGGCCCTTCGTGTTTGCAAGAACCTGGCAAGCATGGCATGCTGGATTATAGTGAGGGGGCTGAGCTTTCTTGGCATGGTGAAGGAAACCACTGGTAGTATCTCATGTATGACCAGGAGACGTAGTTGCAGCAAAATTGGGACTGTGTTATACAGGACATAATTATTTAAAAAGAAAACAACAAAAACCCAGGATGTTTGTCTATGGGATGAGGAGAAGTAGCAAGCAGCTGGCTGTGACTATGAGGGCATGACTTGAATTTATATTTGAAATGTAGCAAAAGGGTTAATTATTTCTATATTCTTATTAGAAGTGACATAGTGGCTTTGATAAATAGAATTGGCCAAGAGTTTGCTTTTAGTCCTTAGTGTGAGCAGCATCCTGTTGTTAGCACCATGTTAAGGTATTGATTCAATAGTGACTCAAAAGAAAGAGCAGCATCTCATGGCTCTGCTTCCTAAGGCAGACAGAACGATGCCATTCTGTGGTGATTTATTAGTGGGCTCCTACTCGGGGTATTCCAGCCTCTTTCAACATTGCGTAGCTTCTGAGAGCTGCCACTTTGCTTTCAAATCTTAACAAAATGAAGAATTGCTTTGGAAAGATGTAGCACTGGCCATACTCACAGATGTACAAGAGAAGGATTTTATTTGTACCTCTCACTTAACCTGCATTATCTCCATAATTAATCTCTTTGTATTTCAAGCTAATGATTTTTGAGGTGTGGGAGAGCAGAGAGGTGTGTTTGACCCAAATCATAAAGCTCAGGCTTTCTGTGTAACAATAGAGGACACGGCCACCAACAGTAAATCCCATCTCCTTGGAAGTTATCTCCATTTACTATTTCTATGGCTTATAGACACTGACCTACCAAATACTGCTTTCCTTATGCCACAGCCAAACCGACACCTTTCCTTACTTTCCAATGGACACAGTCAGAAAGAGAATTTCTGCATGAGTGAAGAGTAAGCTGCTAGAATATTTTGCATCTGTAGTTGTTTGGTTTACAAGCAGGACAGAGTTGTACATGAAAGAATTCTTCATTATACTCCTTGGTGCTGCGAGTCCCTGTCTTTTAAAAGCTAAATACGTGGTGGAGTTGGGGTTTTTTGTTTGATTTTTTTGGTAACTTTATGCCTTTTAAATTTTGTTGCATGGATTACTGCAGAACTTCTGGCTTCAGGTCTAGCTGTGCTCACTCTGGGCTGTAATCAAAGGTTCCAGTGTGAATCAATTAGCAATATTTTTTTTGCAGGACTTGAAAATTTCTGTTTCAGATTTTTTTGGAGGCTGCATCACTGTCTCCCCATCCTTGCTCATTTAACAGCCTATAAAACTAGATTATGGAGGTGATTTAATGATTGAAAGTAGTTCTGCATGACACCACTTCTTGTGTTAAATTTCTGGAGTTTGCAACCAGAAAAGTTAGAATGTTGTTGTTGTGGTTAATGTTTAGTGTCCAGGAATCCTAAACAATTATGTTTTCTTTTTATTTCTGTTTTTACAAAATGGATGCTCTAAGAGGACATAGTGCAATCTCTGGAGTTTTTTATATGCCTTTCTCATTATCCCACTCAAAAGCTGTGTTTGTGCAGCAAGCTGTTCTCCTAAAAAAGGAAAAGCCTGTCGTTACACGGCGTGGACCAGAAAGACATTGCTTCAAGTAGATGTCCCTCTTGCTACGCTTTCCTCTTTCTGCTCAGTGTTTTGCAGTAATGCCAAGTGTCTCCATGTGTTCCTGGCAGGTTCCTGTATTTCACCTATCGCAGTGGCATACAGATATTCTAATTTACTCCCTGGAATACTCCACTGACTCCTATCTCAGTGACTAACACGTGGTTCCAGTTTTATCTAGAAACACAGCAATATTATAAAAGTGAGCGCATATACAAGCTAGGACTTTTTCACACTATATTTTAATATTGGAGGCAGAGTGTAGATGCTCAAATTACCAGTCTGTAGTCCCTAATTTCATTTACATTAGTACTATTTCTACCCATGTTTATCTCCCCACACCGGGATGTAAGGTAAACAATGTGCTTTAGTTGTATATTTTCTTGGCTGCATATATAATACAGGGCATCACCTGGCTGAAAGCAAAGTACACAATCCCATACTCCTTACAAAATACACACTCTAGATATTTAATACTTTTGTTCTTTCATGCTCATCATTAGTTATGAACAAAATGCATACATTTTCAGCCTAAAACTCATCCAGTTCAACATAGTTCATATCCATATTCAGGCTAGAAACATACGATTCCAATAAACCAAACTGAAACATTTCTAGAATAAAGTCTAATTCTCCAAGATTTAACCCGACATCCAGTAAAATTGCAGGAGGGCCAAGAATGAATGACAGGTAGTTGTTATTTATAGGTTTGATAATTATCGTGTTTGTAACACAAACAGTTCCTTTCTTGCTGGAAATCTAACAGTTTGAAACTAAGAAGTGGAAAGAAAGTGATAGAATTCCTGTGCATCTAAAGAAATAAGAAGCAGCTTTTCATTTGCAGTACTCAGTTGTAGTCATTTCTGCAGTTAGTACATCTAGCTTCTGTCTGGCTGTCACTGCAGGCACCTTTCAATATAGGAGCCAGTCTAAAAAAGTTTTCATCTACTACTACAAAACACATGAGGCAAAAGCAACAGATATAAAATGGAGGTCATAGTAAAACAAGCTTAATTTTAAAACATGTAACTTCCCAAGTTTATATTTTGCCATTGGAGAAGTTTGAAATTAATCTATTATGAATCTGTGAGACATCAGACTTCCCACCTTTTTTTTGAAAGACTTCTCTTGGTTTGTCTTTCTGTTATTTAATTATTTTTTATTTCTTTTTAAGGGAATGGTAAACACTTCCAGCTTGCTTTGTAACTATGGAACAGAAAGTAGTTTAGATTAAGCTGGTATGCACCCGAGACAAGAAGCGCTACCTTTTTTTCCTTTGGGAAATCACCTACAGTCTTCATTTCTCCCAGCACTAGACCAATGGATCTGTTAACTTACCTGGTGTTTCCTTGTCTCCTTCACTTGCTACTCTGTACTCGCTGCTGATAAATACCTATAGGAGTTGCTGAGGAACGGGATGTAGGTGCTGACCTTCCCCTTCCCTCAGCCTGAAGTTCTTCAAAGTCAGCCTCGGGGACTTCAGATTAAATAGATGAGCCAAGGCAAAAGACTTCTGCTCCCCCTTCCGTTTGGCTTTCACGGCTGAGTTCTAAAAAGCTATATGAAGTTGTCAGAGGTTTCCTCTTACCTTTTTACTGAAGCAAAACGGCGTGCTGCTGCTCCAGGACAGGATTAGGTCATTCAAACAGCCCTGCAGAGAGAGTGGAGGCTCAGCGGTACAGAGTCTCCAAAGGCTGGAAAGATCTGATCTTACATCAGGTGAGAGAAGGCAGCTGGCTAGGCAAGCCAATAATTATGATATCAGCTCTTGTTCGCCTCAGGCAGTCCTGCATTTAATAAGAATACAAATATGACTAAGCTGCAGGTTTTTTTTTTCCTTGTTCTCTTGGTAATTCTTCAGAGAAGTTGGGCAGGTATTGAGCTCTAACTGTCTGGAAAGTGAGTGCTCCCTCTCAACCTCTGTTTTTCTTTTGATTTAAAATACCCAGCTGTTACTGTGTTTTGCAACCCTATTATCTATCTGTGGTTATTAAAAACACTCTTTCCTGGCATGGATTTTGTCATACTATCAGAAAGTGTTCAGCTACCAGAAATAGGCATCTTTCTTGCATTTGTTCTGTCTGAACTCTCATCATGGAAAGGAACTGTGGCTCCACCATAGAATGTCAAAACATGTTGCACTGTTTAAATGTAAGAACAAAACTACAAGACCCGTGTAGGTATGTTAATATTCCTTCCCAGAAAAAAATTGCCTGAGCACAGTCATAAAAATAGAACTAGTTTGGAGGAGCACATGCATTTGTGTGGGCAGGTATGTATATATTTATGTGGGGAGGTTTGTTTTTTGTGTGTAGATATGTAGAGAGGCAAACGAGTTTAAATGTGCAATTGCAGGAATATGTATTTCTGCTGCCCTTGCCTGGCTTTTTGCACACTCTACAGTCCCCTACACAAACCTGATCACACCTACTGTAATAATACTTACCTACCTCATAGGGTGTTGTGAGGATTAATTAATGTTTGTAAAGTGCTTTGAAGATGAAAAGCCCTGAATGAGTGCTAAATATAATTATCGTCATTCCACAAAACAGTAGAAACATCTTTGCGGCCCCCAGGTTATTGTATAGGTACACCCATGTTTATCTCCCACGATTATGGTAAGATACTGAATAAGGTCTTGAAACTTTGATAAAAACATGCTCTCTGCTCGGGAGGATATACTCAGATTCATGTTAAGTTCATGCCATTCATGAAGTGTTTTTGTGCTTCCTGTTGCAGAATACATCACACATGTTTGAGATAGAAAAGATCCACCGTGGCATCCACACGTCATAGTAACAGGACCTGTGGAAGAAAAGCCATGTTTCTACCTGTGATGAATGATTTCCTGCTGAAAGTCTGCTGGTTTGATTTTAATAGATCTATGAGAAACTTTTGATACTAGAAATGAAGACTTTGTCAATCTATCTGCAGAATCTTGTAGAGATAGTGGGCATGGGGTGTTGGTGGATATGCTCTTTCCTGTCTGGAAGATCTCAAAGATAGTGGTGGATAATTACTTGTTCTTTCCAAGGGCTTTCACATTTGATGTCCCTCAGGGTTACCTGTCTAAAGCTGACGGGGAAGATTCGGACGTGGTTTGGGCTACACTCAACATCTTTACTCAATTATTCCCAAATTCTGAGCTACCTTTAATTTACAGTTATTGCTCTGATGGCTGAGACAGACAAATCTGAGATGATTTTATGCTAGTAACTTAGGTACTAACTGCAGTAGCACAGAACCAAAGTAGGCTAATGGCCTGATTATTAGCTCAGTCTCTGTAGTGAGCTTTGCAGCCTGCCTTGAAATCCAAACTGCTGCAACTGTGTAGTTACTGGTACCTAAGTTAGCTGGTTTAACATTAACTGGTTGGGTGTGTTTACTTGAGTTGGCGTCACAGGTCGATTGCAGTGCAGAGATAAGATCCTGAATGAAAGTGAACCACTGACTGGCAAGCATTGTCTCTTCTTTCCTGGGATAACTATCAGGAGGAAATACCTAGAGGAAAGGGGGGTGTCAGTATTTGGTGCAGACTTTTCCTGTTTTTTACCAATGTGTGCCACAGCCTTGCATCAACATCCGCTTTTGTGGACATAGGAGTGCAGCCCACCCAGCGGTACTGCTTTGTAGTCCTTCTCCTTTTGAGTGACAAAATAGTTTTCTAGAATTTCAAGTCAGTATTTTTTTTCCTTACAGCTGTCTCACAGTCAACTTGAAGAGTTTTGTTAAACTAAAACAGTTTGGTCTTCAGGAGATAAAGCCATATACCACAAGCAAAGAACAGAAGAGATCAAGAGGTTTGCATCAGAACAAACTTAGTTTTGTCAGATCCAGACTAGACTATTGTAATGAGTTAACTTTATATCTCTTCATAGTCGGAGCTTTTATTGAACGACTGAGGTGCTTATTTGATGTACTGACAACTATTCTAAACTGTTAAATTCTGTTCCCAGGTCTGATCCTTCATTTTTTGGGAAAAAAAAAAATAATTAAAAAATTGCAGCCATTAAAGCTGCAGAGTAAAATGCTCAAAATACAAGTCAGCAGAATCAATCCAGTGATGCTGGACTGCAACTGTAGTTTGAAGTAATATCACCAGCAGGTGGAAATGGCTCCTATCTGCTTCCATGAGGGCTCAGCTGCCTGCTGAAGATTACTAAAGGGGCAGTGCTGTTTGGTGCTTCTACACAGGCAGTACTGCAGAGGGAGAAGAAATAGGAGTGTGCAGAAGTGACACAGCACGGTATCTTTGTAGGACGTCCAGAATGAGTGGCTCAAGAGCCTGCTTCCTTGTTTATTTCTCTTGCTTGGGGGGGAGTCATCCTGCACAATTTACTTCTTATAGTGCTGCATTCTGGCATCTGGGGTATATGAAGTTGTTTTGTAATAGACGCTGAAAAAGTAGGATTGTCTTCTTATTTTCCACAGTTTGATCCTTGTCTGAAAAGTTTTTTATTTTATTAGCTAGTGCTTTTCAAAGCAGAGCACTAGAAATGGATAAGCTGAGCTCAAAGGTGTGCCTGGCACTTTGTGTCCAATTAAGAATGTTTGATCAATTTTAACAAAATGTTCTGGGGCTCCCTTACATGGAAAACCACTGTTGACCTCATTATAAACCCCTCCTGCTATTTAAAATTGGCAAGAACGGTCTTGTTGATCTGGAATTTTGTCAGTAAGGAGTTCTCCCTATGAACTTACTTCATTTTATGCCCAACCAGAACATAAATTCATTCCTTTGATAAAATATTCTTATTTCATTTAGTAGTGGGATAATTGCTCATTTTTAATACATTGTTTATATTTTATCATGCAGTGATGGCAGCAGTATTTGTTATCATAAATACCTTTGTAGGCTTACAATTTTTGTATCCTAACATTTGGATGATAAGCTTACAAAATTACTTAAGACGTAATCTAACCAGCTATTCTGCCACCATTAAATAGGAAAAGTGGCCTAGCATCTCTCCCTTGGGATCACCTGAGGGAAGACACACCTGGGTGTAACTTAACCGTCTGCTGTGCTACCTTTAAATAGTAGTCAGGGCTTGCTTTTTATCTTCTGAGATATCCCTAGGGAATACACACCTTGGTTTAACCTAGATACACTTCAGCCCATTATTGTCCCTAAGAAATAATTCTAAGTGCATCTATCTGGTAGTTTAAAGTGTCTAGAAAAACACAATGGTAAACTGAACTGATCAGTTTTAGCATTCGATATATGTAAGAGTGCACCATTCTCATTCCCTTCTGAGCCTCTTGTTTTGACAGAATATATCTGTCTTTTGCCTTGTGGTTGTTATAGCTCGGAGGAGCTATGAGTCGCAGTATTCAGTTGGAAAACTTACAGACAAAATTCACCAGGAACATCTGGATTACAGCCTCCAAATCTGGCATGCCCATAAGATGCTCTTTTGTTGGCATTTGCAGCACTTTCTGTTTGTTAATTGTTTAATCTTAAATTAAAATATGAAGAACCATTATTACACATGAAATACTGTTTCCTGACCAGTGATTTAGTGTTCCCCATAAAGCACAGCATCTATAGCAATGTGACAGCCACTATAAGCTATTGTTGTTTTGTTATTTCAGGCATGAGGATGAGCTCAAGACGTGGTGTTAGACTTGACTCTGTGCCTTTCTGCTCTAGGTGAAATTCAGGTAGGTGATCTAGACACGTGTTGTAGTCATTGTGTCATCTACAGTAGGTTTTGTTTTGCTTTTTTGACAAGACTGCTAATAGTATGCAACTTTCATTACAGGAGGGAGAGAATTAATTTAAAACGGAGATATTGGGCCAATAGAGTAATAATCTTTCTGATTCTCCTAACAAGTTTATTTGGTCTTGTGTTTAGTTATTTGTTCCTTATAACTGTTTAGTGTCATATGCCACATTCAGAACCCTGGATCGTTCCAGAGCGCCTGGACCTTTCTCCTGTCCTCAGGGAGGAATGCTCATTCCTCCTTGGAGCTGATCACTGTATTTATGTAAAGTTTCAGACCTCGGAACCAGATGGAAATGCCCTGTAATATATGATAAACTTTCTTCTCTTCTCACAAGTAACTTGTGAAGAGTTGGCAGCATTCTGTCAACTTTCCGTTTTTTGTTGACATTGCACTTCAGAAAGAGTCTTTCGTGATTTTTCTTCCCTTTTTTCTTACAAGGTTAACAGAAAGAGAGAAAGCTTTCCTAGCCTGAAGCTGCTGGATAAGTGGTAGGTTGGCAGGCTGTCTTTGTTTGTTTTGTCTTATGGCTTCTTCATTTTTGGCTGCCAGGCTTTCTCTAACATCACAGAGTTGTGTGGAACGAGGCTATTGGGGGGGGGTGATGACAATAATAATGAGAACATCTACTTTGTATTAGTTTGCAGAGCACAGTAATTTGCTGAATGCATTCTCTGTTAAAGTCAAGAATGTAGAAGAGTGTAGCCAGTGTCAGAAGACAAATGGCTGAATCCTTGAAGTGTTTCATTAAGCCACCTGACAATGGCACTGCAAACTTGGGTACTGGTGTTGGAGAGAAAAGAACAGTTGGCTGATCCTCTGTCTAGTCACCTCTAACTCCTCTATCTAAATAGGACTTTCTAAAGGTCAGACCACATAAGATTCAAAGGAGAATACTATTGCATCCAGGTTTTAAGGCCCTGAGGGACTGTGGGAGTTTCAAGAACATGTGGAGCTACAAGTGAGTCCTTTGAACTGGATGAGTCTTCCAAACCCAATCCTGTCACATTCATGACTTGGAATATGTTATGCAGGTTTGGCCACTTAGTGCTAAGGCATAAGCAATGAAATGATTGCTCATACATTACTTCATGTTATTGCTTCTAAGGCTTGCTGCCTGCTCTTTTTATTTTCCATTTATTTTAAGCTGCAAATAATTTCAAGGGTGTTGAATAACCCACACCTACCCCAAATAGTGCACATCTTTTAGTTCTCAGGCTATTTTCTGGTCTATTCCTCCCTGCTGACATTCTATCATGAACATGCAGCATCCTTTCTGGAGCTGTGACAGAGCTTAGGAACAACATTTGTTTTTGAATGACATACGATGTTGCTTTGTGGTACAGATGAAGCATGTTAGTAATTTACTGTACTTACTCTGCAACCTAAGATGAAACACGTTGTATTCTTGCACCGTTCCTTTACAGCAGCTGAAGAGAATCTGTTTTGAATAGTTTGAGGATTTCTTATGTTGAGCCCAGTACAGTGGAGTGCACTCAGGACCTGCTGTCCTCAGCTTGCAGAACCTCTTCTATCCCTTTCAAAAAACTGATGAATTTGCTAACACTCAAATATTGCTTCTGTATTTACCTTGCTCGACATTTTCTGTAAAAAATTAGGAATAGTGCAGCTAGAGACAGAACAGCACACCTCCTCTGTACCACAACCTTTAACCAAGTTTCTAACCGGTTAGTGACATGATTGGTTCTAAACAGGATGATTACTATTTAGCTGACTAGAAGACAGCTAACAGTGTTTTACTCCTGCCAGAGGCTTAGGCTAGCACATGATTATCTCCTTATAACTGGCTTGGCAGAAGTGTACGTGTTGCTTTTTTTTTTTCTTCTTTTCTTTTTTTTTTTCTTTTTAGCCCCTTAACCATGTCTAATAACCAGTACAACTGGTCTGTCTTCTTCCTTTCTTGGAGCATGCTTGCATGTTCCTAACTACAGTGCTCCATCAGTGGCCAGTGCCAATACGTGCACGCCCTTTTAGCGTTTCTCCACTTCTATAGACTTTGGAGGAACATTTGTCCCAGGCTTCCCCAAATGCACTGGCAATGTTAGTGTGAGAAATGCGGATGCATAAACAGGATTAGTAGAGTTGTATTGCAGAAAAAAACCCCTGTTTTAGGAACACAACTCAAATTTAGTTCTTGAAACAGGAGTTTCTTATGAGCTCATTAAGAGAACATAGTTGTATCTGCAGTTTTTATAGGCAAAGCTGACAGGTGCTTAACATCACCACTCCAAGGTGTTATCTCAAATGCTACCAGCTATTATTGTGTTGATTTTGAAACAGAAAGAAAAAGTGGGAAGAGTTTACCTGGGACACTCATACGGGCTAGCGTCCTTGGGTTTTCCTAACCAATTCTAATGCAAACACAGCTTGGGATGAATTATTTGGTACAGTCCTGGGCATTACTTGGATCTGGGGGAGTATGCAGCATGTTCAACAGGAAGGTTATGGAGCTATACGTGGCTGTTAGTCAGGGTTCTGACCTTGCTAGCCCCTCTGTGAGGGACTTTAGA
Source organism: Aegotheles bennettii (assembly GCA_013398125.1). Lineage (NCBI taxonomy): Eukaryota > Metazoa > Chordata > Aves > Caprimulgiformes > Aegothelidae > Aegotheles > Aegotheles bennettii. Next base: position 105,708 of record VZRW01013311.1, read on the forward strand.
ACCACCAGGTCAGTCACCAGAACTATGTGAGAGAGGTTTCCCCCATGCTGTCCAAAACCTTTTCACATTTTGCTTGGGCAATCCTTCCTTCATCTTTATCTTCACACACAATAGTGGAAAACATAAAACCTTGTGCTTCCGCAAACAGCAGTTGAAATCATCCCAGAGGTATTATCTTAGAAACTAGAAAATGATTCAATGAAAGAAGGAATGAATCATATAAATACTCAAAGTGTTGTACCTCAGCAATGTCCCTCCCTTCTTAGTACAAAGCAAAGAACAAAAGCAGGCTGCTGCCTGGCATGGGCCCCTCCTAGATGACTTACTGGGACTATGAAATCATCAGAAGCCTCAGAAAGAAGTGCTTATGCAGCGTTTATGACTTGATTTTCTTCTCTTCAGTTTTCTGTAGGCATGGAGCTGGTAGCTGTGCTCTCTTGAATGCCCGCATATATACTAGAAGATGGATGAGGAAGGGCACAGACTGACTCAAATATTTTATGTTCACAGATTTCTGGAGGGCTTTTACATTTCAGAAGCTGAAAATGGATTTTTAGAGATAAAACACATTGCATGGAAGAGTGGCATAAACACTATAAGGTCATGAAAATAAGAAACCACATTTTCATTGCTGAGGATTTTAAACACTCTCTTTAGAAAACAAGCAATGTGAAATTGTGTGGTCTGTTCAAATGGAAAGTTATAATGGGAGGTAAAAATCCTGAACAGGCCATTAATTCCTATCTGGCAGACAAACCGAGATTGCTTTAGCACTTAGGGGAGCTTCAGTGAGAAAGAAATATCGATCTCAGATTGCCAGATTTGAAATTAGATGTGTGAGATACAAGAGTAACTCACTATGGGAGGTATTTAGTCCAAACGATTTTTTGAAAGATCATTGTACAAAACAGGAAAAGAATTAAGGAGCATAAAAAAGTAATTGCAAGTGAAGTTTTTATTCTAAATTCAGTTAAAAAGGTTTCATCTTCTCAGGCAAGTGTTATGAGTTCAAGTGAAGCTCCAAACACTCTGGTCTGTATGGTTTCATAGGGAACAATACGATTGATTCACCTTCACTGTCGGCGTTTTGTAAGTCCTTAGTTTTAATGCTTTGCTCAGTAAGATGAGAATCCACCGCAGCTACTCTACATTGTTTAAATATCCCTTTGCAAGTGTGGTTTTTTTTCTTATTTTTTTTCCTCTCTTGCTTTTCTGCACAGTGTGCTTTTCACTCTTGTGACATCAGTGGCGAATGTCTGTGAGGAATTGCCTCAGGCCAGTGTGACTTTCAAAGGATAAGACAATTTGTTACCTTGCCAATGAACAGTTTATTACATTTCTAATTATTGTTATTAGTCTGGCAGGTGGTGCCATGCATGATATTTTTACAACTGCCAAAGATGCAGGTACTTCTTTCATGACAAAAAATAGCCTGAGTAAGATTTAAAGGAAAACCAGGCGTTCTGCTGTAGTATGCATTTGGTAATTCTGTGCTCTAACACTGTGTATATGACAGCTGGCTATTTTTAAGTCTTAAGCTAAAACATACTGACTCTTGAAAGATTTTGTTGTGAGACCAAAGTGTAATTAGAATGTGTTAGCAGCCTAAGTTCGATATGAAGGTATCTCTCCCTCCCTCTCAAGCTCTTTCCTCTCATCTTTATTACTCTACTTGTTGTGTAAATTAAAGACTCATCATATTTATTAACTCTCACTCGGAGTTCACGTTAAGCACCACCTAAGAATACTAAATATTCTTTTCCCAATGAGGATCTAAGTTCCCAAACATAAAGACTTTGCTTTCTCTGCTTTGTAGGGTTGCATGCAGTCAGGTACAAGAAAAAGAATATGATAGAAATACTATGTGCATTTTGGTGTGGGCTAATGCAATACCATCCTATCCCTTTGGAGCAGCACAGTCCAGTTCCACCCATCGCTATCTGTGCAGAACAGTTGATAAAGCATGTCGTGCCTTTTGCTTTGTCATGTATTTTGTGGCAAAATGCTCTTAAACAGTTTCACGATGCTTATTCTGCTCCAGTAAATACTGAATGATTCCATGCAAGGCAATTACTAAAGAGAAGAAATTAATTCAAAAGGAATAGAGCTAGGATATAAATTTGCTGTTTTCATGGCCAGTGGTACGTTGGTCTCAAGTAATCAGCATTGCAGTAGCAGCTACTTAGCTGTTCTTAGTTGTGTGGTTGCTATCTTAAAAATGTGAAGCATGTTTGTCTGTCATTCTCCTGATACAAAGAAAGTTGTTCTTGTAAAAAGGATAATCCTTCTATTATTTTAATATATATCCCTCTTTGCTTCTTCCCTGCTTGCCCAGGAATATTCAATAATCATACTCAGGAGAACCAGACACTTAGATTTATTTTTTTTTTTAAAGTTAATCCAACTGGATTTTACTGTACGCTTCAGTTTGAGGAACTAAGAAGATGGAACAGTCTTCATGTCTAGCTCTGTCTGTGTCCCCTGCCTTCACGTTTTATGATACAGCTTCGGTGGGACAAGACAACAAATTTCCTTAATGCCACGTTTATATCCTGTAAAAATGGAATGTAAACTGGCAGCAACTGGAAGTAGTGTGTCCTGTAAGGAAAATGAATTGATACAATGGTTTAGTACAAGATTTCATGTTTTTGTCTTTCTGTGACTTGGAGGAACTGCAGCTGTGCTAGAATGGTTTCAGGATTTGGCTGACTTATGTATGCACCCGCCGGGGCTCCAGGTAAGAACTGATCTTGCTGGAGCAGAGAGCATGGGCATGTTTTGGAGTTGTTCCCTGCAGGGGCTGTTCAGCAGGTACAGTAGGCCAAAAGTGGCAAGGATTCAAAATAGTGGCTAGAAAGATATTACATACTTGACTGCACCTGGTGCAGAGGAAACTGAAGATGTCAGTCCCCTCCCCTTTCCCCATCAATTGTCTCATATTTCTGAGATACAAGTGTGTGGTTATAGTGTAAACAGAGCAAAGATTTTTTTTTTCTTCTAGGCTAATAAGCCTCATGTTTTTTTTTTCTTATAGTATCTCTGCCAAAATATAGAAACATACAGTATGAACTCCTGCACTTCCACACGACCTGCATACACTTGGGAGAAAGACTTGTTCCTGGTGCCAGGATGGCAGATAGAACTCACCCCCCCAGCAGCTGTGCTTCAGTGTTTCCTGAGTATATTTCAGAAATTGATCTTTGTCTTGTCTATATGCCATGCTTTCTATCAGCTGGGAGAGTATCTTACACTAAGAGACAATGTGTGAGCATTGAAGTGGGGTTGGGTGGGTTTTTATTTTCCATTCACTGATCTTTCTGCTGTGAGTATCCAGAAGGACTGCAGCGCTGGGGTCATTTGCTTTCACCACTAATTAGAGGGAAAACTGTTCTGTCTTCATCCCTAAGTTACATTGAGCAGTCCAGTCTCTGAAAGTCATCTGAATAAATTTTGCTGATGTGACTATTTTCTATGTAGCCTGGATAAAGATGCAACACTAAAGGAATTACAAAGATTATTTCAGATTGGCTAAGTAGTGTCTTCTGAGACTGCACTATTTCTTTGTTACTGGTTGTAGCTCTTGATACCACAACACCGCTTGCTTAGGTCTAAGGAGAAAAGAAAAAGCACAGGTGTGAGGAAGCTTGCATTGTACAACCATGTTATCTGCAACGCAGACAAATGATTTATGATTGCATGTTTCATGTAACAGGAATGATATTGCCAGAGGTAAGAATAAGGAGGAAAATTCAAACTCCCTTCAGGTGACAGACATCTCAAAAATAAATAAGAGCCTTTTGAATTTTCTGGCAAGTCTCATCAGGATATTCCTACAGCAAAAAGGGAAATGTGACTTTCCCTTTGCAATGCTACAACCACTCCAGAATAACCACTACTCGCTGTCCAAGATCCCCTTGATAGGCAACCAGGAAAACTGGTGCCATCACAGCTAACTGTACTGAGACTGGATTCCCCTTCTGCTTTTGCACAAAACTTGCTCTTCTGACATTGTGCAATTCCATATTAATTAATATGGACGTTAGTTTAATGGACAACTCTGACCAGTTTTCCCTTATAGAAAGAAATGAGAAGCCCTCTAATCAGCAAAATTAATGAAGTTTGGTGTCCTAGGGCTTCCCATTCCCTTCCAAAGAATGGAAAGCCCTAGGTCCCAGTGACAGGTATTGGGAAAACTTGAACCTGCTCTGCTTCCCTTAGACTGGACAGGGATCAAGGGACATGAAGAAATTCCTGTAATGCTGCTGGGTTGGCGAGAGAACCTTAATACTAATCTGAAGTCACCACAGTATAAACTTGAAGCTCAGTAAAGTTTTGATATGTCAGTTGAGCGTACTTAATATTTCAGGTACAGTGCCATCCAAAAGTAGTCACGACTGAAGCTTTGTCAGGACAGAAACCTTACACAGACCTACAAGATCTGAGCTTTGAAGCAGTTGCATCTGGTCTGGTCTAAATAAGGCATAACAATACACGTGGGTTGAACTTGTGAATTAACCCTTCTGTCCCTTCCCTATTTTTAAGTCAGTTTGTGATTTGTTTTTTTTTCCCTTTTTTACAATTTGAATCAATTTTGATTTAACTAACTTGATTAATATAATTTTGCAGCTATGCTGTCATGCCCTGCCTTTGAAAAGCATTCCTCTTGTTCCATTACTTTCCCCTTAGCTGTTTAAGGGGCTTTTCCAAGGAAGATCAATGTCGGACTAGGTGTATGGCCTGGATTTGGGAACTTTGGGCATGCCCTGGTCGAGTGCCTGCAGCCACTAGATGGCATGTTGTGAGTGCATCTGTACATTCTGAATAGGTCCATCAGTGTGATTAAGGGATAAATAATATTAAATGTTTCTTTAATAGGAGAAAATGCACAGCATTGACAGTAGTGATTAAGTTCTATTAAACAGTTGTTATTTTGGACACCAGGTGATTAGCACATTCAAAACACTTAATTTCCAGACTTTGGCACCTTGGTTACCAACTCAAATCATCAAGTTCAGTGAATCAAGTTGTAAATAGTTTTATTGGTTCCATGTTGGAAAAAAAAATGAATGTTGTGAAATTCCTTCACGATTTAAAGTTGTGTATTTCCTAAGTCCTTGCATTTCTACTTTCTGTTCTTGGTTTGGCTATTCAGCACTGCAGAAATTCTAAGCTCTGTTTATGCCTTTGCAAACACTAAGAGCAATATGCTAATCGAGAGCAAAGAGTTGTTTTCCTAGAGCAACTATGCCAAAAGGCGAGAGTTGGAGTTTTGGACTAAGATGCACATTACTGTCAACATGCCATTGTTATCTGAGGGAGGAATTACCCCCAGGGATGAGAGTGGAGCTGCTCTCACAGCGTCTGAAGAGAGGTCTCTATTTACATACACGCTGATGACTTGGATAAAACAGAGGACCTTCATGTTTCTGTTGGCTTGTATTTTGTATTCTGAAAATAGTTTTCATATTTTTGAGAATGATTTTATGTCCATTATATGATAAGGCTTCCTTCAAAGCAGTTTTTTGTTTGATTTTTCTTTTTTTTTTAAATGAAAACTTTGGAATTAAGTTGTAAGATCTAGATATGTTTCAGGGTTTCAGTGCTACACAACAAGGGCTTCCTTAAAGTTCATTTTAATAGCCTTTAAGTGACTGGGAGCAAATTTTTGGTTTCTCCCAAACCAACTTAAGGATTAAAAAGACATGCTGGCTTTCCCCTGTTTTGGCTTGAAAATGATCATGTGTTCTTTTAAGTCTGTTTATGATTTCTGTGCTTGATGGAGTGACCCTTGCATCACTTCCATGCTACTTTACAGATTTCTGTCAAGATCTTTGTGATGAAGGCCCTTGCTTAAGGGTAAGCTATTTTCATCGTTATATTAGCCTGCTTAAAATTCACCTTGTTTTCTGGTGTGGTCAAGTGTCATAGAAATGTATATTTACAGGATAAATCCCTTGTATTCCCTTTGGTGTACATGTATGTGCCTGTAGAACTTGTGTGTGCGCGTGTGTGTGCGCGTGTGTCTGGGCAAGGCAAGGCAAGGCAAGACAGCACCATAACTCCAGGGAAAATGGAGGAGGTGATGGCGAGTCACCCTCTTACTCATGGCATATACTGTGGGAAACCTGTATTTCGTGGTTTTGTAGAGCACTTGCTTTTCAGAGGAGGCAGGCAGAGAAGGCAGACGTCCCCTTCTCATTAGCAAATTTATCACTTACAACCCTTAAGTAAAACAAACGTAGTGTCAACTCCGAAATGAAGAGCTGCATTGGAAATCACACCTAACTACAACAGGTGCTGAGCTGGCAGTTTCACAGAAGATTGTGAAATTTGATCACACAATGGGAAATAGAGCCACTCCTTGAGGGCAATATCTGGAAACATAATGGGGAACCACCCTTCAAATGTGATCTGTGTAATAATGGGGCTTAGAAACACTTTCTACCTGCTTTGCTTAGAAAATTATGAAAGTTTTTAATAGTGTTACTGGTTTTTGCACAAGCACACTATATTTAGCCATACCTCAGCTAGTCCTGTGCTTAGACACACCCAAGGCAATAAACTGCCCAGCGCGTACTTGCTGCTACCATCACTTCAAGCTGGAAACTATTAATGAAATTTTCTGTTCTCTTTAAGTCCTGGTATTATCGTTAGCTTTTCTTCTCTGTCTACAGCTTTTCACCTGTCTTCTTCTAGAAGCTGGGTATTTGTATACCCCTTCAGTAACATTCTGCAGCCATTTTCTGGTAAGTCTCTAACCTTTGTATACTCATACACGCTAATGAACATGGAACACCCAACATTATTGCACTGGGCCTATGACACTCTGTGCTACTTGATGTCTCTCTTCTTTCTTCTTGAGATTGCCATAAAGATTGCACCTGTGCTGCTGCGTGTACTTATGCACACCACAGCCTCTGAATAATGTAGACTAATAGAAAAGACTTCAAAGAATCATAACACAGTTTTAAAGGGCTGGAAGGAGAGGCTGATGGGAAATGTTATAAGAATTCAGCATTTCCTGCTTAGCTAAGCAGTAATTTAGAGGGACATGTAAACTATGTGCAAGTATTTCAAAGAAAAAAAAAGCAAACAAAAGCTATACACACTGTCCTGATGTTGTAGACAAAGAGCAAAGAAGGGAGAGGTTTGCAGCAAAACATCTGCTTGGTTTTGACATTTTGTTAGGTCCTCAGACACAGGGTGAGCAGGGTAATGAAAATATTTAGACAGATTTGGATGTTATTTGGTAGAAGTAAATGCAAAGGGAAGGAAGGTGAGTGGTTTAGCAGTGACCTGAGCAAGTCATTATGTGATTGAAATCAATTACACAGAAGCTCATTAGCAGAAGAGAAAAAATATCCTTCCTGTTTGTGCTGTGGATATTCTATTGGATCCCTATCACATACCAAATCAAAACACTATCTTTCAAAGCCACTGAAGGGTTAATATTAGACTGTTCTTTCTGGGACAGTGATTTTCCAGAGAAACTGTGCTTGTCAGGCCAGTGCAGCTATCAGTGCAAAGGGAATCAGTGATCAGCAGATACCAGAATTGTCTTGACACTTGGAACTAGAAAGAAACTACTGCAGGTCAATGAGTTCTAACATTATATAAATCAAATGTATATTGAACTTTGACCTTGTCTTGTAATAATTAGGATAGAGAAAGAAAAAAGAAAATGCCTTCTATTTTAGAGTGAAATTCACTCACTTGCACTCTCATTGAACCAGTATGGTTTAAGTGGGATTTCAGAAATATAATAGACTTTGTGCAAAACTTAGACAGGCAATAACAGGACACAACATTTGGTGCACAGTTCATGGGCCCATGTTGTATGACTGATCTGTCTGAACCCAACCTCATTTATGGTTCTAAGTGCTTGATTTGGCAAAGTGTCTTCAGATATGCCAGCATTATTGTCAGTTTGGTCATTAGGAGTCTGTGTGCTACTGAATGTCAGTTCCAGCAGAATGGGGGTTAAATATTTAACTGTATTAGGGGATTTTGAAAAGCAACACATGGTTTTGAGAGTCCAAGAAAATTGGACTCTTAATAATACTTTAACAATAAGAGAAAAGCAATTATGCTAACGTATCTGATTATTTGAAGATATTTTAAGGAAGCACACAGACAAGCAACTGACAAATGGAAGACAGGGCTAGAAGCAGTGATGTATACTAGGAAAATTCTCCACAACATAAGGGGTACATTAAAAAAATCTTTAATTCAATCATATATATGTTAGGACACAGGAATTCTCCCTTTCTTGGGAGAATATTGCTATTCTTAACATCACCTTGCAGGCTGTAATCTTACATAAATAACAATGGGACAGATATTCTAGGAAAAAAATATCTTTTACATTCATAACAAGTGGACTGCAAATAAATATATTTCTAAGTAATGGAATGGACTGACAGTAAGTGGTTTGTCTGCAGTGATACAACACGTGCCTTGCTGCGAATGCTCACAGAGTACATAACAATCATGTACATTTTGAACATATACACAGAGGCCTGTATGCTCATAGGGGTGAATATTTGTAAAAGTTGTGACAATACACAGATGTATGTGTGAAATTGGGTACGTAGAGTCTCTCCTTCCTTTGATACACACTCCTCTCTCTTCTTTTTTGCTGCAGATTTCAGACTTTACAGGTGGAGCTGAAAAGTGATGTAGTGAGTGCTTGGATAAAATCTACCTCTGCTGAGACAGAGAATCTAAAGATATCTGGAATGGTTGGAAAGCCAAAGGTTACCTCGTCTTACTGCTGGGGTAACAAAATTGCCTGCTAAACAGCACTGTTAGGCAATTTTATTGCTGTTAACAACTGAATGATTTTGCTTGTAGGTGGCTTGTCCTTTTCCACAGAACAGGCCTGGCTTTTAACCACTGCCTTGGCAGAGCTTGTGTAGATGAAGTTCTTGCTCCCATTGCAAACAGAAACAGTCATTGGTTCCCTTGCCTCTCTGTATTATGGGCATGTACCTGTCCGATTTGCCCAAGATGGGAAAGTTTGCAGTTTGAACAAAGACGAAGCCCAGGTGTTGATGGCTAGAGTTATTGTCAGAACTCCCATGATGTTGAGTACAAACCCAGCTTTGGCCTAGAATTATAAAAGAGAAGTGTTATTAGTTGAACTGAGTACTTTTCTCCTTCCTTGCTGATTAGTATTGTTTGTATGGTTGGATTTTCCCTTTGGCCTTTTTTCACAACTCCATCAGAACCTGATCAAATTACATTTAAGCTGGTTTTCTACACAAATATGATTTGTATTAGGGGAAAATGAGTTTCCATTGGATAAAACTCTTAAACTAGAAGTCCTGAAATCCTTTTAATCCACTTATGTAGGACTTCCTCTTCTGACCTGACATCTATCTCTCATGTTACTTTGGATTTCTTCTTGGATCAATTATAAATTAGAAAAGTTATCAAGAAACATGACATCCTTGTCCTCCTTCCCTTAGCACAGTGAGGAAGGGCATCAGGGCAACCCAGTGAGCTGTGCTAGGCTTTCCCTAGGGCCCTGCAGGAGGACTGTCCTAGATGATAGGACTCATTGTCATCCCTATGATCTCCATTCAGGCTTTTGGAACAGTTAGACATTGCCATTTCTCATTGGTAGCAAAGCCCTGGGTGTTTTTCCAAAGCTCAATAGCATCCTTATAAGGTTTTGTGTAGGTCAACGTGACCCTTTTTTAATTCACACATATATGTTGTTCTTTCCATTTGACTTTAGCTGAGCACAGTGAGCTTTCTAACACTCCTTCAAGAAGAGCCAATATTAGAAAAAGGAAAAATCAAAACTAGTGATGAAAATTCTGAAAAGAGTGTGCTTTTGCTCACCATATCTACAACCCTGAGTTGTCCATATGAGAAGACAATGGCATTAGGAGGAGTGGCTACCGGGAGCATGAACGCCAACGATGCAGAAAGTGTGCAGGGCAGCATGATATAGAGTGGATTGAGGCAGATTGCTTCAGCCTGTGTGAGAAGGGAGAGCAGAGATAATGGTTTTGATACACAAAAATGCATAGAAATCTTTTGGCAGAAGACTGGTTGTAGTTGTATGTGTCAGAAACCTTGTTCTTTCACAAACACTGCATCCACTCCTATTTTGGCTCTGCTTTAGACACTTCTAGCCAATGTGTTTACGCAGCAAATGCAAAGATTGATTTTGTGGTCACTGCTTTATGTTCCCGATTGTGGAATCTGATTGCTGCAGTATAAATTAATAATAATGGTTGCATTCAACTCTAAAACCAGGAAAAAATGTAGAGTGGCTTCAGACTGGTTAAGAACTAAATTAAATTATCAGGGGAAACAGGGTAGCCTGGACTCTGAAGGTGGGTGAGTCACCTTGGGGTTTAGCTGAAACCTGTGCAAAAAGATTTTGGTGGGGCTTATTCCAGTTTCTATCCCAAACCAGCTTTTCACACTGTCTGCCCCAGCAACAGGAATCTGCTGTGGATATACAGGAGTCTGAATTAGGTCGTAGAGCCTGACTAATGCTATCACCTTCAGAGACTTCTGGAAGGCAAGTGGTCGGAGTGAAATACGGTAATGGAATGTTGCAGGGAAGCAAATGCTGCTGCTGTTGCTGTCTCTATGCAGAATGAATAGGAAAAAACAAGTACAGCTGGCGGTGACCTCATGATGTTTAGGCCAGAAGGCAAAATCTAATATGCCAATGAATTTAATGCCTTTATTTTTCACCAGCAATGATTTTACAAAGGTTGAACTAAGCACAGTGTGTGTGAATGTATATGCCTGCACATACATATATGTATTTTAAGTCTTGTATTCCTGATTGGATACACAAACCAGTGCTTGGCTATGTCTGCCAGTTAGCTTTTATAATTAAGCAGGTGTATGCTTGGAGAATGGTTGAAAGTTGCTCTTACAAAGAGTATTTTGAAATGCTGGAACTTACCATTGAAGCCAGAATAGGGAGAAAGAGGGTGGTGGTGGCCACGTTGCTGGTGCACTCAGTGAAAGTGGCAATAAGGAGACACAGCAGGAGAGCAATAGCTGGATGAGGGATTTCCTGCAGAGGAGTCAGTTTGCTACCTAACCATGCAGAAAGACCAGATTCCTGTAACAGAGGAAAGAGGTCTGTCGATATAGTAGGCTGGAGAACAGCCACAGTTCCTCATACATTCCTCATGCAAATTCTACCTTTCCTTCTTATAGGAGTTTTCATGCAAACTGCTTTCCGTAGAAAAACATGTAAGAGGCAATGCTCAGACATGGTAATTTGATTGGTTAAATAAAAATACACATGCTTTTTCCCTTTCAAAGAATTTGAAAGAAGATACTATATTTACAGTGTGTTACTGATAGCAAATCATTATTTCTCTGCTCAGGCCATTAGTTGTACATGATCTATATTCAGGGTAGTTTCTTAATCATCCCCTTTTCTAGAAACACAGTTAATCATGCTGCCTTGAGTGCTAGTACCATCCCAGCTGCATAGGCAACAATAAAGATTGGTTCTAATCACGGGACTCGTCGGGATGAAGTCTGTCCTACTGCCACTAGCTGAGGAAATTGGTGTTTGGTGCTACCAGCATGCCCTCTTGTGTCCTGGGAGAGCATGCATGAACAGCAAGACAGAGAACACCCAGGAAGACACAAACACCAGGTAAACAGAGGAATGTTACCTCACTGCCTTTGGCTAAGGCAAAGCCACCTCCCAGCAGAAACACAATGTTCCATGGCATTTTCTGGTGAACTACTTTCCAGTCCAAGAGAGCTGAAGGTGCTTTGATCTTTGACTTGCTGCCTAAAATCCAAAAAGTTTTTGTAAGCCATATTATATTCTGCAATGGAAGGAGGACTTGGTGGGAAGTGAGTTTAGTCTAAACATCAGGAAATACTTCTGTCAGCAAGATCAAGTAGACTGTGGAATTATCTCCTAAAGCAGATGATGAGAGCCTCATCAACAATGATTTTAAAGCTTGACTTGCAAAAATACCAATGATCCATAGCTGCTCCAGGATTCATAGTAGAACATAGGTAAGAATGAGTTAAAAGCATGGCAAGGTATTGGTAGAACTGTGTGTTTCTGTTAAGACATCTGTTCTGTCCTGAAGACTCCAGCTTCAGAAGCTTTTCCATATGTGTACATTAGTTTCTGGGACACTGCTGGAATAAGAGTTTCCTACTCAGTTAAATTACAAGAAACAGAGAACTTTTATGGGATATATGCCTTGCCTAGCCTAAAGCATAGAGCTGTAGCTATGCAGGAAGAGTAGTTTGGAATCTTGTTTAATCTTTGAAATTTCCTTTGTAAATCTAAAATGTAAAACTTCCCATGTGCCTATTCTGACAGTTGATTTTTGATGCCTTCAGTAAACGTACCTGTTTGTTTGTCTCTGTCATCGTTAGAAAAGCCGGCAGGGATGATGAACAACAAAACTGAAATGAAGATGGCAACTGTAGCATCAGTGACATAGCTGCAATAGATCAGTTGGAAATTTAGTCCACCTTGTGTTTTCATTTTTATGAAATCCAGCCTACTTCATTATTATTCAAAGAAAAGAGGGAAAGTGGTGATACCTTATACCATCTTTGTTGAAAAGAACTGTTGCCCAGCCTTGGATGAAGCCAGGGTCTCTTGTAAACCAGAGCACTACCAGTAGTATGAAGAGGATCAAAACTGCTATTTCTGCAAATTTCATTGGGCCCAATTTCCTGCTCTCTTCCTTAATAGTGTCATAGGCCCGTTGCTCCTTAGCCTTTGCAGAGGCACTTGCAGCACAACCAAAATTCTTCCTAAAACTAGAAAAAAATAGACAAGAAATATCAGAGGAATTTGCCAGATACCCTCAGGGTTAAGAAGCCAAATTTTATACTGAATCATATTGTCTTTTAGATATATGTATTTATAGGTGTATATAGAAATTATATGTGTCACTATCATATTATTAGTAGTATCAGCAGCCATAGGTGTTGGATAGTAACTGCATTGTCCTATGTACTGTCAAGATGATCAGAAAGAAACTTCCTACCCATAAAAGCTCATGATCTAAATATAAACAGGTATATATCTGGGACACATGGGGAAATAATGTCACTGTTGGTGTGATTAACAAGACTACCATCACAGTCGCCAAGCTTTTTAAAATGACAGAAAAGGAGAATTTTAAAAGAGGAAATTGAAGACAAAAGTACCATTGTAAGTATTACAAAGCTCTTCCCATTTAAAAGAAAGGAAGTTGGGGATAATACGAAAGGGATAGGCTGAGTATTAAACAAGTAGGTAACACAAGCTGGTTGTATGGGGTGATTAGCATTGGCAACTGGCACAATACTAATCCTCTAGGTCTGTAGCAACTCTCGTCACAAAGGTATTTACCAGCTTTATGTAGAAATCAATTTCCTGGTTTGAAGCACAACAATCTTTCAGGACGTGAAACAATGCTGCAGAACAGGATATATGCAGTTATAATTTCCTATCTTCATCTACAGAGTATAATTAGACAGGATTTGATCAGGTTCCTCGGAAAAAAGGTTGCAGTATTATAACAGCTACTTAGTATGCTGTTCTGCGAGTCTCTGTTGTATGCGAGGACCTTGTCACTTGCTGTCTGACCTTCAAGCATAGGCTCATCAATAAAAGTATCATTTGTGTTACAACGTGTAATGAGTACTTGCTAACAGGCCCATCAGCTTTATTACACTGTGTAGAGGGTACTTACTTAAAGCCCAAGTACAGTATCTGCAGCCAAATCCATGTCAAAACCAGTAACACAATCATGGTGGGGAAGGCAAAGGAGAACCAAGAGGCAAAGTTGATGATATTGCCGTTCTTAGGAAAGAGCCTGTAAAATGCAGAGGGGTGTTAGCATCCAAAATTCTGCACGCTCTTCTGTAATTAATGATTCAGAAAACAGGAGGTATTGTGAAGCCCATGAAGGAAGAGAAGCTAACTTCCCAACAAAGTTACCAAATTGATATTTTCCTTCTCTGTGTTGGTTGGAAGTCAGCTGTAGCAGAATGATGCAGTTTAGTGGGTATGTAATCCCAAATTCAACCAGACTTACTCATCAACTTGTCCTTGCAGTACCAGATTTGGTGTTGTCCCAGTCAGAGTTGCAATCCCTCCAATACTGGCTGAGTAACAAATACAGAGAGACATTCCCTTGCTGAACTTCTTGTGTTTCTCCTCTAGCAAACTTTCATTTCTCTTTCTGTCGTCTTCTACTGTCAGGACGTGACTGTTACCTATGTCCCAAGACAGGAACAAAAGAGTTACAGAAGCTAGAGTGGATAGGAAAAGATCTTGTGCCTGTGTAATTCAGTATTTCAAGGCTAGGACACCATGGACTCAAAGCTGAAGGAGCCAAATTTCCTCATTTTGAGGTTGGCGTTGTTGATTCTTTGATCTCTCCATTTTTACTGGTTGTCTTGATACAGAGCAGGTTTTTTTTTCAGAAGAAAAGAAGCTGAACTATGTGATAAAGTCGAAGCATAGTGGTGACACTTCTTGGTGACTTAGGGCCATGTGTGAGCAGCACATGTAGGGGAAAGGCAAGAATTCAGGGAGGTACAACAGAGCCAGGGGAGTTGGAATGAATGGAACTTGTTCTGTACCAGCACCTGGCTGCTGGCACTGAGAATTACATTCTGAAACACTTGAGACGGGAAGAGGGCAAGACAGCTGGCAAAGAGATATTGTTACATGATTGTGTATCTTTGGATTAGAAAGATGATTTTAATCCGTAACCTTCTGGCATGAAATAGACCAGAAATTTTCCCTTGTAAATTCCCTAATATCTGATAAGTTACACAGTAGATAATAACTAAACCAACCTAAATATATTGGGAAATACCAAGCCTGATATTAAGGCTTCAGCTAATGGAGAATGTCTACATTTTGTTGTTTTATTGATTAGTTATCATCACTCCATATTTTCATTCTATTTCTAACTTTAGCAAAATCAGTAGATCTCTCTGTGCTTTTGTCTGGTTCATGGAAGAGCATCATAAATGCTGTCTGACACAGTCAGGATGCTTCAGGTACATTCTTCTTTTAGAATTTAGTAGTAACTGTAACAACACTGAAGAAGGCATCAGGTCATCCTCCATTATCCCAAAGACAAACCCACCCATAACCCACTCACCTTTTTCCTCTGCTTCTTTGGAGCTATCTGGTTTCGTTGACTCTTCCTGCAGTTCAAAGGCTTTATTGATGTTTTCAGATGCTTGACCAGTTGCACTAGATTCCATTTCAGACTTGTGCAACTGATCCAACACTGCTTGTGCTATTGGGACCATCATGGCAGTGGTGGCAGTGTTGCTGATCCACATTGATAGGAAGGCCGTCACAATCATGAAACCCATGAGAAGACTGAAATGGAAAGGTTTGAAAAGGTCAGTTCAGAACTCAAGTGCTGCAATGCCCTTTTTTTCATTGGAAAGCTTGGGTTGCAGATGCTGAGTTTGGAAAATGCTTAGCAATTCACACCTAGCACTTCCTGTTACCCCAGTCTGCTTCGTCAATGTCACAGTAAGGTTTAACATAAATGTTTCTTTTTACAATTTCAGCCAGTTGTGCTTTTACACTCTTATGACTAGGGAAGTGGGAGCTGGTATCTTGGAGCAAACAGTTTATCTAGTCAGTATCCTGCTTATTCTGCATGTTACTATCTCAATAACACATATTATAATATATTTTGAAGAGGAATTGCAAACTGAATTGGATCCCAAATGGCAATCAGTTTAAGCCGTAAGGAAGATGATCTCTCTTTTTTTTGTAATACTATCCCACTTCTATCATTTAAGTTTCTCCTCAAACTCATATAAAATTCTAATCCTTGTTTCAGTATTACTGTGTTATTTGTCTCAAAATTATTCTTTAGATGAGATGGAGATTATATATTAGATGAAAAGAGCTTTATCTGGTATGCATTTTTATTCTATTGCTTTGTAATTTCCTTCAGTATTCCCTCTTATAATCTGAGACAAATTAAATAGGACCATGTAGCCTCTGCATAGCTTAAAGTTCTAGTCTGGTAAACATTTGTTGTTTTCAAAACAAGCATCCCCATATTTTCTTTTCTCTTCTCTTTGCAGTCAGTGTAACAGAGAGTATATGTCTTCTGTGTCTCAGCTGCAGCCTTTCCTGATTGTCTGAAGTGGTGCTTCTGGCCAAGCCTAGCAGCACTCTTGTCTTCTCAGCATTGGCTCTTGTTGATATTTCTCCAGCTAAAGGTATTTGAAATTCAAATAAAGAGGCACCAGGTCTGTAATGCATCAAAGGATCCCCATTTGCAAGGTTTGCTCAGGCACTAACTCACTTGGACTGTAGAAAAGCATTTGTAGGATATGATTTGCAGGTTCACATTGGAGACTACAGGCAACTCTGAGATAGGAACTAATGCCACAGCACTGTCATGACTGTTACTCACAGGGCTGGTCTGACACCAGTGATAAGCAAGACCTGCAGAGCAACACGCTTGTGTAGGTGCCAGTTCTCAATAGCAATGGCCATCAGCAATCCCCCAATAAAGAGCATATTGGTGTCCTTCAGGTACTCCCGGCAGACCTGTAACATGGAACAAGGGAGAGAAAATGAGAAGCCAGGAGAGAGGGCATTTTCTTAGGGAGGATCTTGTCCCAAAGACATGAGCACCAGTAACTATGGATTGCATCTAAACAGTGAGTTTGCCTTGATTTCAGATTAGCAGCTCCACCCAGAGTTCACTCTAGGCTCGTGCAAGGTCTGTCACATGCAGAGGACAGATGATTCCCTGCATAACCATAGTGCAATTTTCTCTTCTTTGTGCCACAATCTGGTCAAAATAATCCCTGAATAAGAGAACCTAACCAATAAATACATCAGCAAACATGTATAGAGTAATATCTCTTACTGTTGTTGAATCCATGATATTCAGTAGTGGAAACAGCAGGACGGGGAAGAGAGCTGTGACAGCCAATGGCAAGGCTTCCGTGCACCAAAACAGTGCCATCACTATGATGACATAACCACATCGGGCCTCCTGACAGAAGAAGAGTACATGCCATCAGAACAGACTGTACATCTCACTTGGGTTTTGAGAAGGCCACAGCCCATAATGATATTCATTGCCTGATAAAGGGATTTAAGAACAGGTTATTTTCTGTCTTTCTCTCCTGTGTATCCTCCTACCTATGCAGATCCTCATCAAATGATGAACTGTTCAACAACCGTGTCAGAACTATGAGGAAAAGGTTGAGGCTTCCAGTGGGGAAAATCAAGACACTTAGGAGAAGAAACATATTGAAGACTTTGAACCCTTTGTGATAAGGGGTGGACAGTCCCTGCACAGACTACTTTATTTTGCTGATGTTGGTACTTTCTTTTCACATATTTATGTCTTTAAGTTGCAGAAATAGCTACTGATCCAGTCAAGGTTTCTCCACCTTTTTCCCAGATGAACCTCAACTAATTTCAACAGCCTGGATTCCTTGTACTATAAATACTTTTACCTATTTTTCATTGGATTTTTAGCTTAGTACAGACTCTGAAAGGCTCACTGACAAACTGGTCACAAATCAGTTTCAGCTTCCACTGACTTGTTTCTTTGAAGGAAGTATGATCCTCTATTTCATGTTACTCTTTTTTTTTTTCTGAGAAAACATTGATTTAATTCTGCTTTGGACACCCACAGCAAATTTTATGTAAAAATAACCTACAGTCCCACACACTAAAAAGATTCAAAATAACATGTCATGATGAATTTTTCATGTGACTGGCCTGATGCAGGCAGCAAGGAAAAGAAACATTGCAATTTACAGTGTCTTCCTCATTTTGGAACTAGCACAATAACGCGGACCAGCAAATCCAAAGGAAGAAAAAAGTGATTGTGTGGTCAAGGATGTCCACTAAAATATACTGGATAGTGTGAATGAAAATGCAGTGATGCTTACTGAGAAAATAATGAAGAGTTGGAAAATGTAATAGCTGGATTACAGAAAGTTAAACCAAGGAGCTGGAATAACGACTGGCAGAATCAAATCTGTGATGCTTTAGAACATACTCAGGACTTCTGGATGTGGCATGGAAGTTACAAAGCTGGTGAGGGGAAAGGATGAACAGGGAAGCTGAGCAATCTGGAGGAAAGAAGATAGCAACCTAGGAGGCAAATTACTGAAGCAGCAGGGCTGGAGAAGTAGAACTGGAAGAGATTCATGAAGAGATAAAAAGATTCCTTTTTGAGCCTTATTTTTTAATTAGAGCAGTAAGAACCTTGAACAAGCTCTCAGTAGAAGTTGGAGTAAGGCTTTTCACCAAGTCAGTTGTCCTGTAAGGACATTCCTCTGTCTTTAGACAAAATCTTTAGCATTGTTTGCTTTCATTTGCAATAGTTCTGTGTCCAGTGCCATGTCATTATAGGACAGGTTAATGGCTCAACGGAATAGAAAAAATGTGAAATTCCATCCTGTAAATTGTCTGCTTACAAATCTGCCTGCTGAGGTACCAGCTTTTCCTGCTGAGCAGTACCACGATGCACGATTCTAACACAAGAAATCTCCTTACAGATTTCAAAGGGGACGGTCCAGGACATGTTATATTTTTGTGTTGTAGCTGGCCACATAGAAACCAGAGTGAGTCATTTTCAAAGAGGAACTGAACCAAGACTGCCAAATCATTCTGCAGGTGATACCAAGGACTCATTGTGTGGTAACAATGACTATAGCAAGTAAGAAAAATAAATAAATAATAAATCTTTCTGGCTACTTAGAACTTTTCCGATCCAGATCTCTCTTAACTCAGTAACTCTTTTGCCTATGGAATGTTAACTAGGAAAAATAGTATTTTTTCTGTTTTTCCTCTTAGTAAGCTTTTAAGTGATAGTTTAATTGTTTTATTTGCATAACAAGGGAATAGGAGGACATGGCTGACCAGTTACCACATTTCACCTCAAGTGCCACTCTATCATTGCTTGCAGCCCTCTTGTACCTCCAAAGTGCCTGATAACACTCAGAAAATGAGCTGTGAGGAAGGAGGAGCTTTGGGACAGGCTGCACAGTAAAACAGGGAAGAGCTAGTGGAGTGAAGGATGAAGCTCAGTGAAGGAGACTGGAAAGTGGGAGTCAGCAAGGATCAGGAGACAGACAGAGAGCAGAGGAAAGAGCTAGAACTTGACATCCAACGAGCAGTGTCAGGAGAGGTAGATTTGGACTAGCTATTTAATGATGCTGGGACTGTAACAAGAGGCCTGAAGACCAGAGATTAGATCTGTCTGCATGAAGAGATTAGGAAAGTGAGAAATAAGCCGGAGTGAAGAAGCAGCAGGACGTTGGCAGTCTGCCTGCTCACAGGGCTCTATTTAAATGATCGATTTGTCAGAAATACCTGCCCCACTACTACAGGATTTTGTAGTTGACTTTTTCTGAAGGGATCCTAAGCAAGGCATCTTCCAAGAGTTGACATTTTAAATTTTAAATAATTGTTTGGAAAGATTCTTGCAAAAATATGCTAAAAAAAAAAAAGAGTGAAATATATATTATTTTTGTCCTTATGTATCAGAATTTGTTGTCCATTTGACCAAGAGAAATGCTGCTTCTATCTGGCAATGCCAACAAAGAAAAAATTAAAAGCAGTTATAAACTGGATGCTTTTAGAAAATCAGAAGGGGGGCTACATTGAGCCTTAGATTGTAATTTGGGTTCACAGGTATGAGCTTCAGCACAGGAAGTCCTTTGCTAAATCAGATGCAAGCAAAAGTTACAAAATTGCACGTCACTGAGAATTCTCTTAGAATATCTAAAATGTATCTGTTAACCCATCTATGTCCTATTGCTTTTCCCCCACTGTCAGTAGTCAAAGGAGTCTGCTCAGAAAAAAAAAGATCCCCAATCAATAAATGAAGGGAGTGCCTCTGAGAAGAATCTGTATGTTCTCTTCAGCGCTCTCACCTGAAAGGAACAACTCTAAAGAGAGGTTTGTCTCTTAAATTCAGTTAAAAATGTTCTTACCTTGCTAGGAAGAGCCAGAGGCAGAGGAAGAAACAAAAGGGGTACAAACACTATGATCAGGTATTTTCTGAAGGCCAGGGTCAGCTGCCAGCAGCCAGCCATGGTGCTGGAGCTGGCCCAGTGCTGAAAGGCCTGAGGTCTGCTGCTGGAGACTATATAAACACTCGGGAATATTAACCATTGACCTCTGGAGGCTGGGTGTTGTTTTTGGAACTGTAATTGGAGAAAGAAGGAAGAGAACAAAGAAGGGAGGGGACAGCAAAAGAGTGTCAGACCACGAACTTTCTTAAGATAATCTTTGTGATAACTGGTAAATCCAGCAGAGAATTAACTCCTTGTGGACCAAGCAGATTCATTAAATGCAGCCTGAAGTGATCTACACTTTGTTTAAAAAATACTAATGTTTGGGTCTTTAACCTTCTTTGAATGGGTACCGTTATTCCTCCAAGGAAAAAGAGCCTCCATAATAGGCTGAAATTTTTAAAAATATATGTAGAGTACTGAAAACCACATCTGCATCTGTAATACTCAAATACAGAGACTGGAAACATCTACTAAAAGCATTATACAAACATCGTTGTATCTGTTGAGAAATTCTTTGGGTAGCAGAGCTCCTGTCACCTGCTGCCCCATCAAGTCCCCATGCAGAAAGGGACTCACAGTCCTTCCCACCTGAGAGCAGGGGCACCCGGCTTTGTGCAGCCCAACGGTGACCCTTGTGATGGTTCTGTTTTCTTCTACTCAAAGAGCAATAAGGGGAAATGTTAGGATCTGGTCAGAACTGGGTTCCTCCCACGTGGCAGCCAAGTGTGTAATAAGAAAGGTGTAGGAAGGAGGGAACCTAGTGACACTCTCTGGTGTATCCTGTTGTATCTCCATGTGTTGGGAAAGACTTGGCTACGGTGCATTGCGGATGCTGGGCTATTTATTTGCACCTTTCTGATCTTACAGGTTTTTAGGCACAGCTTTGGTAGCTTGCAAGGTGCATTGGGAGAAAAGAAGAAAAACAAATAATAATAAAAAAATAGCACTACTGGGAAATTACCACCAATTCTTGTCCTGGCTGCAAGAAACTTCCAAAATACAAGCAGTGAGTGACTTTGTTGTGTAAATATGCCAGAATGGAATTGAAGTTTTTAATTCCAAAGGGAGCATCTTATTAATCACGCTAATGCCTTTATTTGGTAGATTAGACAAGTGTATGCTTCAGAAAATGATGAAAACCTTTCCATTTTATTGGTATAAATTGTCTCAGATCTGTTTATAGCTTACTCAAGGAGGGAGAGAGAAAGAGGAGCACAGACATTAGGTCATCTGATGTCAGCTCCACAAGAAAGCTTTTGCTGTTTCTCTCTCTCATTCCTTCTCTACCAGGGTTTGTTTTCTTTCAATAATGTACTTAGGACTGGAAAACCGTGGGGTTTCAGTTGCCGGAGCTGCAAAGTCACAGCTCACTTGCAAGCTCGGTTTAGGCATGTTGCTCACAAGAAACAGCACCATGTTAAATAACTGCCAGTCCTGAGCTTCAGCATTTCACCCTGGGCACAAAAAGAATGAGAAAGAGCTTTCAAATGAATTATACCC
>VZRW01013311.1:128623-153285 GCA_013398125.1 Aegotheles bennettii
TCTTGCAGGAGGTGGAAACGCTGGTCTCCCACTGGAACCTCTACATCAACTTGGGGGGCTTCTTCGTGGGTCTCTTCTCGGTCACCCTCTTCGGACCATGGAGCGACCGCGTGGGCCGCCGGCCGGCGCTCATCCTGCCAGCGGCGGGCATGGCCTTGCAAGCGGCCGTCTATCTTCTGGTCATGTACCTGCAGCTGCACGTCGCCTTCTTTCTCCTGGGACGCATTTTGAGTGGCCTCACGGGAGACTTCAACCTGATCCTGGCCAGCTGCTTCGCCTACGTGGCCGACACCAGCGACAAGCGCACGCGCACGTTCCGTGTCGCCATCCTCGAGGCGTGCCTCGGCGTGGCGGGCATGGTGGCCAGCATCGGCGGTGGGCAGTGGCGCAAGGCGCAGGGGTACATCAACCCCTTTTGGCTCGTGTTTGCTGCCAGTCTCGCCGCCACTCTCTACGCTGCTTTCTGTCTTCAGGAGTCGGTGAAGGAGCAGAAACCGGCCAAGCTGTTCACGCTCAGTCATTACAAGGCTGTCTACAGGCTGTACACGGCCCCAGAACACCTGAGCTCCAGGCGGGCACTCATTCTTTACTCCCTGGCTTTCTTTCTTATTGTCACTGTACATTTTGGAGCCAAGGACCTCTATGTTTTGTACGAGCTTGGCTTCCCTCTCTGCTGGACTCCTGATCTCATTGGGTATGGCTCAGCCGCCAGTTACTTGGCTTACATGAGCAGCCTGGGAGGGCTGCGGCTGCTGCAGCTCTGCCTGGAAGACACCTGGGTGGCACAGATAGGATTGATCTCCAATATTTCTGGACTGGTTGTGATTTCTCTTGCTACTACAACGCCACTGATGTTTACAGGTGATGCTGAATTCTTAAATCGCTATGTCTTAGGCTCTGAGCTTAGACATGCCTCGATGCAGGAGGGCTTCTGGGAGTTCAGACACATGGAGGAAGTTCAGCCACTGTTTCAGCCCATGGACCAACAAAACTGTGGCTTGCTGACAGCGAAGTTGGCCAAGCACCATGACCATATAATTCCTAGAGTATTAGATTTCCCAGAAGCTGTATTACGCTATAGACACAGACTAAAGTGAATTATGAGATGCAGGAGGATGACTTGGGTCTAAATATAGCAGGGAGAAACTATCTGGAGCCACAGATTCCTGGGTTTGACTTTGGAGGCACTGTTTTTCAGCCAAGACTTTATTTTTCCCTAATGTTTTGTATCCTGTTCACAGGTTATGGGATTCTGTTCCTTTCCATGGCAGCCACTCCAGTCATCAGATCCAAGCTCTCCAAGCTGGTCAGCGAGACAGAACAGGGTAAGGAGTTAGCCAGGATGCTTAAGCCAGGTCCTGAAACGCCATCTTCTTGGAACATTGAAACCAAACTGCTTTGGGAGGTTAGAACTTCCCTGGCTCCTTTGGACTCCTGTGCCCCCGTGTGCAACCTCAGGCCCAGGGTAGCATTTTTATTTTTTTTCAGAATAATTGTCATTCATTCATTTAGACTTGCTGTATTTTCAAGATGAGGACAAGAGAAGGTTTGCATTCAAGCTCAGGAATAGTTCATTCATCCATTTCCAAAACTTTTTACAAGGAGCAAGAGTTAAAATGGATTATGTAACAAACAGAGAATTGTGATTTCCCTGACCGTGACTTTTCTGTAGATCAGTAACAGTGGGGAGAAACCCAGTGTTGTTAGATGGTTATATCATTGACCATGGTGAAAGATGATGGATAACCCATAGGAGGGGAGTGTATTTGCCTTTCTTCCAGTAATTTGTTTGGAGATCTTGCACTTGCTGTTAAACACTGCGTAGGAACGCCTCTGCAGGCAGGCAGAGGGGAGGAGGGAATTGAGGTGGGACAGATCAAAAGGTGACTTTGCACAATTCATGTTTCTTAGGTTAGAATGAAGATGGTGTGCACTTGATAACCAGATTTATGATGATAAATCTATAAAATGCAGCCTTCTGCAGTACTTAATGTTTAACAAGCAAGTGATAAGAAGTGCTTGGCAGTAAATGGATACATAAAGACCTGGCTAAAGCATTTACAATCCAGCTGATATATAATGTCCCTGCTTAGCTCTGGTGATTCAAATCCAGGAGATCATTGATGTCCTGACTCCAGAGAAGCTGAGCTTGACAGGTTTGGCCTGGCAGGCCAGCACAGTGTGCCTGATCTCTGCTCCCAGCTCTTTGTTACCACACCTGATAATCATACCAGTTTTCTGATGGGAAGTGCAAACCCTGAGGAAAAATTCACAGAATCCCACTGAAGGTGATGTGTTAAAGGTGACTGTGGGCAGGGCTGTCTCACCATTAACCTCTTCTGTATCTTTTCCAGGTGCTCTCTTTGCTTCTATTGCCTGTGTGGAGGGGCTGTGTTCCCTTGTGGCTACAGGAGTGTTCAACTCCCTCTACCCTGCCAGCTTGCATTTCATGAGGGGATTCCCATTTCTCTTCGGGGCTATAATTCTCCTTATTCCAGCAGCTATTATGGGGTAATTTACTTCAAATTTCTAAACTTTGCCGTAGAAACTGTGAAGTGTAATATGAAAAATACTATTTACTCAGAATAGAGGCTCACAGTTTTTAAGACACATTCTCAGTTATGCTTATGGGAGGGGGTTTAGTGCCCCAGTAAGCAGAGATTCAGGTCCATTCCTTCTGGCATCTGAATCCTAGTGATAAACCCACAGCCTGAGTAATGCCAACATTCAGAGTGCTTCAAAGTCTTACTCCACTCTGAGTGGAATCCAGAATCGGGAGTTGAATTTGAAAGTCCTCCTTTAAGGAAGAGATGCAGCTCTGTTGGCAGTCTCTTCCCATTGTTTCTCTACTAATTAAAGAAAAAGTTGTGCTATGATAGAAAATTAATCCCCTGGTTAATTCTGGGAGAGACAATGTGTTGGGGTTTGCGGTAGAAGTGGAACAGCTCCTGGCAAGGTCATTTTGTTCTGTTCCTTTGAAACTGTAAAACTCACTTCATTCAGCAATGTCCCAGTGTGCCTCCGTAGGCTCTGACTGTTCTTTCTTTCTTAGGTGGATAGAAATCTGGGACTCAGACCATGACTACTGTCACTTCCCAGGTGCTTCTCCGTCCCCTGTAGATGACTCAGCAGCAACTAACAAAAAGGAATCGGCCACCTTGGCAGTGTCCATCTGAAGACTGCTCTATGTTCCTCTCTTGAAGGACAGATTAGTGTGGGAGGGACATCCTGCTTGTCCTTACTAATTTTTAAATGCCAAAGAATTGGAAATCATGGCTCTGACTGCCAGCAGAAACTTGATTTGCAGATGTGAAGCCGTTGTGTTGGCTCATCTCTCAGAGAAAACCCAAGGGACCTAAAAGTGAATCAAGAATAAAAGCTATTGTTGACCATTTGCATTGCTCATTAGTGGCTTGGGGTCTGGTGAGAAGGGAAGGTTCTGCGGCATGCTTTTACTGGTGAGAGAGGACTAAATTCTGGTTTAATTGGCAAACATGTTCCCCTCTGAGTACTACAGTGAGTAGATGAGTTGTTGGTGTGGGTGAGGCCCTAAGCAAAGCCTGCAGGGCGAGACTGAAGCAGAGATACCCAACAGTGTGCTGCTGAGGAGGGAGGTCTGCACTCCGAACCGGTGTGTTGTCAATAAAACTCATCCTTACTAGGAGTGGTAGTTTACCACAGGAGTGCAATTGCTGCCCTTGTTGACTAAAATAGCTTTGGCTTTGCAAGTTAGAGGTATTCTAGGGGACAGTCTAATGCATGATATGTTTGTATGAGGAGTGCCAGTGGCGTGTCCTGCGTGTCTGCAGCTCAGCCCAGGATACCAAAGGTTCTTTGGAGATGTAATAGCTCATGTGAGAATATTAAGGTGCAGGTAGGCGCCTTAGTTGACAGTTGCCAAAACTGATTAAGGCTGAAATGTACAAAATTGGACCTCTCTTACGCTATAAAATGTGATAAATGTGTGCCTTAGTGTCATGTGAAGGCAGAGCCAGCATCAGTCCTTCCTCATCAATACACAGCGCTGTTGGGATGAGCTGGTGTGGGGACAGGACTAGTACCTTCGGAGGTAAATTGTTTGTTGTATGGGGCATAATTTTGTGTCAGTGACCTCACTTCTGCTGCCCTTCTCGGAATATGTTGATACCAGCAAGCAGCCCCCATGTTCATGGTATTCATAATTGTTCAAAGCATTAACTGTATTGCTGCAATCCTACTTTCTCCCAGCTGCCATAAAGCAGCAGTTCTGTGTACACTCCTTTGCACACACTGTTCAGATGCATGCAATAATGTCCTTAACTGTGAAATTGCTTGGCAGACGTTACTTTCAGAATGAATAAAACTTCCATTATCTTTTAGGGTCCATAAAAAGATAGCTTTTCTCGTGCAGCTGTTGATGTCATTTGTCCTTGCCTCATCCTGTGCTTCTCTCCATTATTTTCACACTGCCTGCTTTATTGAAGACTGCAGTAAAGAAGCAGCAGTGGGAAGTGATCTGCCTTGTGGACAATGAGCCTGTGAGAGTCCTGAATAAGGAAAGATGCAGACTTAGGACTTGCCAGCAGCCAAAGCTTGCTTTTCCTGAACACCAGAGTAACGCTTGCAGGTGTGCTTAGTCTGTAACCTGTCCTTCAATACGTAGTAAATGTGAAATGCTTATATACAGCTTTGTTCCCTGCTTGTGAGGAGTTTGTGGTGAAAGCAGGAGAGCTGGGGAGCAGAGAAGTAGGAGCTGGAGAAGTAGGGCAGCTTTAAGAACTTGGTGTTATGCCACTTGATCTGTGTGGCTCTGCCAGTGGGCATGGGCAGAAGTTACATGTCTGATTGACGGGCTAAGCCCAGAATTGGCCTCCCTGAGGAACAGGGCATGCTGTGAGTGTTGTGTTAGGTGTTTGTAGCTGAACTGATTGTGGAGGAAGTCTTCTCTACCAACAGACTCCATGGAAGCCAATGCTAGCAGCACCTCGATGTTGTGCAGTGAAGCGAGTCTTGTGTACTGGCTCTGCTTCACTGTTTGTGTCAGGGTGCTTGCAAAGGAGAAATTCGATAGGAACTATTATGTTCTATTAAAAATATTAAACCAATATTTTTCTAGGCTATCCTCCAAGAACTACAACTGTGAAGCAAATACGTGATCCAGGCATGGTAGCATCAGTCCCAGCAAAGATGAGCGTGAAGCATGGGGTCCCCACAGAGAATTCTGCTGCCCCTTCAGAGGATGAGAAAGCGTGACAGCAAGAGAGCAAGCGTGAGCAGGCTGCAGGGAGAGAAGCATGTGACACAAACAGAAGAGAGGTGGGGACTTAGAGTATAAACCAGATTTATTAATGATGTCTGATAGAACAACTTTAAACACTTTCTGACATGGCACAGCAAAAGGATAAGGAAGGGAAGAGAACAGAATGATTCACTCCATTGAGTCTACTCTGACTGGAAGGGGCCGGGTATGGGATGTTTTGTCAAGAGTGGGATGAGTTCCTTAAGGTGAAAATAACTGAATGATGGGGAAACAGGAAGAGTCACAGTCTGGGCAGCTGGAGCATGAGATGGGATCTCATTGCAGGTGAGACACTTAAGCTGTAAGGGTCAAGTAAATCTCTATGTTGAATGCTGGGTGAGGAGGCTAATTGCTAGAGTTCCTGGGAAACGACACAATAGTCTTACTGTGTATTATTGTAGGGGGAAAAACCCTCAGGACTGTTTGTGTGGGACTCCTTCAGTGGCCATGGAGGCCTTGACATTCAATCAGTTTCTCAAGACTTTTCCCCAAAGCAGCTCACAAGTGACTTTTATCCTTTGGCAGGTTCACCTTTGGGCTCATCTGCTGGCTCCCTGTATTTAATCTGGAGATTAGATAGATTCTATTTCTGATGAATACTGGGCAGATACAGCTATTAACCTTTCACTGGAGAGCAAAGATGCCATTAGCTGTGAGCTGATAAGAACTATCCATAAAGCTCTGATTAAGCACCAGAATTTAACTACTTTTTTTTTTTTCTCAAATGTTCATGGATCTAAGCCAAAGAGAAATGTGTTTGTGTTCCTGCCAGGTAAGACAAGGCATCAAGGCTTCAGGGAGAGCCAGGAGAAGGACGAGGTGGCTGAGACTCCTCATTACCTCCTGGAAGCATTGAGTTATCCTGAGCAGGGACAGACAGAGGGACAGACAGAGGCGCTTGCATCTTCTGCAGGGTGGTACATCAGCCTGGTCTCCACAGCGTCAGGGTGAGCTGGTTCCCTGGGCATGGCTTGCTCTTCCTCCTGTGTGTGCTCTGAACAGAGATGTCTTTTTGCATTACTCACTTTGCTCTGCATCAAAATAGACAAGCTCAGGTAGGAGCTGCAACTTCTGGCTCTAATTGCAAAACACCATGTTGCTGAGAGCCTGCTAGCCCTCCAGGCAGGTGTGAGAAGTAGGACAAGGCTGAGAGTGCAGCATTCAGGGGAAGTGTGTCAGGGTGCCTGTGGTTCCTCACCTGCAGTGTTAGCAGCTGGTGGTGCCAGTCCTGCTCCCAGCTGGTGCTCACACCTACCAGCCTCCGCTTGCCCTTTGCATCAACACTCTTTCCTGATGTTTCAGGGTGAGTAACTGCAGAAAGACCTGGTGTTTGTTGAGGTTGGTAGAAACAAACAAATGCTACGTGGTATTGCATCCATCAGAGAGCAGGAACAAGCCTGAGCTTAGCAAGGGCTGTCAAGGGTGAGTGCTCATCAGCAAAGAGATACACCAGCTCCTGTTTGAGGAAACAAACCATGGGAGATCTGCTGTGGAGCACCAACAATGACAGCCAGTGTATAACAACTCCACAAGTACAGTACAACAATTAGCATCTTCCATACCTGCATGTGTTTTCCAGAGTCACAATCCAGGCTCCTATGCCCTACAAGTACAGACCTGATAAAGCAGTAAAGCTGAGGCATCAGATGGAGGGAAGGGAGCTGTTTTAAAAGCACTTTTTGCAAAGACCCTGCTGAAACTTCTCATGATCTATAGCCAAACGTCTATCGCCAGAGATAAGAGCACAAAGTGGTTTTGCAGCATTAGGAGGTGAAAGGCCCTCAGCAAGCTCAGGTGATAAAGGGACATTACTGGGAAAGAGAAAGGTTCCACTGAGCAGTTTAGAAGCCTCTGTGCGTTATCTTTCCCAAACACTGGGATTTTGTTAGGGCTTAGCTTTTATTTGTCCTTTCCTGCTGTTGGCTTCTGATGTTCCCCTGGCAACCAGCAGAGGCCACACCATGCTTATGGACCGTTTTCTCAACTGCTCTTCTCTTGCTTGTCCTCTTGAGGTATCCCTCACCAGTTCCCCAGGTTTTTGGACGTGCTTCTGGGGGAAGCTGCAGCCATTTGCAGGGATCTGGACAGTGTTGGTCATCTTTGCACACTGGAGGCGTATCCTGTGTGTCCTGCCCCAAGGGAGGAGGTGGAAGATAACTCATCCATCCCAGAGTCCACCCTGGCTTGGCCCATCAGGTAATGCATAAGTGAGTATTGGCCTTTTAGAGCCAGGGGCTTGCGTTTGGAGGGTGAAGGGGGTGAAGCCACAGGCCTTGTCTCAAGCCAAGGTACTAAGATGGGGAAAAATCTAGGGGCAGAAGTTTGGCCCCACATAAAAAAGGGTCAGCTGGGAAGTCTAAGGAGGGGATGAGGCAGCTGTGCTGGTTCTAGGTCTGCCCCAGGGAGATCAAGCAGTCCAGGCTGTTCTCCGACCCAGCCGAGGAGTCCCGGGAGGAACGGCCCTGGAGAAAGCGGATGATTTTGTCGATTGTGGCCTCCTGGTATTCGTGGGACCACCTGTGTTTGAGGGGAAAATTTGATTTAATTTTTCCGTTGTGTGAGATGCCACAAGGTAGCTCAGTTCATTTGGGCTGGGAGCCAGAGACCTCATTCCTCCAGCCCAGCTCTCTAGGAGCTCCCCTTTTCCCCAGAAAAGATGAAGGAACACTGGATGCTGCAGGGAAGCCTCTTCCCCTGTGCCCTGCCAGGCTGGAGGGGTGTGAGCAGGTTGGCATGCCAGTCCGGGGTGCTGCCATGTGAAGGGGAAGCAGGTGGCAAGAGGAACCCAACTGGGCTGTGAAATCTGCCAGCATCACTCCTACCTGGGGCCATGAGGATGGGCATCCTCCCAGGGGCGATGGGGTGGGGAGCTCTGTTACCCAGAGGAGCCCCAAGCACAAAATCAGCAGAAGAATTACATTGGGGAGCTTTGCTCCTTTTGTGCTTCAGAGTACCTGAAGTGACCCACCTACCCTTTGGACTGTTCTGCCTCCCTCATCTGTTTCTCCTAATTTCCTAGTGTTCTTTGCTACTTGCTTATGCAAGCCGTTCTCTCCAGGTGTCAAGGAACCCTCTGGCACAGGTTCCTCTTACTTACTTGATACCATTGAATTTCAGGACAGCCCTCATGTCCTCAGGGAGTGTTTCTGGGTCCGGCCACTCAAAATGGTCTGTAACAGGGACAATGTTCTTTCCAGAGTTCAGGGCTGTCACAATCTCCTGCAGGAACATGCAACTGCTCAGGCTATGGCTGTGTCAGCCCATCACCATCCCCTTCTTGCACCAACATCCACCAAGCCCCTACTTGATGGCATCTCCTACCTTGTGCACCCAATCCTTGCACTCAGGGTCTCCCATGCATTTATCCAGTGCGTTGGGCGAGAGGACCAGTACAAAATTGCGGGCACTCATGACACTCTGGATCAGCTTGTCCTCAAACTTCCCTGCCTCTAGCTTCTCCACATCGATGAACACACTGAAGCCGTGCAGCTGCAGGTGGACCTTCAGCAGGCTGGTGGCAAGAGGAGACAGGATTGTGAGGAGAGCTACTGCCAGCACAGGGATTTCCCACCACATTGGCCAAGATGTGGTGAGACAGAGGAGCAGCAAACAAGCTCCCACGGTCCTTGAGGTGTCAGCTGCCAGCCCAGCCTGTTTACAGGTGTCTGGGCCCACACAGAAGGCGGGGGGAGCAGGGCATTAACTCCCTGCTGTGGTCCCCTACAGCCCTATGAGTACACAGAAAGGGTAAGTTGGTGTCAACAAGGGTGGCAGTGACACAACTGGGAATTAGCCTGTCCATGGCACAGCTTTTGGCACGTGCTGTCCCCACTTGTGCCACAGCTTTTGGCAGCTCTCTCCTCCCCGCTGCAGCCTGCAGCTCTCCTGGCTCCATGCTTTTCCCACAACTGATCACCAGCCTTTGCTCTGGGCTTCAGCCCAGCACCGTATCATTGCCGGCAGGACCCACCTGGCCAGTTGCGACCCGGTGCTCCTCCGGTAGCTGATAAACACATCAGTCCCATCCGATGCAGTTTGCAGCGTTATCGGGGAGTGAAGAGTTTCTAGTCAGAGCAAACAGCAACCAAAAGTTAAGAACACCCAACAGCTCATCCCATAGAACCCTTGATACTCGCCCCCACCCGCCTGCTCCGGCACAGCGAGCAGCAGCGGGACCCGCACCCCTGGCAGCGGTGAGGATGCGGACGCGGTGGAAGCCGGTGTGGATGTGGCAGTCCTCCTGCAGCTGCTGCTCCGTCACCCGGTGCAAGAAGTTGCGGTTGATGCCGCAGGTGAGCAGGTTGTAGGTGTACTGACGGAACTTGGGGTCGATGCCGCCCAGCCAGTCGGCCAAGTTGCTGCGGTCGCAGGTGGAATAGTTTGCAAAGGTCTTCAGCTCTGTCAGCTCCCGGAAAAACCTGGCAGAGAAACAAATGAAAGCGGGGAGGGGAGGCTGCTGGACCAGGAAGGACCTAGACACGTTTGGTACCACATCTTTTATCTGCAGAGGAGAGAGCACAGATACATCCCATGGTGAAGAATGGGCAATAGAAAAAGAGAAGAACAGCTGCATGACTGGGAGCATTGGTCCTTGGGACACAGAGGTGTGAGGAGCTCAGGTAAGTTCCCATCTTTCTGGGTAACTTGCAGGATCTCACCTCCCCTGTGCCATAGGTGGTCTCTCCCCATCCCACACCGCTTCCATCTCAGGAATCCCTCTGGGACTGCCTACTGTCCTGGAAAAGCCCTGGCAGTCCAGGTTTTGAGGATCTCTGTTCTTGTCTTTGCAAGAAGAGAAAGTGCACAGACCTTCTCCCTGGCTCTGCCACTGTCGTGATGACCAGCGTGCCTTGGTGATGGTCCTACCTCTTCCGAGTGATGCTGGAGTCAATCCCCAAATCTTCCTGCAGCTCCTCCTCTGTCAGCCTCAGGAGAATGTCCCCATCCACCTGGTGGTCCTGCCAACAGAAATTCAGGATAGAAAGGTCCCAGGAAAAGCTGTTGGGTGAGATGCTTACACCTCTGCTGCAAGATGGGGCAAGAGGGCCCATCCAGGTATCTCTCCCCTGGCATGCAGCCCTACCAGGAAGCTCTGGCAGTACTTGTTGAATCCGATCTGCTGCAGCCATGTCTGCACCTCACAAGGCTTCCAGTTGGGAACTGTGGGCAGGATGCGCCGAGGAACCTCCTCCCCTATCATGCGCAGCACCTTTTTGGCCAGGGAGGAGGTGGTGCTGCTGGTGGAGTAGCACACAATCCTCTTCAGGCTCTGCGTAGCCCCAATCTCACTGAAAATCTGGGAACAAAAAGGGAGGAGACATCACTTTGCTTTCCCTCCTCCTCCCCACAACCTGTGCCATGCCAGCTGAGGACCAGGGTACTTGGTGAGCTCATAGGGGAGCAAAAGACACCGAGATGCAGTTGTGGCACCCCTTTCCCTTCTGCATCTCCTTCCTTTGGGCCAACCTACCCTTTACCTTTGTTTTCTTCTGCCTGGTCTTGATGGCAGCCTCGGTGCAGAGGTAGAAGGCGGCGATGCACTGTGCTTCCAGCCGCGAGCTGTCCAGCAAGGGCACCAGCCGCTGCAGGTCATCTGCTGTCCTGCCCTGGCTGTTGTCACTGCTGCCCAACATCTCACAGGCAAACTGCTCCGGATCCAGCGAAGCAATGAATGGCTCCACCAGAGCCAGCGTCCCCGAGCGCTCCACCTCCTTCTCAATTTCTTTGTTGGTGGCCAGCACTGTGATGGCCAGGCACGCGTGCAGGCGGATTAGTTCATCGTCTCTTGAGAACACCAGAGGGAAAAGCCACTCCGCTGACCTCTTCTCGATCATCAGGCGCTGGTTGGCCTGCCCTCCGTACATGGCACAGTTGGCCAAGGCCATGGCACAGTGCCGCAGGACGATGGGGTCCGTCCAGCGGCACCAGTAGAGGATAGCATCCAGGCCTCCATCAGAGATGAGCTGGAAACAGGTCTCCTCAGTGTGTTTGAACATGTGCTCCAGGATACCAGAGACGCTCTGCGCCAGCTGGGGAACATCTCGCTGCTTGGCTAAGTTTAGAATCACTCCCAGACCGATCCGAGCAATGCGATCCCTACAGGAAGGAGAGGCACAGGCAGGGGGTGAGAACAGTGACTGGCGTTGAACTCCCCTTGCTCCGGTAACACTTGCTCCATGACAGCCAGATGTTTCCCTGTGGGACACAGCTGCCAGATAGGCTTTTAGGCTGGGATGCAGTGAGGTGCGACAGGCTGTTGTTGGAAAAACCTGTCTGGATCTGATGGAAGAGCTTGTGATGGCACAGGACAGGGGGTGCATAGTCCACAGCCACTGTGCCAAAGGCTCTCATGCTAGAGGTAAGACGTACATAGCAATGCCAGGCTGGAAATAGATCTGGTTAGCTTTGCTGGGTGGGTGGGAGCTGCTTCGTGCTCTGGGGTGAAAACTAGTTTGTCCCTAACCAGTGCTGTCTTGTAGCTGCTCTCCAGATCGGTGCTGAGCCCAGGAGAGAGGTGTCACACCTGGCTGGACAACCACGTAGAACTGAGATGGGGATCTGCCTGGCCTGGGGTGGCAGCTTGTGGGAAAGATGTTTATCTCCTCAATCTTGTGCTCTCCTAGAAGAGGACAGCAAGAGGCTGGGGGTAGGTGGCCGAAAGCCATGGCTGTGCCCTAAAAGCAGAGTGAGGAAGGGGGAAACGATGGGCTCCTGGCTGCCCTCCTTGAGCTTGCCTGGGGCAAGGGGGCAGCTCCATCTCAGGCCCTAGAAATGACCTGTTTGGTGCTGGGATGGAGCAGCTCCCTTCACAAGGCATGGGTGCCCCATGCTGTGCTGGTCACGAGGGCAGCAGTGATCATCACCCCCGCAGTGGTGGTGGGGGTGAGGCTGTGCCGGCCTCGCTGCGCTGGCAGGCAGGAGGAGCATTTCTGGGAAGCCTGTGGCCCACATGGCTCGTGCTGACCTTGGGGTGGGTTTGGCAGCAAACACTGTGGAGAGCTCTGGAAAAAAAAACCTCAGCCTGGGCCTGGCTCCAAGCCCGGACTCGGCCACGGAGCTGGATGACAAACACAGCCCCACCAGGTTCCTGGCTCCCCACAGCCAGGAGATGGAGCCAGGACTGGTCCAGCTCCCAGCTGAGCACTGCTCCTGCTGCACACGGATGCTGGGAGGGGTCTCTAAGCCAGGGGCTTTGACCCAGGGAGGACCTGCACCTCCCTGCCATAGCTTGGAAGCTGATGGTGGGTCAGGCTGCAGGGAGCAAGGGACTTGTGGACCACAGCTGCTCCAAGACCCTGGCCCACAAACTGCTCCTGGAGCAAACAGTGACTCCAGCAGCTGCTTTCTCTAGCAGCTGCTTTCTCTGGCCAGGAAGCTAAGTGCTGAATTCAGACCGTGCCAGTGATGCTTCCTGGGATTAATTCCACTCTAATGGACTTTCCTGATTTAGCTATTGCTTCTTTTTGCCTGCCAATGCATGCAGCGAGGCCCAGGCTGTGAGTTCATGACCTTACAGCAAGACACATCGCTCGTGGAGCTGGAGCAAGACCATAAACTTTGACCAAGCTTCCTCCCCATGCGCCAGAGCCCCGGCTGGAGCCGGCTGGGCTTGGGCACACCGAGGGGGAGTGGAGCTGGCAGAGCTGTGGGGTCCAAGGAGGGAAAGGCCTGATCCTGACCCAGCTCATGGCAGGTATAGGGCTCCTCTTGGGGACCGGTATGGCACCGGTGGTGCTGCTGTGGCATGCTGAACCAGCCATGGGGCAGAGCAGAGAGTCTGTCTGTCAGAGGACCTTGCAGGAGAACATTCACGGTGTTTGAAGGGTGCTGCATCAGCACTGCTGTGCATTAAGATGTGTTGGGTGCCTCGTGTGCACGTCCACCCTCATATATACACATGCTCCCACCCCATGAGTGGCTTTGGCAGAGTCAGCCCAACACCTCTCACCTCTCCTGGGGAGCAGTACATGCATCTCCAGCCTCTGAGTTAGGTCTCATGGGCTGGGAGGCTCTGAGGGCCACCAGCCAGCTGGCCACCTCCTTATGGCCTCACTCCAGCCCTGGTTAGCAACAAAAAGTCTCTGAGAAGCAGCTTTGTCCTTCTCCTGCTGCGGTTATGGCTAAGGGGGAGTCATGTCTTATCCTTGGGGTCCTCAGCCAAACTGACCCAGTTCAACCATGGAAGGTGGGTCTGGTGGCCCCAGGCTGATGGTGGCTCATGAGGACACCCCGATCCTCATCAGCATCCCCCAGTCCTCACCACCATCACCAGCTGGGGCTGGTCCTCCTCCCTCCAGCCATGGCAGGGGCAGGTTGTGCCATTGTCTGGGCATGATCAGCAAGTTGGGGACCCCCATGTACTGGTGCCGGCTGTGGGGGGGATGCGGCGTGGAACCGAGGGGGTTTGGTGCATCAGGAGCACCCAGAGCGGGGAAGTTTGGGGGGTGTGGGTGGGATGGGTGGAGGAGATCCCTGCTGTGGTCAGGGCGGCGGGCAAGCCTGCGGTGGGGAGGGCTGTGCTGGGGGAGGCTCTGTGCAGACTCACCTGTTTTCTGCCACCAGGATCTGCTCCAGGAGTTTCCCTGCCTGGCACTTGGTCTCCAGCTCCGCCGTGTACAGCAGGTTCAATAGCAGGTCCAGGCCCCCCTCCAGGCGGATCACATCGCACAGCACTTTGGCCACATCCCTCCCCAGCGTGGGCATCCCCCAGGCTTCCTCCACCAGCTGGAAGACCTCAGTGATGGCCATCCTCTGCTCCGTGGGGGTGGCCACCGCCTTGGCCTGGGCCATGGCCCGCTGCAGGGCAGGCAGGATCCGCTCCAGGGCTGCCCGCACGTCCGTGTTGACCCCGGGGGACACCTCGCGGTGGTCCCGGGAGCTGGCCCAGCTGCCCGCCTGGCTCACGCACTCGGGCACCGCCAGCCTCTCCGCACCCGCCATGGTGAAGAACCGGCACAGTTTATAGAGGGACACGAGCAGGGTGAGCACCATCGGCATCTCCTAGCGCAGCATCCTCGGCCACCGCGCTCCTTGGGGGGACCCGAGGTGGCCGGAGGGGAGGCGGAGGAGGGGGGATGGAGCTGGCCCGGGGTCCAGCCGGCTGCCGGCTCCCTCTCCCCTCCCTGCCCTGCCGGGTTGCGGAGCTGGAAGCGGTGGCAGGAGCCGCCTTCCCAGAGCCAAGCTCAGCATCTCGGGTCCTCAGGGGCTGATGTCACCCCGCGCAGGCGCCGCCTCTGCAAGGAGGGGCTCATCTCTGAGCAGCAGCATCCCCCTCCTCGCTGCAGATCCCCCCAGACCCCTCCTTCCACAGCCCTCCGCCTGCCCGACCTGAGCTGGGGCTTGTCCTGCTGTCCCCATGGCCCATGTCCCCCCTCCTCCCCCCGGCCTGAGCTGCTGCACAGCCTGTGGCCACCTCCGCGGCAGGCAGGGACCCCCACACTGCTTTTGCAGCAGTTCTCTCCGGGACCCTCTGTGAAGGGGACAGAGAGCCAGCCACTGTGGTGGCCGTGGTCATGGTGTGGTTGTGGCCATCCTGGCACTGCATTTTGAACCCGTTTGGGATCAGTTAACAGCTCCTTTTGGACGGTGGAAATCCAGAGCAGCTCTTCCGGCTGGGCTCGGGATTTGCATGATAAAAGAAAGAGCAGGGGCAGCCTGGGCCCCTTTTATTTTCTCTTTTCCAGGCCGGGCAGGCTCAGGGCAGAAATGCTTTGGACGCTTCTTGCCTGTGTTGGCAGGAGCAGCTTAAATCCCTGGCTCCTAAACCAGGCTGCTGCCAGCTCAGACTGAGTCTTAAATTCAAGTTGATGTTTAGATGCCACAGGGTCGCCTTTAATCCTCTCTAAATCCACGACACAGGGACAGAGGAAAGGGACATCAGCTCGCAGCAGAGGACGGAGAACAAGGCACAGTGCCGCGGGAGAGGCTCAGCACAGAACCAGTAAGGATTTTCCTGATAAATTATCGATAACTGGGGGTGACGGTGTGGGCTGTTGTGATGTGGCACAGCAGAGGTTTGCTCCCTCGGAGGAGGTTCCTGCTTGTGACAGGCAGGATTCAAACTATTCCTGGGGCTCCCCAGAGCACCGTTACCCAAACCAGGACTCTCCTGGGGTCTCCTCCTGCCATGCTTTGAGCAGGGCGGCCGGGGAAGGGCTCACTGAGCCCTGTTGGGTCTGCGGTCACTGCTGGTCGGGAGCCTGGAGCAGCAGGAGGGAGCTTTGTCTCAGCTGATCGGCAAAAGCAGGTCAGCCACTGCCCAGCCTGGCTGCCCCCACCAAACCTCCCCACCAGCCTGCACCCTCTCAGAGCTCTTCTCCCCCAGGCTCTGTTCAACGGGGATGTGGTGAAGCTTTAGTGCAACACTGGGCTGGTGCTTGCACCCAGGGACAACACCAGCCCTGCCATAGCTGAGGCCAGGGAGCAAAGAGGGGGGTGATAGGGCTGCAGGAGAAGTCCTGTCCCAACAGCCCCACGTCTGGTGCTGCCCTCAGCTCACCGGGACTTTCCAGGTGGAAATGCCTTTCTCAACACCAAATCAAAGCTCTTGCCAGCAAGGGTGGGAGCAGCCGATGCTGGGAACTGCCTGTGTCTGAGCTGGCAGAGGCAAAGCAGACCGGGCACCCTGCTTGGTTCCTTCTCTCCCCATATCTTCTGTCATTTCTTAAAGCCCAGAGCTGCGCTGCTCCTGCCCCGGGGTGGGATGGAGCCCGCGGAGCTCCTGCCCCAGCAGTGCCATGGCAGTATCTCTGTAGCCTCGTGTGCGTTTGCTCCTTGCCCCTGATTAAATAAACATCCTAGAGTTATCAAGAGCTACTAAAAGAGCTGAGTCAACATTAATTAGTAACTGGAAAGATTGGTTGGAAAGAGAATGATGGGAGCAAAATACACAAGGTTTTGTTTGCCTACTGCAGCGAAAGTGCAGAGGGCTCCTGCTCTCCCTCCCGGCCGCTGACCTCTCGCCCTTGGTCCCCATGTGCAGATGTGGCACCTGCCAGGCCTTGGGACTCCCCAAGTCTGTCCCCAGCCTTGCTGACATTGAGAAAGCTGAAGTCCCAAGAGCAAGTCCTCCGAAATGGTGACATTTTGGGCAAGCACAAGCCCAGGGCTTTTCCCTTTCCTCACTGCTCCCTTTCTGTGGTGTCTTGCTGAGACCAGACTGTGGAAGCTGGAGCTTTAATACCACACAGTTGGCTCAGAACCAACCTCATGATGATTTTGAGGATGGCAGGACATCAAAACTAGTTCCTGTCCTTGACCTGCTGTTCCTGATGCTCTCCGAACTGGTGCCCAACCCACACCCTGTCTGAGAAATCCCCTCCCAGATGCACCCAGCTCGGCATGGGCTGTGGGGAGCTGGGTGGGAGACCGTCTCTGCCCCTTTCCCATCTGTTCTGACCTTGGCCTGTTTGTTTTCTCCTGCTGGGGCAAGCTGAGCAAACAGTGGATGCTAGGGACCCGGCCGTAGCCACTCTCCAGCCCGCACAGTCGCAGGAGGGCTGCGCTCCCGGCTGCCCAGGATGAAGCTGCTCTTCCCGGCCCTCGTGCTGGCCCTGCTCACCACTGCCCGTGCTGCCGAAGGTGAGCTGGGGCTGGCCAGCCCCGTGCAAGGTGCCCCCTGCTTGTAGCCAGGGTGGGGATGGAGCAAGTGTGGCTTCTGGGAGGATGGAGGGACTGGGGAGCCTGGGCAGGGTGAGAAGGGGACTAGGTGGCAGCCATGGCCACTGGCCACGTTGGCTGCACCTCGCAGCATGGAGAGAAGGCAAGCAGGCAGCACACAGGTATCACTGGTGCCCGGGCAAGTCCCTGGCCATCCTGGTCCGTGGCTCCCATCCCGGTGGGAGTGGGGAAAGGCGCTGCTGTAGCCCTGGGGATAGGGGTACCTATGGAGAGGAGGTCCCCATCTGGGCTGTGCCTGTGTTTGCTTTCACCCCCGGAGCTGGGCTGGGGAGGAGGCGCCGGCCACACTGCCCACCCCACATTACTCCTCCCGCACTGACTGTCTGCTCTTGCAGACTCCTGCGAGGGGCGCTGCGAGGACGGCTTCGATGCACGGCACAAGTGCCAGTGCGACACCCTGTGCGTGTACTACCAGAGTTGCTGCAACGACTACTCCACCGTCTGCAAAGCCAAAGGTACCAGCCCCATGGCCACCCCCCAGCCAGGGCAGGAGCTGCCGGGGTGGCCGTGGGTGCGCAACACCTTGGGGACTCGGTGGGGTCTGTGCCAGGTCAGCTCTGCTCCCACCCAGGTCTGCAGGGTGAAGCCAGCACCAGGGTTTGGAACTTGGGGTGCTGCAGCACCGGAGGTTTTGGCTGCCACCTGCAGCGTGGGCCCCCGTGGGTCCGTGCAGATCCATATTGCCTGGGAGCACGCGGCTCCCACATCCAGACCCCATGGGAGACACGCAGGGCTCCCGGGGACCAACCTGCTCTCTCACACAGTGACCCGGGGAGATGTGTTCGCCTTGCCGGAGGATGACTACCTTGACTACAACCTCACCATCGACTTGGGCACGGATCTGCCCACGGCTCATCCACCAGCACAGCCCACGCCGGAGAGCACGCCGGACCCCAGCGAGACGCTGACAGAGGTGCCCGTGGAGGTGGTGCCCAACACCACACCGGGTGGGGACGAGGAGTTGAACCCCGTGGAGGAGCCCGAGGAGGTGTGCAGCAGGAAACCTTTTAATGCCTTCACCGACCTGAAGAATGGCTCCATCTATGCGTTTCGAGGTACCTTGTGGACCTGTCCCGTGTGCATGGGACACACTGCTGCACCGTCACCACATGCGGGTGGCTGCGGTCCCTCCTGCCACTGCCACCTCCCCTCTCTCCCCAGGGAAGTACTTCTATGAGCTGGATGAGAAAAGTGTCCGGCCCGGCTATCCCAAGCTCATCAGCGATGTCTGGGGCATCGAGGGCCCCATTGATGCAGCCTTCACACGCATCAACTGCCAGGGCAAGACTTACCTGTTCAAGGTGGGCAGGGGCCTGGCTGAAGGGCTGGGTGTGCTCCTGTGATGGCCATCACAGCCCCCAACCCAGGCTGAGTCCACTCTAGCACCATCCATACATGCACACATGTAGTGACTGCCAGATATCCCCAAATCCCTGCAGCTGTCCCCAGGCAGCCACAGCCTCACCATGGGGCCTCCCAGCATCCGCTCGCTCTCCCCTGGCAGACCTGCACTTGGGGGATGCTGCACCCAGCCCCCTGACCCCCTGCTCTGTCCTGCACCCCCCAGGGCAGCCAATACTGGCGCTTCGATGATGGAGCCCTGGACCCTGGGTACCCACGCAACATCTCCGAGGGCTTTGAGGGCATCCCGGACAACATCGATGCAGCCTTCGCCCTCCCTGCGCACAGCTACAGCGGCAATGAGAGGGTCTATTTCTTCAAGGGTAATGGGTGCAGCCCCCTGCTCCTGGGCACCAGTGGCCATGGGTGGGACACCCCCCTCACTACTGCTCCCCCTCGAGTGTGTGTCCCCCACTAATGCCCCATGTGTTCTCTCCTAGACAAGTACTACTGGTCCTATGACTTCGCCCACCAGCCCACGCAGGCTGACTGTGAGAAGTCCTCCCCCTCCACCGTGTTCAACCACTACGTCTTCATGAACCGCAACAGCTGGGAGGACATCTTCGAGACCCTCTTCGGCAGCAGGATGAGTAAGAGTTGGGCCAACCCTGGGTGAAAGGGCCAGTGGGTGCCAATATAGACCACACTGATGGGGAGTGAGGGGTGCAGGCACCCAGGGAGGAGGGAGTGATGCCCGGGATGAGCCGGAGCTGGGTGGGAGCACAGGAACCCCGAGATGCATGGCTGCATCTCCCACAGCATCCCAAATCCCTTATGCCCCACACCACCCAGCCCATCACCAGCCACCGCACACCACAGTGTCACTGCTGGGGACTGTTTATTCCCACTGGAGCTGGAGATGCCAAAGGGAAAACCCCAGCCCTGGGCAAGAGAAATGAAAGATGGAGAGGAGGCGAGGGGGGCTCAGCAACACAGGGCTGATCCCAGCCGTGCATCGGGCAAGGGGCTGCTCATGGCTCTGCCCTGGGATGTCTGGAGCACCCCTGCCCGAAGACCCCATGTCCTGTGGGTCTCGGAGCAGGTGCTGGGAGCTGCTGCCTGTACTTTGCTGCCCCTCTCACCCTCTGCCCCTTTCCCAGATGGGGCGAGCAGCCCCCGGTACATCAGCAGGGACTGGCGGGGGGTGCCCAGCCGGCTGGATGCCGCCATGGCCGGCAGGATCTACGTGGCCTCCCACCAGCCCCGCAGGAGGAATTCTCGCCGCCAGCGCAAGAGGTACAAGAACCACCGGTCTCTGAGTTCGGGTTTCTGGGGCTGGCTGCACAACGACTCTGACTCCGAGGGTGTTGAAAACGACTGGCTGTCAGGCTCCAAGTGTGAGACCCTCCAGAGTGTCTACTTCTTTGTAGGAGGTGAGTATGGGGTGGCAGGGTCTGGGGGAGATGCAGAACCAGGACTGCCAGGGCAGGGGGAGGTCTCCTCTTGCTCTGCGACGTCCCTGAGTTCTGGGACGCAGCAGGAAGGTGCCCAGGGGTGGCAGCTCCCCGTGGGTGCTCCTGACAGCCTCTCCCCTTCCTCCCAGACAAGTATTACCGCGTCAACCTGCGCACCAAGCGCGTGGACCTGGTGCGGCCCCGCTACCCCCGCTCCATCGCCAAGTACTGGCTGGACTGCTCGCAGCCCGGGGAGGAGAGCACCTGAGAGGGCCACGGAGCCACCTGGCAGCACAGCCCTCAGCTAGGCTGAAATAAACTGTGAGTGCTGCACAGGCTGGAGAGCCCTGTCTGTCTGTTCATCCATCCGTCCCGTGGTCCAGGCAGCCTGAGATCCCTGTGCCCCCACGGGCTGTGGTTGTTCCCCTGGGTATAACTGAGCATGGGCTGTGCCAGATCCCCGCTGCTGCTGGCCCCGGCGTGGCTGTGGCTGCTCAGATCTGCTCTGCCAGCCAGCCCAGTGCCTCTTCCCACTGGAGGAGA
This sequence comes from Aegotheles bennettii, assembly GCA_013398125.1. NCBI lineage: Eukaryota > Metazoa > Chordata > Aves > Caprimulgiformes > Aegothelidae > Aegotheles > Aegotheles bennettii. Next base: position 148,919 of record VZRW01013311.1, read on the forward strand.
GGGACGGTGCCGGCGGCTGCCAGCAGGGAGCCAGCAGGGTCAGGTCCACAGCTCCACACGTGGGCAGCTGGGCTCGGGATGGGTGCCTATCCCTGAGGGACCCCCGAGGCACTGTCCGGCCTCCCCCCACCACCCTGCTCACCTCTGGGCTCTGGGAATCCTGGCCACGGCGGTGCCGAAGGGATGACCCTTCCCTCGGGGCTGGCACCGTGCTCGGGACCTGGCAGCTCCCGGGGGAGCGGGTGGCACTGAGACGAGCTCTTGCTCCTGCCCCTGCTCCTGCCATGAGGACACGTGAACAAACCCCAACATCCCACCCCCTGGGACCCCAGGGGCTGCAGTGCCTGCCTTGGGGGGTGGTCTGAGGCCCCGGCTCTCACCGCTTCCCCTGGTGTGGCTGGAGGTGCCTGGGGAGCTGAAGGGGGCCGGGCAGAGCTGTGTCCTCCTGGCTGGGCAGCAGAATGCTGGCACTGCCCTTGGCTGGCCCTGGCAGCACCTGGGGAGTGAGCAGAGTGGTCAGGCTGCTGTGCCATGCTGTGACACCCCCCTATGAAGAGACCCTCGGGGCCATACCTGGGACACAATGGCATTGGCCGGTCCGGGGCAGCACTGGGGGCACCTTGGGCAGCCAGGGTGGCTGTAGGCAGGAGGCAGCTTCTGCAAGAGGGGATGGCAGCAGGCGTGTGGCTTGTGTGTCCTCACCCAGCTGTGGGCACAGGCCAGGGCCCCCCACGCTCACCGGCAGCTGGGGGCCGGAGGTGGGTGTTGTGTCAGGCTGCCAGAGCCTCACAGGGTGACCAGGGGGGACACGAGGGGTGCGGGCACTCCGGAGCAGGGGCTGGCTGTCACAGGAGCTGCGGGCTCTGCAGGATGGGCCAGCTGGGACATCACCACTGGGGTCGGGGGACAGCCAGGGCTGCCTGGGGAGCAGCAAGGGAGCAGGGCAGGGCATTGGCAGCCTCTGGCAAACCTGAGCCCTGCCTGGCCCTGGGGAGTCCCTAGGAGAGCCTGGGTGATGCAGGGTGCTGCCCGGCCAGGGGCTGTGGCTGCCCCACCGACCCCTGGAGCTCCGGGGTCCTGCACAAGCCCCCTGTACCTCATCTGCCCCCCGTACCTCATCTGCTCGTTCTCCACCACAAAGTCCCGCAGGAGCCCGTAGAGGCTGGGCCAGGCTGGGGCTCCCTCCGATGGGAGGTGCCCTTCGAGAGGGGAGCGATGCAGTCCTGCAGGGCCGTGCCTGCACCCCCAGCCTGGCCATGCCCCTGCCCCTGGGGGGGTCCCTGGGACCTCCATGCTCCTCATCGGTACCCTGGGCAGGTAGAGCTGCTGGCGCAGGGAGAGGTTTTCCAGCTGCAGGGCACGGATTTCTTCCTCCAAAGTTTGCAGCAGCTTCTCCCGGGACACCTGGGAGCAGGAAGGGGTGGCTTGTGGGGGGGGTCCCAGCAGCAGGGCAGAGCACCCTGCCCGCAGCCCCTGCCTGCTGTACCCTGTTGGCCAGGGGCCTGGTGGTGACCCTCCGAGCCCGGCTGGCGTAGTGCAGCGTGCTCAGCGTCTCCGAGAGGCAGCGTGAGGACGGGGAGATGCAGGCGACCTGTGCAGAGGGAGAGCTGTAGGTGAGCTGCCAGCCAGGGCTCACCCACCCCCCTCCACGGGGCAAGACCCCTGCCCAGCCCCCTCTGTGCACCCCTGCCCAGCCCCCTCTGTGCACGTACCATCAGGGTGATGCCCGAGCCGCCCAGGGAGCGGGCCAGCAGCCGGGTGAGCTTGCTGTCCCGGTAGGGAATGTGCGTCCGCTTCCCTCGGGGTTTGGCCAGCAGAGAGATGCAGTGACCTGCCAGGCGACAAGCCACAGAGGGGGCAGTGGTGCTCTGATGGGGACCAGCAGCTCGTGCTCCCATGGGGAGGTTCCCCTGACTTACCCAGTGCCAGCAGGCTGCGGTTGATGTTGTTGGCCTCCACGCAGAGCTGCCCGCTGGAGCCGGTCTCCTTCACCCGCTCGCTGCCAGCCAGGTCCACGAAGCAGAGTGTGCCCTGCTTGCTGGGGCAGGTGCTGGACTGGGGGACCCGTGGTGCGGGGGTGATGCTCTGCTCCCCCTTGCCCCTTCCCCGTGTCCCCTGGGTCTGGGCTCTGACTCCCTGCTGCTTGCCCCAGCCCCACTAACGCATCCCTGGGGAGAAGGATGTGACCTCCCACCCTGGAGCTGTTTGCACGCCCAAAAAGAGCCTTGGTCCCCGCAAGCCTCCTGCCCCCCCCCGCCATGTGCCCGGAGCAGGATGCGCGCTCACAGCCCTACGGAGGATGTGGATGGTCAGCAGAGCGTGGCTGCGGCTCGAGTGCCTGTTGAGGGCGTGCGCCGAGGTCCGTCGCCTCTGGGACCCTGCCAGGGGGGGGATTGAATGCTGCAGGGGGGGGCACAGCACCCCATGCCCTGGCACAGCACCCATTGCCCACCCCCTGCCAGACATGGGAGCTGCCTTCGGAGCCCAACCAGCCCCTAGGGATGACCTGTCAGGGGCTGAGTACCCCCATACTGGGTCTGGCACCCCCTGAATGTGCCCCAGACACTGTGCCCATGTCTCAGCACCTTGCAGGAGCAGGTCAGCAATGGTCTCCAGGCTCTCGAAGTCCACGCTGAGCTGGTTTTCCACGTAGAAGCCACGAGTTTTGCTCCACCGCAGGGGCAGGGCGCATGGTGGTCCTGGGCTCAGCAGGTCCCGGACCTCAGGGGTACAGCAGAGAGGAGGCACAGGGGGAGAGGGGGCACAGGGTGCTGGAGGGGCTGGGCTGGGTGGCTGGATGGGCACTTACCTGCTCGTTGTAGATCTCCAGGTAGGAGGCACTAAGAGCCAGGTCAGAGCCACGGCCCCGGCTCTGCTGTAGGAGGCAGGCGAAGGACCTCTGCATCAGCCCCAGCAGCCCGGGGGCCGCCGGCTGGGTCGTGCTCTGCAGAGATGCCAGGAGGGTGACCAGTCACATCGCTTTGGCACGCACCTCCTCCATCACCCCAGCACCCACAACCAGGTGAGAAGAAACCCGTCCCATGGTCAGGATCAGGTCAGGCAGGGGGATGGCTCTGTACCTGGGCAAAGGGTCCCATCAGGGTGTAGGTCTTCCCTGAGCCGGTCTGCCCAAAGGCAAAGACGGTGCAGGAGAAGCTGGGGAAGATGCTGAGCCTCAGGCATGGCCCCGGGCGGTGGCACAGAGATGCCACCTCCCGGTATGACCCTGGCAATGCAGACCTGGCAGCGAGGCCTGGACGGGCGCGGTGCTGTGGGTGTGGGGTAGGCTTGGAGGGCTGGGATCTGTGGGGGGCTCGCAGGACTCACCCATCGATTGCCAGCTCCACCAGCTGCCTCATCCCACTGCCTTCAAACACGGCCTCCTGCGAGGCACCCGCATCGAACACGGCGCTGAACCCAAAGGTGGCATCGTGCCTGGCCGCGCTCACCTGGGCACAGGCATGGGGGCAGCTCAGGGGGTGCCCACAGGGGGTGCCCCCCTGAACCCCAGCAGGGAGGTGGCACTTACGTGGACGGTGCCATCACCAAGGCTGCGCACGACCTGTTGGTCACCTCGTTGCGTCTCCGTGCAGGTCAGTGGCCGGACCCTGATGGCAGGAGTGTGGATGGGGACACAGAGGTGACACTGCTCGAGGACCCCGGGACACCCCCACTGTGCCCCTGCCTTGCGCAGGAGGGTCCCCACCACGTCCCCGAGCCCTTCATGTTCCCCCTTACCTCAGCACCACTCTCAGCCGTGTCTCTCTGCCCACCACGGGGCCCTCCCGCTCCTCTCCCGGGCTCCTTTGGGGAACAGAGGGCAGTGGGGTGATGGGTGCCCCCCGGCTAGGGACCAGCCCACAGACACCCCAGGGACTGGCACAGAGGGGCCCACAGTCACACTGTGCTCGTGCTGTCCTCCTGTCCCCGCTGTGCCCCGCAGCCTGGCAGGGGACAGAGCGTGATGTCCCCCCACGTCCCCGCAGAGGGACCGTCCTGTGTCCCATCCCCTCCCCTAGGTTTTCTGGGGTGCCAGCGCCCCGCTGGCTGCCCGGGTGGGGTCACTGCCCATGCCCCGCCCGCTCCAGCACTGAGTGGCTTCTGTCCCCTCCGTCCCCCCTGTCCCCCCACCGACTCACGGTCTCTCCTGGTCCCGTGGGAGCGTTTTGGGCCTCGCACCGAGCTGGGGCTCACGGCCCCACTCCCCCTCCGGCTCCATTCGCCCCCCAGCACCCCTCGCTCGGGGGGCCCGCAGCGCCCGCCCGCTCCCAGCGGAAGCCACCGCCAGCCGGCCCGGGCCGCCCCGCACGACCGGTACCACCGCTCCGGTTAAACATTGACCGGCGCCCGCCCCGCGGGAGAGCGGC
>VZRW01013311.1:177009-199685 GCA_013398125.1 Aegotheles bennettii
CGGTAGCGGTGCGGGCTGGCGCTGAGGGGGGCGAGGGGCGGTGGGGGGAGCGGCGCGGAACCGCCCGGCTGCGATGGGCGCCCAACGGCCCCTTGGCCGCTAACGGGGCCGGGTGTGAATCGCTGCGGGGGGGGGGAGGCACCGCTCTGGCTGCCCCGGGGGGGTCGGCGGGGCGGGAGCGCCGGGCGGGACCCCCCCCCCCCCCCCGCGTAGCTCCGTGCCCCGCACACGCGTGCGGGTGCTCCCCACTCGCCTTTGTCCGTCCCTCGCTCGGAGGCGAAGCCCGCTGCGGGGAGCGCTCTGGGAGCGGGTCGAGCCCGGGCTTCGGGCAGCTCTGTTGCACTTTTTCATTTCCTCGGTGATTTCCTGACAGCCTTGTCAGAGAATTCCAGCTCAGGTCTCTCCGGCCCGCCCTGAGGGTTCGGGGACCCCTTGCCTGCCCTGAGGGTGGAGGGCTTTTTGCCTTTACTTAGTATTTCCCATTGTAATATTTTTTCATCCATATTTTTCCCCCCCCTGGCTGGTTTGTGGTGGGAATAATCTCCTCCTCTTCATTTTTTTCCTCAGAAAACATGAAGGAAGTGAAGGAGCCGAGGCATCGCAAAGACAACAGGCGCCCAGACCTGGAGATTTACAAGCCTGGTCTCTCCCGGCTGAGGAGCAAACTCGTGCCAGCAAAGCCTGAGGCCTCAGAGGAGAGGAGCAGAGCTGAGGAGGAGAGTGCCAGTGACAAGGGCCCTTCGGGAGGAGCAGCTCCAGCCGTGGAGGATTTCAGCAAAGTTGATGGCCCCAAGCAGAACGGTCCTGCACAGGAAAATGAAGAGACAGAAACTAAAGGTGGTCTTCAGAGCCAGGAGAACTCGTCCAAGCAGCCTGCTCTGGATGAGTGGTGTCCCAAGACCACCAGGAGAACCAAGAAGCCGGACCAGCAGATCTACCAACCTGGGAAACGCCTGCATGCGGCTGCTAAAGAACTGTCCCTGCAGTCAGCTGCTGAGGAAGTCACCAGCAAGATGGAGCAGCTGAAAGTCGAGAGGGATGAAGAGACTGAGAAAGGGAAAGACTATAATAGGAAAATCAAACCAACCAAGGAGGATAGAGAGGGGAGCCGGGCAGGGGAAGGAGTGAAAGCCTCAAGGGGAGAGAAGGGAAGACGAGTAGAGCGAGGTGAGAGGATGAGGAGGGTAAGCGAGGAGGTGGCACAGGGGAAGCTGCCCAAACGCTATTCCCGCTCCGACAAGCGGCGCAGCCGGTACCGCACCTGCAGCACCAGCTCTGCCGGGAGCAGCAACAGCGTGGACGGAGCCCCGCTCATGGACGGGGTGGAGAGGCGGCAGGAGCGTGCCAGGGACAGAATGCGTCCTAGGAAGCAGCTTTCTGCGTCCTCCACTGACTCCCTGGACGATGACAGGATCGATGAGGCAGAAGCATACGTCTCCAGCAGGAACCTGGACAAGAAGAAGCGTTCAGAGCAGAGTCGAGCTTCGAGGAGCGAGAGCGAGTGGAGCAGCAATGGCAGGGAAGTTAAGGGAGCATTTCGAGTCACGTTTGACAGCAAAACTATGAACAGGGATATCAGTCTGGCAGATACAGATAAAAAAAAGCCCCTGAAGGCGTTTGTTAGCTGCAATGACTCAGAGGCTTCAGAGGCGAGGAGCCAGAGCAGAGAGCCCCAGGGGAGGGGCCGTGGGATTCTGTTCCTGCCTGCCAACACAGACCTCTCTGCCAGCACGGCGGGCTCCCCCGAGCCTGCTCACCCTGGGCCCAGGCTCCTGCTCGGTGGGGCTGGGAGCAAAGGCCCCCGGAGCCGGGGCCGGGGTGGCACTGCTCGCAGGCTGTGGGACCCCAACAACCCGGACCAAAAACCTGCCCTGAAGAGCCAGACAGCTCAGCTTCACTTTCTAGACACAGATGACGAAGTGAGCCCGGCCTCCTGGGGAGAAGCCCGCCAGTCCCAGACATCCTACTACAAGTTCCAAAACTCTGACAACCCCTACTACTACCCTCGGGCCGCTGGCCAAGGCCCCCAGTATCCTTACGGTGGGTACTCCCTGCAGTATCCGATGGGTCCAAGCAATGGTGTGTACCCAGGAGCCTACTACCCCGGGTACCCCACCCAGGCAGGGCAGTACGTGTGTGGCCCGCTGCCCCCTACTCCTCTGAGTCCTGAAATGGAGCAGCAGATGAGGAACATACAGCAGCAGGAGCTCGGCAAACTCCTCCGTGAGGCTGGGAACCAGGAGCAGCAGCTCAGCAATCTGCTTTCCAGGGATCGCATCAGCCCAGAGGGGCTGGAGAAGATGGCTCAGCTGAGGTTTGTGGCTGAGGGGTGTGTGACCGGGTTGTTCCCAGGGTGGACTGTCAGAGCTGTTACCCAGAGGATGGTGTTTCCTTGGAGATGTCAGCATCTTGGAGGCTGGGAGGTGGGATGGTGGCTCGCTAGGGAAAGCTGTGCTGGGTCTGTTTGTTGTGTGCCAGGGGCGTGTGGGTATCGGAAGGAAACCGTGGGTGAAGGTATCGTTTGCCTGGGCTGAGGGTGAAGCTGTGGCTTCTTGTGACTGTGGAATGCCTTGCCCACATTGCGGGGATGTAGAGGAGCAGGACAAACACCCCCTGCAGCTCTGGGGCTCTTCTTGCTGGAGTTGGTCTCTCTCGGTTCCAGTGCTCTCGCATCCTTTCAGTATTTGCTGGCGAAGTTCTGCTTCCTGCCCCCGCTCCCCGATTTGCATCGCGGGCTCCAGGGGCGGTGGCTCTCGGCTCCAGCTCGTGCACACAAAGCGTTGCGTGGGCTCCTGATGCTGTGTAACAGTGACAGCTCCTTTCAAGCGCTGGGCAGGTTGGCTCCTGATGCCACTCGACCCTGGTGACGCCAGCTGGCGAGAGGGAGGTGACACCGGTGCTCTGGAGGGCAGTTGATGTGACTGTAGCAAGTTTCTATTTGACATCTTTCATGTTCACTTGTGACCTCCGTGTCTTCTCTGGAGAGTTGTTTTTAGAGCTGACTGGCTGCAGATCCAGCAGGTGACCATTTCAGGGCTCATTCTGTGTTTTGGTGACTGGTGCCATTGACTGTGGGGTGTGATTTGTCTGCTTGAAGCAACACTGGAGGCTCCAGGTCTTCCTCAGGGCACCAAGGTCACCCAGAGCTGTTGCTGGAGGGAGAGGAAAAGCTGTGCAGTGCTGTGGCCCATGTGAAGCCCACCCTGTCCACCCACCTCGGGGTGTCTCCTGCCCGTTGGCTGTGTGTGTGCTGCCTGTGGAGCTGCGCTGCGGCTCTCAGATGCAAGAGCTGCTTCTCAGATGTCCATCTGCAGAAACGGCCTGGTTTCATTTCTCTTGGTTGTGTTCATGTTATCTTGGGTGTGTGTGCAAGGTCTGGGGATTGCGCTCTGCCTGGGAACCCTCCAGCATCCTTCTCTTGTTCATTCAGGCTTTTCCAGGTGTTGACATCCGGCTTCACTCCAGGCTTTGCCACCTACACAGCTCTGTGGTTTTCTCTAGGGCTCAGAGCATTGTAAGGGGTGAAGCTGCCAAGGCAGGGCAGGAACAGCTGTAAACAACTAGTTTACTAAATTCAGGGGAGGAGTTCTGCTCCGGTGTCCAGGCCAGGCTGTGGTAGCTGGTGAGGGCAGTGTGATTTCTGGGACTCCTTGGCTTTGTTTCCTTCAAGGTGAGGTGCTTCCATCTCCCGTTCACTTTTGAGGAAGCAGGGTCTGTTCCTGCTCTGTATTTCGGTTGGATGAAGGGGAGGTGGGGATTATTTTCATGGCCAGACCCCTTCTGCCCTGCTGGTTCTTTGTGTGTTTGTTCCTGGCCTGTAGAAGCCAGGCTTTGTGCTCGGAAGGAGCAGAGCTTGGCAGCATGTGCTTTCCTTTTGTTGGTGTCAGGAGATGCTCGTGCCTTGCTGTTCCTAGCGGCAGAGCTGCAGCAGAGCTCCTTGCTTTTTGATAGGCCCTGATTTCTTCTGAAGCCTGTGTAGAAAGGAGATGGTCCTTTTAGATTTGCCCTATTGGAGCAGGAGATCCCAACAGCTCTCATCTCCCTCTGGGATGTGTGGAAGCATCGATTTGCTGTAGCGTGTGAGCGGGCTGAGCTGCTGGCGGAACGCAGAGCAGCAGGTGGCTCAGCCCCTGTTCTCGGGCAGTTGCTGGTGGTGTTTGACCACTGACTGTGTTTCACTGCAGGGTGGAGATGCTGCAGCTGTATGAGCGGTGCATCCTGATGGATATTGAGTTTTCTGACACCCAGAACGTGGACCAGCTGCTGTGGAAGAACGCGTTTTACCAGGTGATCGAGAAGTTCCGACAGCTCCTCAAGGACCCTCAGGGGGAAAACGCTCAAGAAATTCGGAACAAACTGCTCCAGCTTCTGGATGAGGTAAGAAAAGAGAAACATTCCCAAACTCCACTAAAGGTTTGGATGGGATTGGCTGGTGTTTAGGATGGGATGGTGTAACTGGACAGACAGCCTTCCTGATCCTACTCATACGCGAGGAGAACTTTCAGACTGTGGTTTAGTGTGGTAGATGGTAGGTCCAGGCGGACACTTGTTACAAATGAAACCAGGTTTGTTTTGGTGCCTTTTGTGTTAATTAGAAATTGATTTAAGCCAAAATATAATTAACAACTTAAAGCGGAAATGGAGGCATTTCTGGAGGTGTTTGTGCCATCTTCATCAAATTTGCTTAAAAGCCATTCCGTTAAACTGTGCAGCTCTGGTTGCTCTCTGTAGAAGGTAGGCTGGCAAGTCCAAGAGGATGGGTTTCATAGAATTAGGTTGGTGGGAATGGACTGCTGCAGGGCTTCAGTCCGGTCTCCTGCTTAAACAATATGAGGTTAGTCTTGATTTTTGTCTTGGAAACCTCTGAGCCTGGAGATTCCCTGACCTCCTCGTTGTTTTCTGAAGAGAAACCACCTGAGCCTCAGGGAGAGGGACCTTCTTTCCTGCATGTGGGATGGATGGTGTGGTGATTTTCTGCTCGTCATCAGAAAGATTGTAACATCCCAGTTTGTGTGTGCTTTGCAGGGCACTTCTTTTTTCGATGGCCTACTCCAGAAGCTGCAGGTGTCCTACCAGTTCAAGCTAGAGGACTACATGGATGGGATGGCCATCCGCAGCAAGCCTCTGAGGAAAATGGTAGGTTGGCTTCCTCCGTGAGACTTCTCATCCTGTTAATTGTAGGTGACATGCTGAACTCAATGTGCTGCTCTTGTCAAGAGGTAGGCAGCTGTACTTGAACAGACCTCAGTTCAGAAATTAACACTTCTTAGCTTCCTTTGCAAAGAACAACTTTTTTTGTACCAGCTCTGTGACCAGGGCTTGTAGAACAAAAGAAGTGTCCAAAGTCGCTCTCGCTTTGCCTTAAATATTGAATATCTCTTATTTCTGTCACTGAAATCCAGAATAATGAACAAGGAAAGGTGACAGTTGCTTTGCCTCCCTGACACTCAACAGCATGTTGCCCTGAGCTGTGAGTGCCAGCGCGAGGGACAGCTGGGAAAGGATCTTTGAGTCCAATTCCATTCCCAGAGAGATGTGTTTGTCTGATGGCTGCCCTCGGATTGGTCATGGGTTGAACAACTCCCTCCTGGAGAGAGATGGGCTCTTGTTGTAAGAGAGGAGGTGTTTGGGGGTTTGACTTGGCCTGAACCAGTGCCAGGGGGCCTTGTCATTTCATTCTGCTGCCCTTTGTGAGACCTTCAGTGTGTTGGTGACCTCCTCTTAGCTCTCTCCAGTCCCTGGTGCTCACTGGGCTGCAGGTGAGCCAGTGCTGCATGGGTCCCACATATAAATGCTTGTATCCCACATACCCAATGCTTCTTTACAGGTGAAGTACGCACTGATCAGTGCTCAGAGGTGTATGATTTGTCAAGGAGACATTTGCCGATACAGAGAACAAGCGAACGACACCGCCAACTACGGCAAGGCGCGCAGGTAGGGTGTTCTTCACTGCAGCTGCTTCTCTTTCTGCAAGGGACATCTCTTGTTTCACACTTAACCCTGCCTCTAGCCAAAGAAATCTTTCCATGCACCTTGGTTGTATTGCAGTCCTGTGAAGCTGAAAGGTGCAGCCCAGGCTGTTCTGCTGCCCAGAGAGTGAGCCAGCAGATCCAGTTGTCCTCCAGCCATCTAGTGTGGAAGTTGTGCTGCACTGATTCTGCAGCGGGGTTGGTGCTGTTGAGGCTGGAAGAATGGCTGTTGTATTTTCTGGTAGCTTTTCAGCTAGGAGAGGTTCCCATGTATGCCTGTATGTTCTGACTGCATCAGGAGTTACTGGCACTTGTTGCTTCCTGCTTCCTTTGTTTTTCTGATGTTTTTTCTGGAGCAAAGACTGGTGGGGGTGCAGGTGAGCTCTGCGTGGGGGATAGAGCCCTGAAATCTGCAGAGGATTGGAGAACAGGGCAGGGAAAGCTGCCCATGCTGGGGTCTGTGGATGCTGTGGTGTGTGCTGGTATCTCTGGGAAGTTGGGATGTTGGGGTGAAGAACATCGCGGGTCCATGATGTGTCTGAACAGTGTCGATGTATCCGTGTGGCATGATGCCAGCTGGAAAGGGAAAATAGAGAGGGGAATGGAGAGATGAATGGACTGCCACTGAACGGATGCCTCTTTTCTTGGGATGATTGAGTATTTTGAAAATATGTGGAACGAGCTGAGAAAGATGGAGGGTTTGTTCACAGCTGCCATGGAGCTAAAAAGGGAATAGGCTGTTCCCTGGGGCTACACTGGGGACAGCGCTTGCTGGATCTGGCTAAATGCTCATCTTCAGGCTGAGCCAAGAACCCTTCCTTCCGCAGCTGCCTCTTGCTCTTGTCCTGTGCTCTGGAGGTGCCTCTCCAGGCTCACTGCCTCTGCGTGCTCTTGCAGGCAGAGGGCACTTGTGCAAAGGTCCTGTTCCCCGTGGGACTGCCAGCGCTGCGTTGCCAGGGGAATTCTGCATCCCTTCACAGCAAGGAAGGCAACCTGATGTCCTTTCAGTAAAGCTTTCTCTCTGGTTCTTCCCTTCCTCAGCTGGTACCTGAAGGCTCAGCAAATAGCTCCCAAAAACGGCCGCCCGTACAACCAGCTGGCGCTCCTGGCCATCTACACGGTAAGATGCTCGCCATGCGAGGACGCAGCAAGCATAGGAAGAGCCTCTGGGATGGCTGTGAGGTGCCATCTGGTGGAGAAAACATCTGGGAGCACTGCCCTAAACAATGCCTTTTTTTTAAAAAAAAAAAAAGCTGATGGCAGGATGTGAATTCCAGCTGCTGTGGCCTCAGGCAGCTTTGTTAGATACACACTACTCCCTCAGGCTATCGGCATTTCAGGGACTGTTCCGTGGGCTGTTGAGAGTGCAGATGTTTTAAAAGTGGCTTGTGTTTAAAGTTTTGCGTGAGGTTTTTGTGCCCGAGGCCGTGCTGTCGTGAGGGTGCTGTTTCTGTTTGCTGTGTCTTCCTTGGACCAGTGGGTACTGGTCTAGGTGCCATCCACACGGGACTGACAGGTTTCAGTTTTGCTGGCTGCTCCAGCCGTGCAGGAAAAATGAGTTCTAGGGAGATGTGACAGGAGGTAATGGAAGCATCAAGCTGGGACATGGGCTGGTAGTGATCTGCCAATTCCCAACACTGCAAGGTGCTGGTTTGAAGCAGAGCAGCCCAGAACTGCAGGGTTCAGAAGCACGTTTCCTGCATGGCTGGGAATGACCTCTCTGACTCTTGGTGTGGGGCTCAGAGCAGCGAAGTGTCCTGCCCTCTGTGGTGGTCTGTAAAGCCAGCAGATGTGGATAAAACCCTAAATGTCCTTGTAGCATAAAGGCTTGGGGTGTGCCTTCTCACAGTGTTCCCTGAGGCCAGCCTGGGGGAGAAAAGATGCTGAGAAGTTGCTTGAGCATGAGGGGATTAGCCCAGCAGCAGGCTGGGATGAGGTCTGCACCCTGCCCCATCACGGGCAGCAGTATGGCAAACCCCTCAGTCTCCCTGGGCCTCTGCTCTTTGTAAAACTCATGTGGAGTCGTTTCCATAGTTGTAGCAATGTTGAAAAGAGTTATTTCCTGAGCTGTCAGGAGTTCAGTATTTATACCTTTGCCCTTTACCATGATATCTGCTGAGAGACTGTTCTGTGTGAGCCTCTGGGCTGGTGGCTTCTGCAGCAGCCTCAGGGCTCAGGTAAGCGAGTCTGTGGTGTCACCTGTGCTCACTAACCCTGGCAGGGCTTGTGCTTTGTGCTGGTGGCTGTAGGTAGCTGTGAATGTGGATGGAGAGTTCAAGGTCCTACTTGTCATAGAATCATAGAATGTGCCGAGTTGGAAGGGACCCTCCAGGATCATCGAGTCCTACTCCTGCCCCTGTGCAGGACACCCCAAGAGTCACACCACGTGCCATAGTGCTTCTCGGTATGTCTGTCTGCCCCAGGCAGGACTGAGGGACAGGAAAGGCAAAGTGTGTGGCTCTGAATGCCCCAGAATGAGTGGCAGCTCTGAGTCTGGTTGTGTTTTTGCAGAGGAGAAAGCTGGATGCTGTCTACTATTACATGCGCAGTCTGGCTGCCAGCAACCCCATCCTCACAGCCAAGGAGAGCCTCATGAGCCTGTTTGAAGAGACAAAACGCAAGGTGAGTCTTGGAGCTGGGCTGTGTGATGCTGCAGCTGCCCCTGTGGGCTCTCCCATGCTGGAGAGCTGTGATCCAGAGAAGGAGGGTGATGGTGGCCTTTGGACTTGGAGTCACCACTTACCTGCTCCTAAGAAATTCCCTGTTGGGGGTCAGATGAGGAAGGCAGCCTTCAGAATGATGGTGTCCTTTCTACCTCTCCTCAGACTGCTTTTGGGGTTGTTTGTGCAGCTGAATCTCTTGTTTCCAGGTCACAAACTAAAACAGCTGAGCTCAGCAAGGGCTGTAGGTTGCTGTGGTTTGCAGCATGGTCATTGCCTTATCCCAGAGGTGCCCCACACCTGTACGGGTGGGCAAGAGAGGCTGCAGTCCCTTTATGCCCCAGAGGGTCACCCCACATCAAAGTGCAGTGGCTTTCCACACTCCTAGCACTGGATACAGCTTTCCTTGTCCTGGGGCAGTTGGAGTTGAAAACCTCTCATCTGCATGCTCCTGTAGCTTCAGGAACCAAATTCTGGACCTGTCAGTGGGTCACTATGGTCCTGAAGCAGCAGGAAGGGCCAATTACACCATGTAAATGAAACCATGTACTTGATCTGAACTCTGATCCCTGGGTGATCTGAATCTGTCCTGTCTGCCCAGGCTGAGCAGATGGAGCAGAGGAAACATCAGGTGCTGGATCTGAGCCCCAGCCGCTGGGGGAAGGGCAAGAAGTCCACATTGCGACAAGTTGGAGATGATGCCACGCGGCTGGAGATCTGGATCCATCCCTCCCACCCCCGCTCCTCCCAGGGCCATGAGTCCGGCAGGGATTCTGAGCAGGACAACGGTCTTGGGAACCTCAGCCCCAGCGACGTGAGTACTGCAGGAGGCAGCAGTTGGCTTTGGTGTCATGTGTTTGGAATGTAGTGAAATGACACTGGATCTGTTTTGCTTTCCTGTTGCTAAATTTTCCAGTGTTTTGGCTTCCCCTATGGGAGCTGTGCCTGGGTCAGGCTGAGGAGCTGGTGACCTCCTGCCTCTCATGTTTAAGGCATGTTGTTACCATCCATTTCTTGGCAGCTCGTGCTGGGTGGCTGATACGGAATAGAAGAGGCACGAGGAGAAGATGCTGTAAAAACGGCTCTGCTGAGGGCTCTAGCTTGGGTGAGGTTGCTGGTGGGAAATGAGGTCAGATGCTGAAGACCCTGCAAGCTCTGAGACTTGTTCTGGAAGTGGGTCACTTGTCCCAGTGCCAGATGATGGGAGGTTTGCACTGGGAATGTGAAAACTGTGGTTCTGATTTCCACTGTAGGTGTCATATTTGCATTCCTTGCTCTGCTGGGAGGCTGGACTGGTGCCTTTCTTTTGCAAGGATGAAAAATGGACTGAAGGTATCATCAGTCTGCTTAAGCTGGGCAAGAGGAGCCCAAGTGAACCCTGTTTGTCACGCACAGGAATGCAGGCGAAGGCAGCGGTGGTTGGGAGCTCATCCTCTAAGAATCCTTGCGCTGCTTTGGCACGTGTGGCCTGCAGGAGGACTTGCCAGGGAGCTCTGGGCTGCCTGTCCTAAAATGGCTGTTAAGGACGTGAGTTTAGCAGAACTGGGAAGCCCTTCTCCAAGTACTGCAGGGCCCGGGGCTTCTCAGTGACTGTGCTTTTATAACTAGTTTGTGACTTCAGCTGGGTGGAACTGGGGTGAAGTCTTGGAGCTTTGGAAGATAAGCTCTGGCACACTGCTGCAGCATTTTTAAGACATTACTGCCCTTTGGTTGTTTTCCCTCTCCTCAGCTTCTCTTCTGGAGACCTTCGCTTCCTCAGCATCATTTGAAAGGAACGTGCCAAGCTTTAGCCTCTCCATAAATCACTGGTGAAGATGCTTTGACATAAGATGCTGTGAGTGTTTCTGAGGCACTGGGGGTTTCTCTTCTGCACCACGTGAGGTGGTGTCACCACCAGCAAAGCTGGGGGCAGCAAGGCCTTGTTTTTTACAGTGCAGCACTGTTTGCAGGAGCTCGCCCTCGGTCGGGTCAGTGGGGTCTGTGCTCTCTGAAGTGCAGGTTGCTGGTGATGCCTGAGATTGTGTGTTCACCACCATCAGTCTTAATTTCTTCATCTGGAAGGTTTGCTTGTTGAAAACACAAGCTTGCTGGTTGTGGAGAGGCCACATAATCAGAAATATGATGACAAAGAGGGCAGGGTGAGCTGGGAGCACTGGTTTGGGCACTGCTGGTTTGGGCACTGCTGGTTTGGGCACTGCTGGTTTGGGCAGCCGAGCTGTTTGTGCTCCAGCTGCAGTGCTGCAGTGCAGCACTCCCCTTGTGTGGGCACAACTGCCTATGCCGTGCCACCAATTTGGGTTGAAAAATAAGTGAAAAGGAAACCTTAAATCTGTGTCGCTGCCAAAGCTCCCGTGCTTTGAAGCCGTGGGCTGGATGAAGGCAGCAGCTCGTTGGGAAGCTCGGGGCTCCTTGGAGCTGTAGCCTCTTACCCTCTTCCTCGCCGCATCTCCGGGTGGTTTGCGGCTGCTTGTTGGGAAGGAGTGGAGCAGCCCGTGTGTTGCCACTGTGTGGCAGTGTTTGGCCTCGGAAGGGCCCTGCCTGCCCAGGGACAGGCTGCAGCCCTCAGCCTGGCAGCACCTTTGCCCCACATCCCCAGTCAGCTGGGGGGAAATGCTCCTCTCCCGGGGGACGTGTGCCAGTGCTTACGTGTCATCTGGGGACAATGAGCCTGAACTGTGTCATCGCCTCCTTGGTCCCTTCCTTGCCAGCTCTAGCCCTGGAAAAGGCTGAGGCAAGCCATGTTCTTGATGTGCTGTGCTTTGCAGGTAGCTCCTCAGGCATCTGTCTCTATGGCAGCTGTTTCTGGGCCAAAGAAGGGAATTTTGCAGGGTAGGGTGGGAGCGTTCAGCTTTTGGAAGCAGGGACGACACCGCAGGTGTAGACCCAAACAGCTCTGGACGAGCAGGTGTGGGGGAGAGTCTCCTGCCCTTCAAATGGAGGCTGGTGCTTCAAACCCAGCCCAAGCCAAAGGTGACTGGTGTCTTCACAGTGGAGAATACTGGCTGTTTCACAGGTGGCAAGAAATGGGTTTGGGATGGTTTCCATCCTCAGTGGGTGCTTTCTTCGTTGTGTAGGCAGGTAGGTGCCAGCCCCGTGACATGGCATGCTTGGTGTGGAGGTGAAGGACAACTGTCCCAGGACCTGCTGGGACACTGTCCCCAGCAGAGAGCCTGCTCAGCACATGCTTACACATCTCTCCTCAGTGCTGACTTTATTTTTCCTTCTGCAGCCCTATACGAAGACGCAAACATCATTGCTTTATTCTGGGGTTGGTGGCCAACTGCGTGGAGTCAGTAGAGCGTGATGGCTGTTGTGCAGAAGGCCAGCTCACACTGCAGCTGGGGCTGTGGCAAGAAGAGTTTGCTCCATTGTGTTTTCTAGGACAATGCAGAACTGGCTGAGGGGCTTGCGTCTCTGTTTGGCCCCTTCCTCAGTCACGAAGGGCATGGGATGGTTTCAAAGCGAGCTGAAGAAGTGTTTGGGTTGCAGCCTGGCTGGTTTGTGTTTAGGGTTTTGTCCGTTATGCCCGCAGAATTTTGGGGTTTCATTCTGTGAATGGCTGTTCTCTGTGGTCTCTGAGGCTGACCCGGTTCTTACCTCACAACATCGGATTGCTTTGGGTAGGATTCCAATAAGAAATGCATAAAAGGGGGCTGAACCAATGAGCAGTTGTGTTGCTTCTCAAAAACCAGCTGGATAGGGCTGTCATTTCTTCTCTGCCATGGGTTTCGTTTGCCATGGGTCCTTATTGATTTTAAATCCGATAGCACCATATGCAGCTCACTGCACAGTCTGCGTGTTGGTAAAGGAAACAGGGCAAATGTGCTGTCAGTCTCTTGAGAAAGTGTTAATATTACACTGAGTTTGAGATTTTAATCACCCGTCAGGAAATGCTGAGTTAAGGTTCCCACAGTTGCTATTGCCTGCTGCCTGTGCTCTGCAGTAGGTGCTTCCTTGTGTTATCACAGCGTGCGTGCACTAATAAAGATTGCTCCATGGCTGCAGCTGAGATTAGGGAAGAGACATTTTTCCCTTGGCACAACAGTAATTGAATAATGCATCTCTCCAGATGCCTGGATACTTCAGCATTGTTAAAGAATTAGGTCTCCGAGCCTCCTTGTGAGAGGTCAGTCTTGTAGAGCCATCAGAAGTTTGGTAGGGCCACCCAAAAAGCTCTTTGTAAAGTGAAGGCCAGGATGCAGATCTGCTCCCTCAACCTCCCTGTGTCCCCTCAGCCTGTTGATGAGGGACAGAGGTGTTTGCATTTGCATTGTGCTGGGTGCCCATGGAGCAACAGCCCCTTCACAAGAACAGAGGAATTGTGGTGGAATCGTTGGCTCTGAAGTTCAGAGCAGGTTTTAACCTCCGTTTCTTTACATGGGCCGTCTTAGCAGCAGCAGGGACTGTGGACATCAGGGTTTCCACAAGTGAGTAGTAAACACCACCAGGAGGTCTGCCAAATAAAAAGAGGACTAAGTTCTCTCAATAGGCTGAATATGGAGGGTTTCTTACTTCTGTGTTTCTTCTTGATTGCCTACTGTGCACTTCTTTGGAAGGTTATTACACGCTCGGGTGTCACTCTGTGCTGGTAATGGGTGTGAGTACCAGGAGACAGAGCAGTGATGTTGGAGCTGTGAGCAGTGCATATCTTCAGGTGCTTGTTTGTGTTTTCTTTCAGATGAGTAGTGCTGATTTCTTTTGGACCCCTTCATCTCCTTCCATCATCCAAGTCCTAGAAAGTCAGATAAGTGCCAAGCACACAGCGAAGTGGTCCTCTGCAGCTGGATGAGGGCACTGTCTTCTCAAAGCAGTGGAGGTTGTGAGACCTGTCCTGCTTTTTCCCCCTCTAGGTCAGGATTCAGCTAACTGGGAGCTTATTCAGCAATGCCTGGCTGGGGCTATCTTCACCACTTGCTCTGATTTGTTTCTTTCTGAGATGACATCTCTAAGGATTCTCACCTTTTATCTTTCTCAGTTCTTCTTGCCTGCTTAGTTTTATTTGACTTTGCCTGCCTCTCCTGTGCACCACAGTGCTGTGTCCACTTAGACCTCTGCAGCCCACTCACAGTCCAAGGCTGGAGGAGGCACCTTTGGGAATGCCTGTGCATCCAGGAGCACTGGGAAATCCTTGGGGCTGCCCAAGTCAATTCCTCAACAGAGGCTGTTGGGGTCCCTGTCCTAGGCAGCTCCTGCATGTTTCACACGCGTTCTTCCTTAGTAGTGTTCGTTGTTTCTGCTCTGTGCCCTTTTTCCTCTTGGACAGCAGCTGTTGGAGTGCCTGGGCTCGCTCCTTCTGGCTGGTTTCAGCTGGTGCAATTTTTTTGTCTGTTTTGTCCTTTAATTTTTGTCCTCAAAGCGGGACTTGACAGGGAGAAACCTGGAGTTCCCTCTGTCCCTCCCAGGCAGCCTCCTTTCCTCACCCCCACGAGCTTGCAGGAAGCAGTTGGGTTTGGTTACTCATTCATGGAGGTCAGGACTAGGTCTGGGGGTTTTTTTCCTTTGTGTTTAGGAAACGGTTTACAAACTGCTCTGAGCACGGGGGAGCTGGTGGCGTGTGAAAGAGGCTTCTTGGCCTCTTTACTGCTGGATTCACATTAATTCTGTGCCCTACCTCCTATTCTGTAATCTCTTTCTTGGTTGGCAGCATGAGTACCTCTGAGTGTTTTCCCCAGCTTGCAACCCCTCTGCCTCCTAATATGGCCTCGGTCACCAAACCACCTTGGGGGCTTTATTTTTAGCTGTTCTGTTTCGCGTGGTGAGGTTGGTTTCTTTCCCCTAGCAGTGAAGAGACTTCTCTGTGGAGGAAGTAAAAGAGTGCCAGGCTGCAGTTGAAGCTGGTTAAGCACTGAAACCACACTTGTAGCCTCTCTGGGTTTGAGACGTGACATTCAGCCACGCGGCTTCGCACCGGTTTGTTTTGCTGCCACTCATGCACTCTCCCTGCATTTAATAAACTCCACTCTTTACTTTAAAATGCTGCTAAAAAACCTTCTCAGCTGCAGTTCCTGCATTAGCAATCCAACCAGAGACACTGTGACGCCTTCTCCAGGCTCGGGATCTTCCGTGGATGCTCAGTGCTGCTCTGCTAAAGCTCCCAGAGCTCGGCAGAGGTCACAGAGCCTGGTTACTGGTGTAGCCCGTTCACATGTGTTGTGTGGAACCCACATGTTGCTTTCCAGTGACCTTTTGTCACTACCCAGAAAGTGAAGGCTGAGCTATCAGTAAGAGTTTCCAGAAGTTGGTGTTGATTTTTTTATATATATATTTTTTTTTCCCTTCTTTTTTTTTGCTTTCTATTTTAAACCATGTTGGTAGTTTTATTTAATCGTGAAGAACAAGGCAGGGACTAATGTTACTGGAATGGGAGAGACACCGACACGTTCTCCTTCCGGGAACAGGCATCTGGTGCTAATGTGTGTAGAAGTATCGTGGTGGATCAGAGGTGGAAGTGCTACAAGGATATCAATGACTTATGCCTGTGTGAGGGGCTCTGCTATACCCTCGTGGTGAGAGGGGCGAGACTTAAAGCTCCAACAAGCTTCTCGTGCTCTAAACCCAAGTACAATCATCCAGAAACCGCCGTTCCCTGTCAGTCACTCTTTCCTCATTTCCTCTCCTGCTGGTGCTGATCAGCCAGGGATTTGTGTGTAACCAAACCCCCTCCTGCTGCTGCACATGAGTCCTTTCTCGTGGCAGCGGGTTTGGTGATCCGGGCACTGCGGGGTGATGTTGGGAGGGAGAGTTTGTGCTTCAGGTGAGAATCCTGCTAGAACTGGCAGTACGGGTAAAGAATGTAAAATGCCCAATAGCATTCTCTACCCCATAGGGCTGAGAAATTTCCCGGAGCAGGATGAAGGCTGTAGGTGGTGATTTCTCTTGAGCTTTGTATTTTTTCTGTTAGTCTGACCTTGATTGTTGTCCAAAATTGGCCCAGGCCAACTTTTCCTGCTGTCTGTTGTACGCTTTTTGGGATGGGCACCTCATGTTCCACAGCCAAACCTCTTAATTCTGCCATGGGGAATGTTTATTTCTCTTCAGTTTTGAATGAGCCATTTCCAGACGGGCTTCATATCCACTGTGGAGGTGGGTATTAGGAAAGAAACTTCCTTCCGGAGGATCAGGGAGTGGAACCTGCTGGAATCTGTGTCATTTCCTCTGTCCTTGGCTCTACTCTTCCTCCCTGGCAGATTTCATTGCTACGTGATCCAAAGTGGAGAGGGAGATGCCTTCGTGCCCTGTGTTACACTGCCCAGGTAGAAGTGGAGGCTCCAGAAGTGCTCTGGGAATGCAGCTGAGTGGACCTGGGGGCTGTAGGAGCCTGGGGCAGAGGCTGGCTGGGGGCAGCTCCAGCTATCCCTGCTGGTGAGCGTGGCTGGGGGAGCGGGAGGATCGCGTGCGATAATGCTCTCATCCTTCTGGAAGGCTCTGTCTCTGCTCAGCCTGTTGTCCAAATGTCTCCTCTGTTGGCCTAACTCCATCCTAAGCCTTTCAGGGTTAGATCTCTTCAGTCTTCACCTCCCAATTTCCCAAATTATCCGTTCTCTTTGTGCTTTAACCCCACGAATAATCTACTCCAGAGTAGTGAAGGCAGCTTACAACACCCTGAGCTACATTATCAGGAGATTTCTCATGACCAGAACTCATCACACATTTCTCAGTGTCACTTTTCTATCACAGGGAGGGCATGCTGTTTACTCCTGGCCAACAGTACATGTGTGAATATAAGCACCTTTTTGCTGGTTGGGGCACAGTGCGTGGCCTCCATTTCACCTGCTGGATGAAGAACCACTCTGCTTGGATCATCTCACATTCAGTGCTTAACCAGCTGCAGCCTTGAAGAGCTGAGCTCGTATCCTAAACGACCTGCAGCACTGCAGCCAATTTGTGAAAAGTTTTGTGTTGAGAGTTTAACTTGATATCTCAGCTGAGGACTCTCTGGCATGTTTGCATAGATTCATAGAGTTTGTGGCCAGCAGGGACCATTAGATCATCTAGTCTGATCTCCTGTATATCACAGGTCCTTGAATTTCACCCTGCTGCTCCTGTACGAAGCCAAATAACTTATGTTTGGCTAAAACAAAACTTCCAGAAAGACATCCAGCCTTGAGAATCCACCCTCTTCCTGGGGAGTTCATTCCAGTGATAATGGCACTGGTTCTTATACCTTATTTTCAGGGTGAACGTTTCCAGTTTGTTCTTTTGCTTTGCTATTCTGCAAGTGTAAGAAGAGCCCTAAAATACCACGGAGGCACTTGGCACCCCGCGATCAAATCACCTCCCAGTCTTTTTCGATACACTAAACAGATTGAGCTGTTTAAGTTTTTTTCACTGCAAGACATCATTTCGAGCCTTTGAATCACTTTTATGGCTGGTTTTTGGACCCTTTCCAATTTTTCCAGCATCCTTTTAAAAAATCGGGGTGCTAGAGCTGGATGCAGCATCTCGGTGTCAGCCTTGCTGGTGCTGTAAATGTCCTGACCAGTGCCTGTACGTTTAAGGGACGCGTTAACCCTTTTTAACCAGACGTTGTGTTGGGGGTTTGGCTGCTCTGAGTCCCTTTTTGGAGGAGCTGCCTCGGGCACAGTCTCCCGGAGACTTAATTTTGCACGATCCCAGATGTCTAAGATGACATTTGATGCTGGAAACCCCCAGATTTTGAAGCAATTATGACAACCTCGTGTGAACGTGCTGTAGCCATCGTTCCTGCTCCGCTCGCCTGGGTGTCGCTGGCAGTTTGGCAGCAGGATTTGCTTTCAGTTCGTAGATTAAAAATGTTGGTGAGTCTCTACCAGCCTCTTTCCATCCAGTTCAATGAAGGTCCCTGAAGGCTGCTGCTTTTTAAGAGGTTACTTAATCAGTTTTTAATCTATTTAAGGGTATTTTATTTTTTTTCAAGAATGTTGAGTATTACTAATTCACCGAAACTGAACTTAGATACAGGTTTGCTTGAAAAGGAAATAACATGCATATAAGTGTTCTGTTCTACCTGTTTTCCTTAAGGAATGTACTAGTAGAACTTTCAACTTAATGTTAAATTTATTTATAGGTCAGATAATTGATTTGGAGCCAGTGAAGTCACCACTGCTTGATTTTTTTTATGTTGCTAAAGTGCATGATTTTCTTGCTTACGTTTCTCATCTCACCTTCTCCCTGCAGTGAGGAAGGGAAAAATCCAAAGTTCCTTGGTTTTGCTGGGAGGCTTCCTGAATGCCTCTTCCTCTTGCTGGGTTGCTGACTTGAAGCTCTTATGGCCACGAGGTGTGTGTTCTGGAGCTGTGGCGGCTGCAATCTAAAAGATCAAGAAGCTGCAGGAGTGTTTCAAGGTCTCTTTTACCTGGAAATCCATTTTATACATCTCGAGTCCACAGTACGTCAGGGTTCCCTCTTTCTTCCGTGTCACAGCAAATTGGATTTCACATTTACGTAGTGTCTGATGTCGAGTATCAGGGTTCTCATTGGAATTGCTTCTAATACTACGGAAATTAATCTGGTTCAGGGCAGGACATTGTGACTGCTGAACAGGAACCTGCAGCAGAACACGTGGCGAGAAGCAGCCCAGGCAAGCTCGGTGTCCGTTTGTGGTTGCAGGTGGTACATGAGCAGGAATGGTTATGGTAATTAGCCCGGCTGGAATTCGCCCCCAGCTCTGTGGGTACCTTAGAAACACTGCAAAATTACCAGACAATCTTAACAGCCCTTTTGTTTCCTCTCCTTTATGTAGGTAGCCATTTGCACAGAACACTTCCCACCAGCGCTTTGTTACCGCTGCACCTGTAGCACTATAAAACTCCTCCTGGTATCTTGCCAGTCGAGACCACTGCAGCATCTGGGGCTTTCCAGGGAGCTCTGTCTCAGTGCTCAGTGTTATTTCAGTGAGATGCAGCCGTGGAGAACACAGCCAGAGCTGTGCTTTGCAACTTTGGGATGGCATGAGATAAAGTCTCGGGCTGGTATCTGTGAGGCTGTGACTAGGAGGGGCTGCGAGCTCGCTGTCAGACTGGGTGGTGTCAAGCTCCGAAGGAGCTGCCTGTGGAAGAGGGGAATTGTCTTAATAGTTAACGTGGACTATCGAGCCCTTGAGCTGGGAGTGAGAATATGGCATGGTTTGGGTGCCTGGATGTTATTTCATGCAGTTCCCAGCAAGGAAGCGGTGCCTGGAAAAAGCCTGGCTGCCCAAGAAACCCTGAAAATATTTGGGATGAGTGTGGTACGTGTTTTGGAGCAGAGCTGTGTGGCTCTGTGGTCTGTATCCCAACCCCTTGTCACTGAGGAGACCCCTAGACTCAGGAGAACGTCCTGCTGTGCTCCAGTCCCTTCCACTCCGGTGGAGACAGCGCGTTTGTTACAGGCAGTTCTGCATCTGGTCTCTTGATTAATGGACTTGTCTTTTGCAGCCTATTTTGACTCTGACACCGCTTTCTGCTCCACAGATGCTTTGCTGATGTTGAAGAAAGTTTGCCTCGCTTGATAAAGACCAGATCCTGAAATTTACTTCCAAACCTGAAGTAACAATTTTTAACTTGAAACGCTTTTTCCCCAGGAGTCACCGCTCCAGAATCCTTCCCTTATTTGGTGCCTCCTTCACAGCTGGGACTGATGCTCAGGTGCCAAAGCTCTGTGTGCTCCTTGCTGGGAGCCAAACGGGTCTGCGCTGGGTTTGAGGGCAGTGGCTCTGCTTCCCAGCCCAGTTCGTGGCACTCCTGTCCCTGCATGCCCCGGTGGCATCTCCATTGTTTCTGTGCTGAGGTGGGAGATGCATTTTCAACCCCTTTTGGTCAGTGCGCAGTCTCTTGCGGTTGGGTCTTGCTTTCTTTGCTGGCTCAAGAAGTGACAAAGCTTTCCTGAAGCTGTCTGACAGCCCCTGTTCTGTGTGTTGTCAGGACGTACTCCTCGTGGCCTCTCGGTGATTCGAGCTGGCTGTTCCAGCACCGTTGCTATCTCTGCACTCAGCGAGAAGTTGTTACTCACTGTTGACTTCTTCCATGGTAACAAATCCAGTTTGGTTGGTGGTGTGGTGTGTGAATGCTCCCCAAGCAGCACTGGACTGCTTCCTCTGGTGAGGTTGCCTCTTCCCAGGTGGATTTAGTCTGTCTGCACATGCTGACTCATGACAGCTGAAACAGCTGTTTTCAGCTTCAGGCACTACTGTGTGCAGGGACCCCTTCTTCTTCTTGACAGCTGGTTTGTTTTTATAACTAATGCCTTCACTATATGCTCATAACTTCCATATCTGCGATGCCCGCTTTTCAATGCAAAGGGCCAAAGTCCATTTTTTGACATAGTTTTGTTGTTGTATAAACCTCACTTGGTGGTGGACTCTTCTCAAGTGAAGAACTGACACCAGCCAGATTTGCTTCCCCATCCCAAGGAACGAGGTGAGGGCACAGGGAGCCCTAGCAGGGACTGTTTTCAGGAAACCTTTGGAGGTGGCCACCCTTGGACTGCACAGGGAGTGAGATGAAGGCAAGGAGTTGTTGCAGGTCTCATGCTGGCACCATCAGGGTAGCAAGCATGCTAGCAGGGCTTTGGAGAAGTGTTCCTCTCAACAGCAGGTGATGAAGCTTCCTCCAAAGCCAGGCCACTCGGTGGAAGTCGCTGTTTCTCTCTCACCATGAGAAGCGACGTTTGGGAGGAGCAGGGAGGGCTCCCGGAGACTGTGGGGCAGGTGAGTCACTAGAGAAAAGTCATTCAGAGAAAAGCCCAGTCAAAGCAACCCGTGGCCTTAGCATGAACTCGGAGATGAAAGGTCCAAAGTTAAGTGATGAGCTCATCAAAACCTCGAGGCTGTGAGAGAAAAAG
This sequence comes from Aegotheles bennettii, assembly GCA_013398125.1. NCBI lineage: Eukaryota > Metazoa > Chordata > Aves > Caprimulgiformes > Aegothelidae > Aegotheles > Aegotheles bennettii. The sequence continues at coordinate 197,438 of VZRW01013311.1, forward strand.
TCATGAAAGAAACGCGAGAGGTGCCTGCTTGAGATGCCACAGTGCTGGGGCACACAGGTCTCTGCCTGGGCTTGCTGGCTTTGTGCTCAAATTGGCAAGAGGTATGAAACATTCCTCTTCCCTAGAGGCAGGTATCCTGCTTCCTTTAAAAAAAAATCACATATATGCACATATCTATGTCCCAGTTCAGCACTGGTTCCTGTGGAGTGCGACTGGTTGGTCCTTGGGATGACAAGTGAAAAGCCTGAGTGTGAAAATTGCTCTGAGAAGATGGGGGTGAAGCCGAGGTCCTGGCAAGCCCTGCCAGAGTTGGGTGTCTCTGTGGGAGTCCCCCTGGCACGTCCTAAGGCACGTCCCCCTGGGCGCGGGTGTCACTTTCAATTCGTGGTGGGGAGTTTTGGTGCTCCCCCACTGCCAGTAAAGCAGTGTGGGGATTGCAGGGTGAGTGCTCCTGGGGCTGCGGGTGGACGTGGGCCTTGGAGAAAGAAGAAATTGCAGCAGAAGTCTTTGCCCCACGTGCAGCCTCCTGCTCAGCACTGCGACCGGTTTTCTGCTAGGGATGGGTCAGGCCAGGAGCTCCTGCTCCCCATATCCCCCAGCAGAGCGCACAGAGCATGGAGCCCCCTCCTCCAGCTCTTGCAGGTGGCAGCAGGACATGGGCTCACCATGGGGCTGAGCATTGCCCACTGCCCCATGGAGGCTCTTGTACCCAAGCTGGGGGCTCAGACTTGTGTCTCTGGGGTTTGTGATCACAGCTGGAGCCACGGAGCTGGTCACAAACCTGCTTTCTACCTCTGCATGCTGTGAAAAAAAGTAAATGTTAATGGCTTCAAGCTCTGAGCTGCCCTGGTGTCCCAAAGAGGGTGGTGGAGAAGCAGCCATATCCAGAATTGGCTGGCAGAGGGAATTGGGGCTTTGCTGTGCTGTCCCAGTATTCCCCAGTCTCTTCTGGGTTTCGTCTGCAGAGTTAATAAAATGGTGGCAAATAAAGTTGAGTTCCAGTGGAAAGGGCTCTTTAGGGCAGCAGTAAAGTAGTGAGTAAGCAAGAACCCCTTGCTGCGGGGGCCAGTTTAATTGGTCTGGCTTGTTTTATGAGACAGGTTTTATGTTTAAACTCGCACATGGCCCAGGAGCGACTCTGCAGCAGGGCATCATTCTCCTGCACAGCTCCTCGGGGAGCGCAGCGCGGGTTAATTACAGCCAACCTTGCGGAGCAGCTGGTGTGAGTGGTGGTGAGGGGCTCAGCAGATGAGGGTGGGAGGTGGTGCCAGGGCTGGAGCTGCCTGTGACAACTGACCCCATGGCTGTTCTGCACCCTCTTACCTGTTCCTGGTGCGTGGCATTGTCACAGCCCTGCCTGGTGACCTGGTCTTCCCTCTGCACATCTCGCCGCCCCCATAAGTGGAGTGGCTGACCCTAACGGGGGGGTTCGAGGTATGAAAACCTTGTGCTGGTGGGAGTGGAGTGGTGGTGCTCTGGGTTGCTCCTGGTCAGCATCTCCTCGCGCGGTGCTCGGAGCCTGGCTTTTCTCACCACGCTGAGACTGTGCAGGCGCGAGAGCAGAGCCTCTTGCTGTGGAAAAGGTAAGAGTGGGGCCAGTCTGCCCCTGGAGTGACACAGGCACCTCCAGGGCCAGGCAAAGTGACTGCTTACCCACCCACAGCCACCTTCAGAGCCAGTTAGATAAGGACTGGGAAAGCCCGGAGCTCTGGTGAGCTGGCAGGGGTGGCTTGGAGCAGTAGTGATTATTCAAGTCAGGTTTTGGTGTTACTGGACCTGCGTGGGGCAGGAAGCTGCCATCACACCACGTGCTGCAGCCAGCTCCCTCCATCTCCCCATAGCTCCGTGTTGCTCTGGTGGTTCAGTGATAATGTAAGGTTTTCAGGGGCTTTTCTGGTAGATCTGGGCACCGGCTCCCTCTCTGGGATTGCTTAAGGCTGGAGTTAAATGAAGGGGTGGAGTTCACCTCAAATCCTGGATTCAGTTTTGGGCCCCTCACGCCAAGAAGGACATTGAGGGGCTGGGGGTGTCCAGAGAAGGGAACGGAGCTGGGGAAGGATCTGGAGCAGGAGTGTGACAGGGGGTGGCTGAGGGAGCTGGGGGTGCTCAGCCTGAAGAGAAGGAGGCTGAGGGGAGACCTCCTGCTCTCTGCAACCCCCTGAGAGGAGCTTGGAGCTGGGGGGGTCGGTCTCTGCTCCCAAGTGACAAGTGGTGGGACAAGAGAGGACGGCCTCAAGCTGCCAAGGGG
>VZRW01013311.1:199879-287388 GCA_013398125.1 Aegotheles bennettii
CCCCCGGCGGGGCCGTGCCGGGGCCGGCAGAGAGCGCTGTGCCTCCACCGGCGCTCCCGTGCCGGGTGTTGGGTGCGTGCCCCCGGGTGTGTGTGTGTGTGTGTGATGTTTGTCAGAGTTTGGGCATGTCCATTTGGTTCCCATCTCCAGTGCCACCCCCAGCATCCCGGCCAGGTTCTTCTCTCACTGGGGACCTCTTTAATTCGCAGGAAATCGGAGAGAGTTTAATTGTTTTCTCTCTTCTCTTTTTTTTTTCTTTCCCATGCAGCTGAACGAAAGGTTCATCCTCAGTTTTCTCCATGCCCATGGGAAGCTGTTTACCAGGATTGGGTAAGTGTGCAGGATGTTTATTTTATTTTCCTACATTACAAGTCTTTTTGGAATTTAATATTGTTAGCAACTAAGCTGTGTTTGGAGCTGAGGGCACAGGGTGTGAATTCTTGCAGGCCTGGCCTCCTGGTTCTTATTCTCCTTACCCGCCCTCCCATCCACACTGGTTATTGTCTGGGCTTTTTGTTCCCCCACCTCAAGGCCCGTGCACTGACACCCCCTGGCAGAGGCTGGGCTCAGATGGCTGATACACACACAGGAGGGACAAGGGGCTGTTTGCTCCCTCTCCCATCACCTAACCATCATCCATCCCACTTAAGTTCTGGTTTTGTCCCCCCTGCTTCCATTCCCCCCACTCTTAGCCAGCAGAGAGGTGGCTCCTGGGATCTCCCAGTGGCTGCTGCCTGTGAGGAGCACAAAGCCATTGAGGCAGAACCATGCAGTGGCTGAAAGCTGCTGTCCAGAGCATGTCAAGACAAGCCTTGCCCTTCACCTCCTCGCTGCCATTTCGGTGAAGGCCTCATAGCTGAGAGCTGCCCAGGCTGTGGGAACAGGTTTGTGCAGAGTGCCCTTGGCAATGTCTGTCAGAAACTGAGTCCAAGTAATTGAACAGCTACCCTTGAAGCAAAGCAAGCCCGATTCAGGCCTGGGCTGAGATCCCACCCTGGGGGACATCCTTCTGACCCAGAGGGCAGAGCTCAGCCTTGCAGCTGATGGGCTTCCCGTGGAGCCAGCCCTGCTGCGGGTCCAGACTGGCCCTGGCTGCCAGGTGGTGGGGTGGCTGTTGTGGAGGGACCTCGCAAGGGTTCAGAGGGTCTCTGGCAACGGTGGTCACTGCTTGAGCCTGCCAGTGCTTCCTGAGCAGATGTCTCATGAGCTCCATTAGCTCCTTCAGTCTCTTGTGGAACTCATGGTTACAAGTTACAGGGTTGAGAGACCTTTTCCAGGCCACTTAAGTAAAGGTAGTGTGGGTGCAAAGTAGCACCTTGTCCCTGCTGTTGGTTTTTTGACTCAGATGTACAGTTCCCTGCCTCTGGGCCTGTCCCCTTTCCCTCCTGGAAAGGGAGGACACGTGGCACAGCACCAACCCTGCCATGCAGCCTGAAACCTCGCTGCCTGCTCCATCCAGCGTTGCCTTCTGGGGTGACCAGCCAGGAGGGGCACGTGCCTGACTTTGAACCCTTCATAAAGCCATGGGAAGCAGGAGCCCTGCTGGCCAATTTGTCAGAGATCCGACTGTCTGAGGGCGAAGGGGAGAGCAATCCACTCGCTGCCAGTGCCGTTGATCTCTCCCTGAGTCACAAGACACTGATTATCTGCTTGTGGGCAGCAGGCTGGCCTGCAGCGAGGAGACAGAACTGGATGTCCTCCTGCCTGCAGGAAAAAGAGGAGGAAAGCTGCGAGAGCCCAGGGAAGGTTTGGTAACTGCAGTGTGTCTGTGCCGGAGGGCAGAGCATCCGGGGAGCTGCTGGTCCTTGGCTCTGCAGGGCCGCGCTCACGGCTGAGCTCCAGTTGAACGTGTGCCAGTGGGGGATTAATGGGGATGATGCAGAGATTGCTTGCACATTTGGCTCCTGAGACTTCAGTGAAATTAAGATGCAGCGTTTGAGGCAGTTGCTTCCCAGGACAGTCATTTAGAAAACCCAAGTATGTTGAATGGTAGAATATCCCCTGAAGTACTTAGAAGGGAACTAGAAAGTAATACCATGACACAGGAAGGGAAAATCATCCAGCCCTGCTCAACAGCTTCCGCACTTAAAATAGGTAAAAGGTGAGGAATAGTTGAGTCCTCTTTTGGCAGGATCTTTGGTGATTTATCTGTGAAAGGTACAGAAAATATAACGTTGCCCTAATTGGACTCTTTTGCTCCTAAAACCACAGGTAAGCAATTTATTAAAAGCTTCCGCTCCGCTCCTGACCTGCTGGTTCTGAGCTCAGTGGGGTTACTGCATGCTGTTCCAGATGTGCTGCGGTATCAAAGCACAGCTGGCGGGGCTGAGGAAGCCCTCACTCCTTCTTGTTGTTATTCCATGGCAATAATCTCCATCTCCTCACTAACAACCCATCCTGCAAAGGGCTCCTCCATCCCTGTCTGCCCTAGGACGATGTTGCTGGATACGGTCTGAGATTTCCCAAAATTAGGAAGTCTTTAGAAGCAATTGGATTGCTCTTAATTCCCTGGCTGCGCCCCAGATCCAGGGAAGTTGCCTCTTCCAGGGGGAGCAGTGCTTTAGTACCGGCAGAGCTGCTCTGTTCTGCACAGCTACAAAGTACAAGGGGCCTGTTTGTTACAGCCAGTGTTTGTGGGAAGGTAATGGAGACTTTGAACTGCTCCAGCAAACAGTGCCCAGGGAGAGGGTACCCCTGCTGCTAGGCAGGACTGGTTGTCGAAAGGCATCTGTGAAATATGGTTAAGAATAAGGCCATTTCTGTCTTTAAAAATAGAGCCTATTACTGTCCTGAAAGTCTGTTGGGGAAGCCCAGCAGAATTGCCCATGTGGGTTACCAGAAGTGGCTTGCTAATCCAGCCTGTAGCGTGCTGATATCACAAGATCTGAATCTCTCGGGGGAAGATAAAGGAAATTGCTGTGGAGGCCCCTGAGGTTGCCTGTCCCGGCTCCAGATGCCTCACCCGCTGCAGAGTTTGGCTCCCTCGCTCCTGTGTGGGCACACGAGTGCGGTGTCACTGATAACTGGAGTGGGTGCTTGCTGTGAGATGTATTCATTCTGGCTGGGTCTAGCTGGGGCTTTTTGGAGTGTAGGGGCAAGAAGTAACACAGCGAGCTCAGCAGGAAAGGCAACGGGATCTTTTTCCTACCCCGCCCCAATAATTCACAAAGTTTTTGGCAGCTTCTTGGTTGTGAAGTTGTCTTCACGGGATCCTAGGTGAGGACTCCATGTCTTGGTCGGTTTTGTGACTTGACCGTGCTCTTCTTTGCAACCAGTTCAGTTTTGACCCCACTTTGGCTGGGAGGTTGCTGAGGATCCACCAGCTCTGATAAGTAACCTCAGTGAATTCCCTTAGCGATGCCTGATGAAGAGTAGGATAAATGTGTCAGATTTCCATGGAGCTTGTGGAGCGGTGTTGAAAGCACACCCCATCCCTGGCCGTGGCACCGCAGCCGCTGGCTGCTGTGTCCTGATGAGCGACAGCAGTGCTGTGTGCTGCAGGGACCAGCTCCAGCTCTGACAGTTCCAGCAGCTAGACGAGGCCAGTCGGGAAGTCTGCGGGTCCCTGTCCTGTGAGGCTCTTAAGTGATGAAGCTCAGGGGCTCGATCACAGTCGCCGGGGAGTGTGCAGCCTGGGGGGACGTGGCTCTGTGCCACGGGGGCTGATCCTGCAGTGAGGAGCTCTGGGACAGGCACGGTTCCTTGGGAGGAAGCACGCCCTGGCCAACGTTCAACGCACTGGAATTGCCACATCCGCAATGTGGCACCAGTGTGTGCAGTTTGCTGCAGCCTGGGTTTCTCGGGAGTCCCATGGGCTGCTCCTGGTCCAAGTGAGCTGCCTGGCCTCTTGGCACCCCTCCCAGATTGGTAGAAGTCAGTAGAAAAAAATGGTTGGTCAGAAATGACTCATAAAGGCCATGTTTTCCTGCCAAAGGAATGCTGCCTGTCGGTCACAGAGCAATCCCTCGCTACCCTCTCTAAGGAGAAGGCTTCAGCTGCCTCTGTCACAGCCTGCACCTTCATTCCCCACGGCTCCTGGCTGGGAGGCAGCACCTGGGGGTTCCCCTTCCCCGGGAGCCCGTGGCACTGGGTGAGCTGTGCCGCCCGCCCGCCCCGCGCCCCAGGGCACAGCCTGCGCTCTACAGACTCTCTCTCTGTCTGCAGGATGGAGACTTTCCCTGCGGTGGCCGAGGAGGTCCTGAGGGAGTTCCAGGTCCTGCTGCAGCACAGCCCCCCTCCCATCGGAAGCACCCGCATGCTCCAGCTTGTGGCAATCAACATGTTTGCAGTGTACAACTCCCAGCCCAAAGGTACCACGTGCTGCTTCAGGGGAACGGGGCTGGGGATCAGCACGCTCCGTATGGCCGAGTTGCTCCTGGAGAAGGGTGGGGGGGACTTACCAGCTGAAGATGGACTGGGCAGCAGAGCGGTGTTTGATTCCTGGGGGTGTTGGTGTGAATAGGGACAGCAATGGGACCTTGGCTGGGCCTCGGTGGAGCTGCCTGAGGGGTCTGTGCGATGAGAAGGCATCACATCTCCCTGGAGTCTGAGTCATCAAGCACAGAAGGCGGGCACTGCTTCATGGCTCTGCCTTCCCAGCATTTAGCTTGGACCGTGCCCAGTGTCCATGCTGGCACCAGAAGGACTGGGAGGATCTCAGAGGGCCTTGGCTGTTGGGAGAGTGGCATTGCTGTGGCCATTTGTGTCCACGCAGGTGGCTGGACACTGCTGTGGGAGATGCTGCTCTCTGGGAGGCAAGGCTGGATTTATTCCCTATGTTCAGATGCAGAGATCTGGTATTACTCATCCTCCTTCATCTGCCCAGGAGGCTGCATGTGGTCTCTGCCATTGTCGGGTTCAATGTGCTGGTCAGCAGAAATGCCATCAACCCAGACTCTCTTCCACTGAGTCTGAAATGGTGCTTCCAGGGGACGAGGTGTTTTTCCCTGTGGCCCCCCAACACACACAGCAGCAGGTGCCCAGGTCTACCTGAGCCATGTCTTTGGGCACAGGGATGGGGCTGCGCTCCCTGGGTGGGAGGAAGCAGTGTTTTTCATGCCCATGGGCTGGGATTTAGATCCCAGAGATGGAGGCCTCCAGCTGATGGATTTCAGTGGAAGCTGCTATGCGGGCAATCGGGCTGAGCCCCAGAGAGCTGCTGCTGGGAGATTTCTCCCTCGTGAGCCAGTTGGCCACTTGTCAGGTGGGTGGTCAGTGGCCGAGATCAGCTGATGGAGCGAAGCAGTGTCTGTCAGGGGGGTGGGGAGCAGCTCCTGTGTGCTGTGCCTGCCCAGCCGGGCTCACCAGCACCCTCCTCTCCCGGGGGAAGCCCTGGGGGGGCTGTCAGTCCTGCCATGCCCTCCCGCCCGCTTGATGCCAACCAGTGACAGTGTGTTTATCTCTGAGCTGCAGAGTACTTGATGATTATGAGCCAATGGCTCTGTGCAGCCCCCCTGTAGGTGTATTAATAGACCTGTCTGTGCTGCAGATGGGAGCTGGTGGTAAAGAGAGGAAGAAATTTGTCTGGGCTGTGCAGCAAGCCCCTGTGGCAGCGCTGGAAGCTATCCCAGCTCTCAGACCACTGGACTCTGCTCGTCCATCCAAGGCCGAGTTGTGGATGTGTGTGTGTGTGACAGAAAGGGAGAGCTTCTTATCTCCTGTGAAAAATAAGTATTCTCGGAGTTTTCTCCCTCTCGTGTGGGTAGCTGCCAGCTGCTCCCAACTTCTGGATCTCTGGAGAACCCATTCCTGCTGGGGACGCAGAGCAGGTGGCAATGTGCATGAAATGCCTGCAGGTTGGATGGCGCTGCGGCTGCCAACTGATGCCTGCTGCCCTTTGGGGATTTCCCTGAGGGCTCCATGCTCTGGGGACCCTAAAATATCGCTGAGAATATTTTTGGCAAAGCAAATCCCATTGGCAGTGCAAATGCCCTGGTGGTCTGCGAGTGCTGGCACAGCTCGGGTTGGGCTCGGTGCCGACGCCGTGATATTGAGAAGAGCTGGGTGCAGAAGGCTTAAAAAAAAAAAAGGAAAGCAAAAAGCCTGGAGTTTAAAGGCAAGCCAGGAATGTTTGAATTATTACCCAGTGCCCAGCACAGAGCGAGGGTGTTGGCTCTTTCCCCGGCGTGTGGGCTGCTGTGGGCAGGGAACTGGCTGGAGCACACGGCAGAAGCGGCTGTCGGGAAGGTGCGGGTTCCCATTTCCCAGCACATGACTCACCTCCCCGGGCTGCAGTAGCATGGGCAGCAGCAGGAGTGGGTGTGAGGGGGCTGAGCGTGTGGGAGACTGGGAGGGCACAGGGAGCAGTCCCACCCTGCCTGCATCCCGATTCCCGGGAAGCATTACAGGAGAGCCACGAGGCGGGCTCCCTGTAGCCAGAGCTTGGCTGTTGCAGCTCTGTAGAGCTGGATCTGACTTTGCCGTTGGACCGAACGACCTCCAGCGTTCTCCTCCTACTTGAAATCCTTCTGCAAATCTGGGATCAGAGCATGTCTGTGTCCTTCCCATCACACGGGCCTGTCTGACCTTCAGCTGCGAGCTCTCAGTAGCCGGAGGAGATCTGCGGGTTGGGGGCCGGGGGGGGAGGTCTGTCTGCAAGCCTTCTTTCCCTGCTCTCAGGGGTAGTTCCTCCCTCCCTCCCCTGCCATGTATTTCCAGGTCTCTGGAGCTACTCCTGAGAAATGTGGAAATCTTCTTGCTTGCCCCATGTCTGGTGCCTGACGAATCCCTTGTGCTGGGATCTGTTGGTGCTGGCAGTCATGGGGCAGTGGCACCGGTGAAACGCCCTCGACGTGGGGAACTTTTACAAAACTTTATGCCCATGAACACAGATTTTTAATCACAGATTCAGTTACTGAGAGTAAGGAAACTGGAACAACCGAATGCTTTAAATGCTGTTCCTCCCTCTTCTTCGGGTTCACACCAAACACCTGTCCTGCCCCACCTCAGCCTCAGTTTTTGCTGCAGGTTCTGCTTGGTCTGTCCCAATTCCTTCAGTGAGGCAGCACAGGAGCCTGGGGACTTGTCCATAGCAGTTCATATCTGTTGTTCTTTGTTTTTACTTGTTTTCTACTGCTGTGGCGTGGATCAGCCGTGGTCCCTCGGAGGTGTCCCTGCCTTGGCACATACCTCTCATATTGCACTCTTGGTGTGTCCTCCTGCACATCTCTGGGTTGCAGAGGCTCCCACTCTTTGGTAAATCAATCAACGTGAGGGCACCACGCGCTCTTCCGACAGGCTGGCTTTTTGGGGTGTGTTTAAGCTGGTTTGGGAGCCAGCCAGCTGTGAGCAGCACGTGGCGTTTCACTGCCTCCTCCCCCAGCTACCCGGACCCTGCAGGGCTCGGGTGAGTGAGGGCAGGAGCCTGCACTCTGTGCCCGGTGGAGGCAGCTGAGCTGTTCTCATGCCCCCAGGGGCAGCACCAAGCGCGCCGGAGCTGGTCTCAGCTGCCTGTGCAGCCGGGCAGCACTGGGAAGATCCTGGGAGATGGATTGGGTCTGTTGTTTTCTTTGACAGAGGAAGCCAAAGAATTCCCACATGAAGTGCTTCCCCTGCTGTTCGGCATCAAACAGCGCGTTCCTTCAAGTGAGCTTCTCTCCCCATTGTCCATGGAGGCGTGCAGCCAGCGAGGGTCCCTGTGACCTCCTGGCCTCCTGGCAGGAGCATTCGAGGTGTGAGAAAGCTTCTTGTAGACCTCAAACCCATGGGGCAAGTAGGGCCCACCCAGAGGAAGCGGGCAGAGAAGGATGGGGCACTCTGCATGGCAGAGACGTGCGGTTGGTGGAGCTTCCCATCATGGGATGGAGGTGACTGCCAACATTTTGGGCCATCCTGGGCTCCAGCTGGGGCGGGACCTTTGTAGGGTGGCCCATTTAACAGTTTGGTAGCCATCTGTACAACCAACTTACAGAGAAGCTTGGATCCCTTTATCCCAACCGCAAACACTCCAAGAATTTTAATTTTTTTTTAATTCTGTAATTTGGGGAAATAAAACTCTGGTTTCTGAACAGACTAATTGAAGCCGTGCTTGCGGCAGGGGCATCTTGGTGAGGGGAGAGGGAGAAACCCCCTCCCAGCCCATCTGTGCCCAATTTACTCCGATCTGGCCTCTCTGAGGCTTTTTTTCTTTCTCTCTCTCTTTAATAATTTGTTTTATAATTCCTGGAATCAAACCCATCTCAGACACACTGTTTTATTTTACTGTATTATTGGATTATACTTCCTATAAATCACTGGATGTTATTCATAGGCCACCACCAGAATAACTTCCCCTCTCCCCCCTGACGGCCCCGCATTCCAAACAAGCGTGCACCAAAGTGGGGGTGCAGCAGCACGGGGCACCCTAGAGACACTTCCCGGAAATCCCAGCAAATTTGCCTGGCTGTGGGTGTGAAGCATCAGGCTGCAGCACCTGGATGCCTTCTGGCACTCTCAGGCCGGTCGCGTTGTGCAGTGTGGAGGTTGTTAGGAGGTCGGGCTTAGGTGGAAGTGGAAAGGGGAGGGGGCTGCCATATGTGCATCCTCAGCACATGCAAGGAATGAAGTTGCATCCCCCGGGGCCGAGCAGGGTCGGGGCACAGAGGCATGGGGAGGTTCTGGCTTTAGCTGAGGCTTGGAAAAGTGGCTTGTGTTTCAGCCGGAGGAGAGTTACGGCGGGGGACCAGCCTGTGGGGCATCTGGAACATGGTTGGGCTTTCTGTGTGAGATAGGGCTGGCTGGGAAACCTTGAAGGCTCGTGCAGAAAGGGAAGATTCACATCCCACTGCCTGCAGCAAATTCAGAGCAGGGTCTGTCCCCTTTGCACTGCCACACCAATGTTCTCAGAGCAGTGTAGATCAGTCCTGCACAGGCTGCTGGGTGTAGAGATGCTCTGCCTGGCACCCAGAGAACTGCTCTTGCCTTTGCAAGGGTTTGCTCACATGCACGGTCCTGCTTGCTCCTTGAAGACCTACACCAGCTTCTGAGATCTTGGCCAAGTCTTCTTGACAGACACACCAAAGGATCCATAGGTTAGTGCGACTCAACTGCAGTGTCTAAGCAGGTAGAAGACTTTCCCTCTTGCCCGTATGTTCGCACCCCAGCCTGGTTGGAGAGGGAACCCAGAGGGACGCCTGGAATCAGCCCATATTTTTGTAACCAGCAGCCTGGTTCCAGGCTCTGCCATCCCACCACCGTGCACAGCCCTGTGCTGGATGGAGCGTGTTTCGCTTTGCTGACCGCAGCTGCTCGGGCTTGCAAGCTAAAGCACAAACCCTTAAAATATCCCCGGAGATGCTGCAGAGGTGTCTGCCCTCAGCAGAACATCAGCTCTGACCATCTCCATGGGTCTTGGTTGGTTTCTGCTGCTCGGACCCAGCTTTGCTGAAAGATCTAACCGCAGCAGCAGAAAAAGGCGCGGTGGGAGCATGTACCAGTCTTCTGCTGCAGCCGCATCTCAATGGCTTCTCATGTAGCCCTGACCACATCTTGCATGTTGGAGCAGACAGAAGGTGCTGAGAGTCAAGCGCAAGGGAGTCTGGTGCATTTATTGACTGAGTTTAAAAATAAAGCAGTGCTGTGGACAGCTGCCTTGGTTTGGTGGAGTTTTAAAATTAGGCACAAAGCAAAGCTTAATAAACCTCGGGCTGTAGATAGCAGAAGCCACAACTTGATCTTCCTCTGTCTGAGGAGCAGAACTGAGTCCTTTTCTCCTCATTCCCCTCTTTACATGATAAATATGTGCTTCACCAGAGCCTAGCTGGCACCTTCGAGCAGACAGCTCTGTGGGCCATGGCAGCTTGGGGTGCAAAAACTGGGAGATCGATGAAGATGTTGTATCACCGATATCTTGAGGAGGCTGAGCATCTGCGCTCCTCTGCCTTGTCAAGAGCCTGAGGTCCCTCCACCTGCCTGGAGGCCTGGGGTTTGTAATGCAAATGCAGCCCACTCGATGCAAGGAGTTGAGCAGTTCCGTAACTGGCTTTCTCCGGGGTGCTGGGGCTTTGGTTGTCACACGGCCAGTGTGGGCTGGAGTGTGTGTTCTGAGGTCCCCGTGTGCACCTGGCAGTCGTTGTGTGCTGTTTTCCTCTGAGGCTGGGCAGCGCTGTCTCTAGTGAGGTGGTGTTGAGGTGTAACACTTCCCAAGGCCTTGTGTTGGGAGGAACTGGACATTAAATTCATCCTTCCCCTCCCTTCACGTTGCTGTTTTTATATGCTTTGGGTTACTGGGAGAGGAAACCCAGAGGAGGGCTGGCTGGTTCTGGTGTCTGTCCTTCCCCGTGCTGCCTGGCTCGTACAGAGGCTCTAGAAGGAGCAGATGCTGAGGTGTCACTGCCCGTGCAAAGACCTTTTATACTTAAACCGTTGTTGAGTGATGTCTGCTGCTCACTATGCCCATGCTCAGCCCAGACCTCAGCTGTGTGATGCTGGCATTGCTCATCCTGGGAGCCACATGCCTTCCTGCTTGACACTCCCAAGGGACACGAACGTGTCCGGAGGTGGTAGCCGACCCTCCAGAGCTTCTCCTTGGAGCGGTTGGGAGTGTTGGAGGTTGGCACAGTTGCCAGGAACTGTCGGCGCCTTTCCTCTCGGGGAAGGAAGCTGTCTCACACTTGAGACACATCAGCACAGCTCAGGTACAACGCTGCTGGCCCAGACGTGTCTTCGGAGTCTCGCTCTTGGGTTCTTGAGGCTGGTGGCAGCAATGTTTAGACCAAAGTCTTCCTTTGCTTATTCCCCTCTGTTTCCTGTTTAAAAGGCAGATTGTCACATATTTGGGGATTTATTTACCGTAATTGGAGTTATTTTCCTGGCTGCTGGCTTCTGCCCTCTGATGCAAGACTCCTTAGCAAAACTTGTGTCCAGAAAGCCATGTGACTTTTTTTTTCCCCTTGCCACAAGTGCCAGCAGGAGATGCAATAATCAACGCGCTGCAGGGAATTTCCACTTGCAGTTCAGGTTTCTGAAATCTAGACGTTGGCTTCGGAGGCAAAAGATCGAAGCGGGGCTTTGTGGCAGGGAAGGGGAAGGTTTACAGCAAAACTGCTTGGTGTGTCAGACTCTCCGGGCCCTGCCCTCCAGCCCAAGTGCTGCAAAAGCCCCCAGCGAGCTCATCCAACACAACTCGATGGGGACAGAAGTCTGGGGANATGAGCTCGCTGGGGGCTTCTGTCCAGTCCCCCTGTCACACGAGCACGTCCTTGAAGCTGTTCCACCAAACACAGGGTGATGCAAAGATCTCATTTCAGGGCAACAAATAGAGGGGAAATGATTTGTAATCACAAAGCTCGAGTCTGCTTTGCAGCCAAGCTTCGGCTGCCCGAGCGGCGAGTCAGGACAGAGCCAGGACAGGCGAGGTCAGCTTGGAGGAGCTTTCATGCTGCGGTGCCACCAAGGCACGGGCCAGCTCTGTGAATGCTGAAACGTGAAGGCAGGAGTCGGAGCGCTGGCATGCTGGGTCTGTCTGTCTGTCCTTCTGCAAAATGAGCAATGAGGTGCCTGAGGCAGCCGTCCCAGGGCTCTGCCTCACCCCTGCGCTTTGGTGGTGGGGAAAGAGGGGGTGCCAGGGAGCTGGAGTGGGGTTGCACCAGGTGCAGCGGCTTTGGTGAAGCTTTAGATGTTTGCACCGTGACAGGAAATCCTCTCGCTTTTAAAGAGATGTTTCTGACTCTTTAATGTGCGTCCGCGCCTTTGATTTCCTTGTGCTTCTAAGCAGCACCGAGTCAATTACTGTATTTCTGCTTAATTCTGGGAGAGAACATTGTATAATTAGGCTAATTATGGTGCTTTGTGAAGTTGTAAAACTCTTGATTGAGCTTGCGGGGCTGTTTTATAGCCTGCCAGGTGTAGGCAGGGAGAGCTGCCCGCCCCGTGCCCTGTGCCGGCTCAGATGCAGCCTGCCAGCTCCATAGCTTCCATCCCAAGGGCTGTCCCGTGGGCTCATCCCCCTCCAGCTCTGTCCTGCCTCCGTGTGCTCGCAGGCTGTGGTTCCTCAGTGAATTGGGTGATGCTGGTGGGGCTTCAGCTGGGAACATGCGCCCTTGGAGGCTTGTTGGGGTCTCTTCTTGCCTTGATGCTGAGATCGGGAATGGTGGCAGAGCCGAGGCTGTGTTTCTACCCTCAAGTGCATCTGGGAGGTGACCCCGTATGGGTTTACTTATGGAGGTCTTTAATTTTCACTGGTTTGGGTCTGCCAAGAGCCATGCAGCAGTGCTGGCTCTACCTGTGCCCATTGCTGGGCAGGAGGAAGGTGAGGACTCGTTGAGCGTGACCTTCAGGAGTCACCCTGGCCAACGTGATGCTCAGCCCAGCTTCGCACCCAGCACGGGCCAGGGTAGGGTGACCCTGGCTGGTGACAGCACTGAAGGCACGTGGGCCTTCTCTAATTGAAGGGTCATTATTAACACTGATTGATGTTGCTCATGGTGGTTAATGTGGCAACGTGGAGTGGGCAGGAGTGGTTTGTCTGTCCATGAGGTTGGCACGGGTCTCCGGCGCGCGCTCTCGGGGGCGAGAGAGGCAGACAGGAGGCCATCGCCGTGTGGTGGGAGGGAGGTGCCCACTTGGGGTGGCTTCAGCTGTGGGGTTTCTTTGCTTCCCCTTCTCTCGTCCCTCCCGGGAGCATGTGATCCCCTGATCCTGCCTGGGTGAACTCCGGGCGCTTCTCTGCTGGACCCGGGAGCAGGGGAGTCTTGCGTAAGCAGCGCCTGCTCTCCGGGTAATGGCATGGAGATGGAGCGGGAGGCGCCGGATGCCAAAGGCGAGTTGGGAACAGCATAAACCCTTCAGAGCAGGGCCCAGGGAGCCAAGGTCTGACAGGACCTCATGCCTGGTGCTGGGAGCGGGTCTCATCCCGCCCGGGGGGCCCCAGCGGCGCGCGGGGCCGTGGCGGGGAGCGGCGCGAGCGCTGCCACATGGACTCATGTGTCTTTAAAAGCAAGCGAAGCGGAAGTGATGCTCTCGGGCCCATCTGCACGGGGAGCGGGAGACGCGCCGCAGCTGGTGCGAGGCCCTGGCAGCCCCAGGAGCTGCCGTCTGTTGGGGTTTACTGCTGTCTACGTTGAAACACGGCTTGGGAAGAGAAGGGGAAGAGGAGGGGGGGGCGGTGGCACGGTGCCAGTCCCGGTTCGCCTGGCCTTCTCGTTCCTCTCTCCTCCTCCCCGCTCCCTCCAATGCTTTAAAGTCACATTTCCAGGCCAGACATAGAATTAATCTCTGGGCACTTCACATTGCTGGCAGCGCAAAGCAGGATGTGGGATCTTTTTTTCTCTCTCTCTGCGTCTTGGCTGACTTTTTTACCTCTCGAAGAATTTGGAAGGGCCGTGAGATTCCCCCCGCCCCCCCTCGCCTCGGTGCCGTGCAGTTTTTCAGCACACTGATCACCCTGCTGTGGCTTCACCCTAATAGATTTCATATGCTGACACAGTTGACATCAGTACCAAACTATTTTACATGTGATCTGGTGTATTTCCTGAGGAAATCTGCAAGATATTTATTAAGAACTAATAAAATAAACCTCTCCATGAGCTTTTAGGTAGTTTTCAATTTTTCATGTCTCTCTCGTTTCCTCTTATCAATGAGTTTCTATTTTCTCCCTCCTCTCTGACCACTGCAGAAGGAAACAAAAATAAATGTTTTAAACCGTTCCTGAATGGACACTGGGAATATTTCTGTAGTGATGTATTAGCAAAGTTGTATTTTTAGTGCTGTATTGTCAAGACTAAAAATATCCCGCTGCAGTGCATCCTTTTTATAGGGCTTTGTGTGTGTGTGCTGAACGTTGTACAAGTTTGCACCAGTGTGTAAAGGTCTGTCTTTGTACTACTGCAGCGCTGCCTCCCCAGCGCAGCTGGACTCCATTAGGCCTCAAAAATTAAAGTAATCCTGGTTAAGAGGGAAAAAAAAAGACCAACTAATCAATCTTGCGGAGCTGCGTTTCCCCAGCTGAGCCCGGATACCTGCGTGGCAGCCCAGGCTTGCGTGGGTCGGTGGTTCTGCCGCGGCGTCGCTGCCGCCAAGGGTGTTCCCTGCTGCCGGGCTGCGAGCGGCGGCTCCGCGTTCCCTGGCTGGGCTCCGGGTGAGCTCGCTGGCCCTGCGGCTCGCAGGCACCCGCTGGGTTCCTGCTCGTTTTTCACGCTCGGGGAGCCCGTTGGGGCCGCGCCGCGCTGGCGAGCGGGAGTGTGTGTGTGTGTGTAGCTAGGAGCAGGCTGGATGCTTCATATTTTCAGAGGAATTTTCTACCTTCCTGCTATTTCTGTCTCCTTCAATTAACTGTGTTTGTAACGGAGAGAGCCAAAGGTGGGAGCTGGGCTGAGAAGCCGCTTCCCCTCCATCCCCCGCAGCCGGCGCGGGGGGACCCATGCTCCGAGGGCCGGTCCCCCGAGCCGCGATGGGAGGCGGCTCTGTCTCCGCCGCACGTGATTGATGCCGCCATTTCCAAATATAATTTTCTCGCCGTTCCGTGTCCGCCGAGACCCATCGGCCATCGCTCCGGCCCCCGGGAACAGCCTTGCGTCAGCAGGTAGCGGGTGCTGCGGCTGACGGGGGACCTGACGGCCGTCCCCACCGTGCGCGCGCCGCGTTGGGTGGACCGATGTGTCTCACGCTTGGAGCGTACCCCCCCTCCGGTGGCTCCTCTCCTCTGAGTCACTCGCTGCTGCGCTCGCGGGGGCCTGGCTTCGCTGCCTGCTGCCGTCTGGAGAGCTGCAGCCTCTCGGCTTCCTGTAGAGCCGTTCAGCGAAAGCAGTAATTAGGGCCCGTAAAAATTTATTTTATTAGCGAGAAGTGTCGGTGGGTAATTGGCCATAATTTGAACCCAGCCAGATTGGAGATNTTTTTAGCAGAAACGCCAGGGCTGTTACTTGCAAACCCTTCCTGGGCTGGGACGGCGGCTGCTGCGGAGAGGGCGGCCGGCAGCGAGCGCCTGTGCTGTACCCGTCCTTGAGGGTGTTTGACACTGGCATGGGAAGAAAGGAAACCTTGTTTTCCAAGAACTCTGCTCTTTCTCAGCTTGATAAGCATTTAAAATAAAAGATGCACAATTGGAATTGGCAGCGCGTCCTCATTCTTTTGTCTGTCTGTTTATTTTTTTCCCCTCATCCCTCGACATGTGTGCTACAGCCCACAGTTACTACACCCCGCAGAACCGCAGGCTTGGAGCTCTGCAGGCGGGCGCTGAGCTCTGCCCACCCCCAGCCTGGCTCTTTGAAGCCTGGCAGAGCCACAGAGATCTGGCTCCGTCCCCACTCAGGCCCCGACCCTGGCAGCCTCCTGATGTCCAGAGCACTGAAGGATTTGACAAAATGTATGTTTTCAGACCCTTTTGGTTCCTCTGTTGCTCGTGGGGCAGCAAACCCAGGGCTCTGCCTGGAGCTGGAGCGGTGGTTTTGGACCCGGGCTGCGACCGCGCTATACGGACCCAATCGCTTTGGTATTTATAGACTTGTTTAGAATAGTTTGAGCGTGGCCAACGCTTGGAGCAGGAGCGGCGTGATGGCCAACGCCTGCATCCCGCGCCCGCATCGCGACGGCCGGTGTCAGCGATTGGAGAATGAACCAATCCACTCAGGGAGTAAGGGAGAGCCAAGCCCCTGCACACGGCTACTACTGGTTGAATCAGACCAGGGAGTTACTCCAGGTTACTAGTCCTGCTCGTTGCTCTGGTGTAAGGCACGGGGATGGTTGTTACTCCAGGTTAGTAGTGCTTGTTTTTCGCTTGGCAGCCCGGGCTGGAACCTGGTGTAACTGTTTCCCAAAGAATATTTTTGGTTTTAAAACTGAAGGTCAGCAGTTCGCAAGCGCTGCTCTTGCAGCCAACTCTGTGGTTCGCCTTGTGCCACCGGGCCAGCAGCACTTGAAATCCCGATCAATTGATCTGCAACAATACGAAACCGCGAAGGGTGACTGCCAGTTAAAACTCCCCGTCTCGCCCCGTTTTCCCCACCCAAAGTGTCTTTCTGCCCGTATCCCCTTTCTTGCTGCCTGTCTCCCTCCCTCCCTTTCAGCTGTGTATTGGAGTTTTTGTCTATCTTTTTCCATCTCTCTGTCTCTTTTCATAACAGTTTTTAATAATGTTTTAGTTAGTTCCAGCCTTTTCCCTCAATGGATCCCATTGGAAAATGCATTTGAAAGGAAACAGTTATACACTTCCCTTCCTTTGAAACTCTGTTGGCACCTTTTCCAGTGCAGTAAACCATACAACATGGATTTTCAAAGTTTCCAAACACAGACATGCTGGCGTTAAATTTATGAAAAAATATTTTATTCGGCTGTATAGTAACTATAAGTCTCTGAGCTGCTGGTCACAGTGAAACCAAAGCTGGCTTTGGAACTGCAACAGGTTTTCAAATCCCTGCAGGAAACGTAGCGGCGCTGGCTGTACGGGAGCCTGGCAGGAGGTGGAGCTGTAAATGAAAGGGGTGCTGGGACACCCCAAGGCTGAGCCCACCATCCTTGGGTGCAGCTCTTCCCTGCAGGACAGCCTTGCTGGGAGTGGTGCAGCAGCGGTAGCTGTGGGGACCTTCACAGTCATGCCAATCCTATCTGAGATCACAGGGGAACAGAGGAATTTGGTATAAAACCGTTATTTCTTGTGCTTGTTAATGAATGTAGGAGGTTAAGGCTTCTTAGTTGCTGAGCCCCGTGGTGGCGGGGGCTCCATCGCCGCTGTGAGTGTGTGCAGTCTGCACGGGGGTTTGGGACTTGAGGCTCCGTCTACATCCAAGTTGTTGGAGCACTGAGATCGTATTCTCTAATCCAGGGGCTCGGATGTTAAACTTCCTGGAGTGGTTTCTCTGCGTGCTGTGGGTTTGTGCCTGTGGTTTCAGCCCTTCCCGCAGGGAACTGCTCACTTGACACCTGAGAACCTCCCCTTGCGTGGCACCGCTCGGAGCAGATTTTCTCCTGAATTTCCACAGAAGCCCATGGCCTGCATTCACCACGAGAGGTGGGATGGGTGAATCTGGCTGTACCCTCGCGTGGGTTGTTGTGAGGGGTTGTTTCCGAACAGGGAGAGCCTCAAAGCTGGTGCCCAGCAGCACTTCCATGCGCTTGAGGTGTGGTGCAGTGAAGATGAGGCCTCCTGTGGCAGAAGAGATGATGACATGGCAAAGAGATCCTGGGCTCGATTTTCCTGTTGTCCTTTCACTTGTAAAATTCCTTTTCCTTCACATGGGAGTTTTCCAGAGGAGTGGCTGATGAAGTGTTATCATCATGCTCAGTGCCACATGGGCCATAGGAAGAGCTAGAAAGGTCAGGTCCAAGTAATTGGATAGCGTAAACTCACCAGCTTCTGTCTTAAAGCATCTCGGGTTTGGGTTTTTGGTATCTGTAACACGTACAGATGGGAAACGGAGCTTGAGGAAAACAACAGCTTTTCTAGTTTCTTGGTTGCTCACTGTGAGATGCAGGAGATGCAGTTCTCCTACAAACATAGTCCTTTAGGAGCTGCCTCTGTTCCTGTTCAAAGCAGAGTTGCCCAGCGTCTGCAGATTTCATCCTCTCTTTGTCACTATGGCCAGCCAACAAGTGAGGGACATGCTAATACTGACCACATGCGTTGGGAGGGGTTAAGGTGACTTCTGGATCCCCCTGGAAGTTCAGGACCAAGGCAAAGGTAGAATCTAGTTCTCCAGCACAGCGCTGAGCCATCTTAATCCCCGAATCATTACCGTGTCCTGCAGCCCTCAGCCTTACTGAACACGTGCAGGTTTCAGCACATCAGAAAGCTCTGCAGGACGGGCTCTACTGGCTGTTAATTTTCTGTGCTGGCTGAAAATGGGAACTTGAGGGGAGAAAAAGTCGTATGTCATTAGCAGTACCTTATAATGAGTAAGTGTGATGGAGCTGAAGTTGCATAGATGGCTCTGAGTCTGGTGTTCCTGACCTTAGAGCGCTCAGCTTTGTGATCATGTAACAGTTTTTGCCTGTGTAATTCCCATTGTTTTTAGAAAAGCGAGCTGCCCCGTGGAACCAGGCTGACCTCATCTGGGATCCTCAGCTGGCACGTAAATCCAGCTTCACCACACAAGCCTCTACCATGGCAGGAACGCTGGATGTGTGAACAGGCACTGGGGAGAGCAGACACTGGTGGTGCCAGCAGGGGCCTGGAGAAGGGGCTGCTGTGTTATCACCCAGTTCGTGCTGCTTCAACCCCCTTCTCTCCTTGCCTTTCCCTCTCCAGCGTCTCACCTAGATCGGTTTCTTCTCCCCTTGTCTATCCAAGCAGATGACCCAGCTGCTGCTTTGGTTGAAGTGGATGTGAGGGCTGTCTGATAATGACTGCTCTGATTTCCACAGGGCCCCCAGCCTTGGCAAAGCAGGGGTGGATGGAGGTGGCAGAAGGCACGCCCAGACCCTGCTGCTGTCCCTTGCCAAACTTGTGGTTCCTGCTTCAAAGTGTGAAGGTGCTAGGGATTTCGCTGAAATGGTCGAAGCATTTTTAACTTGAGAAGAACAATATATTTTCCCTAACCTCATTCTGGCAAATGGCTCAACCTTTGTAGATGAAATTTTCCCAATAAATTTAGCTCGAAGAAAGCTTTTGGCATGAAGGATTGCAGCCCAAATGGTTAAAGTTTGGCAAAGCTCTTAGGAACTAAACCCTGGGTCTTAGGATGGAAAGTGTTAGGTAAGCTTTGCTGTAGGCACAGTGGCTGGGCTGTGCCCTTCTCCGAGGGATGTCCTGGTGCTGGGATGCCACTGGCACTGGTCAGGGAGCCTGGAGGTGGCCGGAGGCTGGAGCAGGAGGTGAGGAGGCAGTTCAGACCTGCAGGCATCCAATGGGATTTACAGCCTCCGTGGGGAGGAGGGCGTTGGGATTGCTTTACGTTTTGGCATTTGCTTTGCAAACGGACACACGGACACACCAGTCCCTCAGAAAGCTGTAAAAAGAAGAGCAGCAAAGGAGCGAATGTGTTGAAACGGAAGCTCCACGCTTCGCTGTTCCTGCCCCATCAAAGGCGGCTTTCTCTCATTAACTTTTCCTCCAGGCTTGAAGTGCTCACCAAGGTTCACACCAGAGGAGGCATGTTCCAGGCTGTCTGTTTGCGTTTGCTGCCAAAGACATGCCCACCTCCAGCACGGCGAGGAGGGGGGGGAGAGGCTGCCTTTTATTTGCTGCAATTGTCCTGGTAAAACTTCACTCAGGGCTGGAGTAAATCTCTTGGGAAGCCCTGTTCACACCTCCTCCCCCATTGTAAATAACATCTGACACAATTATGGTTGGGCGCACGCAGCTCCTGGGTGGGATGCTAGTAGCAGCTTGCCATGCCTGCTGCGGAGCGCCGAGCCGGGCTCCCATGGCAGTGCTCCCCGGAGCACACGTGCCGAGGAGCCTGCGTTGCTCACTGGCCCTGGCAGGGTGGGGGTCAGGGCTCTGGCTCTGGAGCCAGCTCCTTCAAGAAGGACTGACAGATCGGGGCAGACGGGGGACAGGCCGTCGGGGACTTTCTTGTGTCAGGCTGAGTTGTCCTGCCTCACTGTGCTGCCCCTAACACCTTTTTACATTTCCATCATCCATGGTTTTCCTTCTTTCAGTGCAGCATTCCCCGTTTCATCTGGATGCCCTCCACACGTGCTGAGCCCTGCTCACCCCTAGGCCCTTGCAGCCACTCCAGTCCCATCCTGCTTGTGCATCCCACAGCGATATTCCCTCCGCAGCAAGGGGCAGCTGGTGCCAGGCTGGTCTGGAGCTCTATACGTGCTGATGAGCTGGCTTGCCAGCTTGGAAGGAGGTAATTTCTTACGAGCTAGCCAGGACTTATGTACATGTGGGTTTGCCAACCTTCTAGCTGCCAGACAGGTCAAACTCGTGCTGCTCTCTGTTGTTGGCAGCAGAACCAGTGGCTCCGGGGATCGTGCAGAGCCTCGAGGCTGATGAAGATTTTGCTGTGCCTGTGTTGAAAGTCCTGGCATCAACTCACCTTGCTCGGAGTGGCTCTGGTGGAAGCAGTGCTGAGAAATAAGAGTTTCTCTGGTGATTCTCCAGGCTTTGCCAGTGTGGGTGAGACTGCAGGTGCCTTTGCTCCAGCTGTGACAGTCTGGGACTGGCGTGTCTCAGTGCTAATGGGACTGGTGACAGCTGGGACGTGTGTGGATCCCCAGTGTTTCTGACACTGCATGGGGTGTTGCACATCCAAAAGTGACTCCTGCAGCCTCGCTGGGGCCAGGGGTGCAGGGCAGGACTTTGGCTCTGCCGACTGGGTCAGGCACCCCAAGCGCGGAGGGCGAGCTCCGAGTGCTGCTCAGTGCAAGTGGAAATGGCTTCAATCTGTGTTGTGACTGATGGGTCTTTTCAGGAAATTTCTGAGAATAACATTTCTAAAAATGGCTGCTTCTTTCCACTGATATTTCCTGGAAAAGGCTGCAGTTAATTTTAAACCACTATCCTTTTCCCTTTTCAAGTGGAAATGGCTCTGTGCTTGTCCTCAAGGCTAATGTCATTCTTTCTGTCTTAGCCTGGGTTGTGTGGGGGATGGTTTGCCATCGCCCTGGCCTCCTCTTGCAGGACCTGTTGGTCTTCCAGGACTGCAGAAATTGGGGTGTTGAGAGCACTCAGTGAATATATCTGCTTTCCCTATGGAAATGAATAACCATCTCTGCCCGAGTCACTTCACAGTGTTGGTGACTCCTGGCCAGTCCCGAGTACACAGGAACAGCGTCTCCAAAGTCATTCCCTTGCCCAGCCTAAAGCTCTGTTCATCGGGGTCAGGAAGGATACACTGAGCTGGTTATCACATCCCAGGTGCAAGGATCCAGCCCTGCACATGGATCTGGAGCTTGGGGACGATCAGAGCTGGAGGTGAGCTCCCGGAGCAGCCGGAGGGGGCTGGCAGCACAGAGCTGTCCTGGGCAGGCACAGCTTCCCCTGCGGCTCTCGGGCAGGCTTGCTGCTTCGGGTGGGAATATGTCATTAATTTTTATACCTTCCCCTGTAAACCATCGACCCTTTTTATGATGTCATGAGGGATTCCTTAATTTTGCAGCTGCTTCCTGGTTACGTCAGAGAAGAGCCTCCCGTCCTAGAGCCCAGCGCTGCAGTCCAGAACGGCTGGAAACAAATGAAGTGTTGAATATCTAATGGCTTCCACAGGGAGAGCTGCTCCATCCTCCCCAGGCCCCCGGCATTCCTCACCTCCTAGGCCTCCCTCCCTCGGACAATACGGGGTTTCAGCATGGAGCCGAGGGAGCCGCGTGCTCCTGGACGGCCCCGGCTGCTTTGGGAACATGTGCAGTGAGTTCCCTCCAGGCCTTCCTGCCTCTCCTTGGGGAGAGATGGGTATGGGGAGGTGGGGTGGGGGCATCCAGGTTGTTCCTGCAATCCGAAGGTCACTTTGGGAGGGACTCAGCCCTGTGTGCTGCAGGTGGTGGCATTCAGCTCCGCCGCAGGGCTGGGGCTGCAAATTCAGAGTCTGGGAGCATCTTTCCAGGGAAGCTGCCCATCGTTCCCAGATTCTTTGCCAGAGCTGAGCAAGTGCCTCCAGGTTCCCAGGCTCTTTCGGGGACAGATAAGTTCTTGTGTGACTTGCTACTTCCTAGCAGAATGCTGGGAGTGCCCGTGACTCACAGGTCCTCTGTGAGGGGGTGTTGGGGAGTGCTGTGAGCATCCCCCTCCCTCTGCTGCTTTCTATTCCCGTTGGCTGTGTGCTGTCTGCACTGTGGGCAGGCGGCGGTGGGACCAGCTGCCTGCATCAGCAGCACACTCTCCTTGCCCTCTTCCTGCAGACGTCCCCATCCCGGTGGGCTGCCCCTGTCGCCCTGCCAAGGCTGCGTCTGGCGGAGGGTGACTCACAGGGAAAACACTCCTGGTGTCTGAGCGATAAGAGAGCAGACCAGTTGTGTTCAGGTGGTGTCAGTTTGGGGGCAACCAGCCTCTGTCTTCTTCCCCGCAGGGCAGCAGCTGGCTGGTGAATCAGTTGTCTGTGCTGTCGAGCTGCTGACACATCAGCTGGGTGCTTTGGGCATGGCTCTCCCGCAGCTCTGACCTCCTCCACCCATTATGCCATCCTTGGGATTGTGTCCAGAGATGCGTTCATTCAATTGCCTCCATTTATGGTTCTTTACCGTGTCACAGGGGAAGGTGGGTTCAGCGGGTGCTCCCCGGGAGCAAAGCACATCCCTGCTGTGCTCTCTGCCTGTGCTGGGGCTGCCAGAGCTGCAGCTCAGGTTAGGATGGAGAGGCCAGCGTGGAGACCGTATCGCCGAGGTCCTCCTGACCCTTGGCTGGAGCAGTCCGGTTGCCTGGATCAAAGGGATCTGGTCTCCTTTGAGACTCCAACACTTGTTGGCTTGTCCTGTTTGAACAGCGAAAGGTTCAGCACTCCCTGTGTTGTGTTAGCTGGGATGGGTGTAGAATCATAGAATAGAATCATTATGGTTGGAAGGGACCTCCAGGGTCATCAAGTCCAACCTTTATCCCATCATATTCCTAACCATGTAGGAGCATGTCTGCTGCTTGCTTGTGAGCTTGGGGGTTGCTGTGGCTCCCTCGCACTGCTGCCTCAAGCTTGCTCAGAGTGGAGCAGCTGGGAGCTCTCACTTGCAGCCCCCTGCCCTGTCCCTGTGGGTGCCCCCCTGCCCGAGGCTGCGTGGCCCACGCTGGCTCTGCCCTGGTTGTCCCTTGCAGGATTTCCTTGGGCACATGGCACTGGAGCGGCCACGGGACACTTCCTCCAGCCAACCCCTCTCCTCGGAGGCGGCTGTCCCTCGCCTCGCCTGCCCTTTTCCCATTCCCATTTCCTGCGGCTGGTTGCGTTGCCCTAATAGAGGTTTGGCATTGCTGTTTTGCACACCCTAGTGGGAGAGGGGATGTGTTTATCACTTTTCCTGGAGATTATCTGTTTAAGCACTCTCTGACAGTTACAATAACAAGGGCAGCGCGTTGTGTTTCCCAGCAAAAGGACACTCGCTGCTGAAAGATGTATAGCACTAATTAGAAATACATAACATCCGGCCACATGGCAGCCTTCTCCCGGCCGCTCCATTTCCTGAGCTCAGACGACTTTGACGACAGTTGGTTTATGTTTTCCATGAATATAATGTTCTCAGAGAAACACAAATTTCTCCCCGGTACAAATATCCCCATTCTCTCTGGCTCTCTCCCCTCCCTCCCCGCGCACCCCTTCCCTCTGGGAAGCAGGTAGATTTATGAGTGCAGCAAGCTTGGGTTGGATCCTGCCCGCCGGCTGGGTGGGAGCGAAGCTCACGGCCCCTGCATGGACACAGCAGAGAGCCCAGGTGGACACTCACAGAGGGCGCTGCGGCAGCTCCCATCCCACTCTCCGGGCTCTCAGCAAAGGAAACTGCCTCCTGGTAGCAAAACATCGCTCTTCATGCAGACCAGCTGGAGGAAAAAAACTTCTTTCCTTCATGTGAAGAAACAAGAGGGCTCTTGTACAGCTCAGAGGGTCTTTGTGGTCTTCAGAAAAACCACCCATCCTTGGTCCCCAGTTGCTTTCTCTCTGTGCTCGCAGTCTGATGCTCATCAGCTCCTGTTTTCTCCATCCCATCCCCTTTCCCTCCTCCTTTCCTGGGTCCAATCTCCAGCTCACAGTGACTTGGACATTTTTTGAAGGTCCTCACGTGCTGGCTGGGAGCAGGGCAGTTGCTCTGCTGAGTGTGTAACTCAGGTTAGGTGTAAGGGCAGTCAGATGGAGCATGCTCGGGGAGGTGAAATCTTAGAAGGTTTTAGCTGCTGAAATGAATTCCGATTGACTATGGAAAATCTGCTGTATTTCAGATGTTTATAGCTTGGCCAAGTGTGGACAGATTTCTAGTAGGACAGGAAAACTCTCTGTTAAAAAGGTTATTCTGCAGCGAAATCTCAGGTCCCCTTTCCAGGATTTGCAGTTGCTAGATTAGCTCAAGGAAAAGGTTGTAAGGGTTTTTTCTAACGGGGGTGAGCCACTATGTTGTTTCCTAGCCTCATTTTCACAAGTAGCCGAGCTGTTTTGGCTAAAGATTTCCGGAAGAATTTGGGCTGAGACAGGCACTCAGCATGGAAACTTCAGCTCTGATAGTTAAAGGCTGAGCCAAATGGAAAAAGGGTCCTACGGGTGGCTAGTGTCAGGCAGGCTTAAGAACACCGTGCTCAGCCCCTGCCTGCAAAAAGCTCCTCACAGCTCATGTCCCACTGGTCCGTCCGGCATCTGGAGCCCTGACCTGGGTTTGCAGAGGGCTGCAGGGCTCTCGCTTATTCTTCTGGTGCAGAAAGACAGAGCTTTGAGGCAAATTCAACCCGCGGAGTGTGGGGCAATGCAAATTACCCGGGTCGTTGTTTCAGTCTGCGAAGTGTTTGATGCTGTTCCTGCTTTTCAGATTTTCTGCCTGCTCCTTTCCAGCCCTGTGCAGCATTGCACATAGCTCAGAGTTTTGCTGGCATAACTGATGTGGGGCTACAAGCAGCAGAGAGCTCCCAGGAAGTGGGTTCTCAGGCCGGTTCAGCTCCTTGTCACAGCTGCACCATGGCTCCACGGGTTGTATGTTGGCACAGCAGGTCATGGTGCAGCGTGTGGCGAGGTTATGATGTTACCCTGACTCAGTCTTGGCTGCAAACACTGCGAGCCCTGAAGCCCTGAGCTTAAGCTGTGGTTTAACAAGCAGTTATTTAGGTAGCGGTGCCAGCTTTCCTCACCCTCCTCTCCCCCCACCCACCACCTTTGATGGTGGTGGCACAGCCGAAAGGTGACATTTCTAACCCCGCTGAGCTGCAGGATCTGGTTCACAGGGTGGCCGCGCAGGCGAGAGCGGAGTGGTGACGTGGTGACAGGAGCTGTGTAACTGATGCTGGCACTAATGGGGACGTTTGCCTGGTTGCAAGGGGAGAAGGTGGAGGGGGGACGTGTTGTGGTTGTCGCTGCACAACCTGGTGTCGCGCTGGATGGTTTCCTGCAGAGCTGCGGCTGCTGGTGCCACAGAGGAGCCACATCTCTGACCATCTTGGGTCCTGCAAGCTTGTGGCAACTTCTTTTGGGTGTGATTTCTATCTGTAGACTGCCTGACCACCTCTGCACCGTGCCCTGGCTGCACAGCATGGCTGGATGCAAATACAGGAGTGTTATCTAATTACAGCCTAATTGGGGTTTCAGGAGAGGAGTGTGGGTTTGTGGGACCTTTAGCTGATGGGACACCATCGATGCCACCTGAAAATGTCTCTGGACTGCCTGCATGGGTGGGGTGTGGGATTGCCTGTGGACCTGATGCTGTAGTTCTGCTTCTCCTGCACCCACTGTGGATCTGGGGAAACATCTGGGAATTTCTGGGGTTGCCCTGACCTGGGCAGTCAGGATCTCTCTGCCTGCTGGTGGCAGTGGGAGAGGCTGAGGCCCTGATACCAAGCCTGGCTGTTACCAAGCACTGCTTAGAGCCAATCTCTGAAATACATCAGGGCTGTGAGCAGTCCTTGTGACCCTCAGCATCACAGCTTTGCCTTTTTTGGAGGCGGAGGACTTGGCTTTTGTACCAGCCCAGTTTGGGGGTGACTGCGAGTGGCTTCGGCACAGTGCCCAGAGTCCCTGGGGTGCTGCCCACCCGAAGCATGGGGATGTTTGCTGAAATGCCCAGAGCTTTTCACCCACCCTGGGAACTCGGCAGACCCAGGTGTGGCAGCGCAGCAGCTGTGGTCTTGTCCTGTGCCCGTTTAAGACAGGAGGTGAAGAGAGCCCTGCATCTCGCCCGAGTGCGGGAGGAGGGAGCACGGGGAGGACAACTGCAATTTCTTGAACTGGACTGTGGCCAGAGCACTGGGACTAACACTCTTAATTGTGGGAAAGGCTTCATGAAAGAGATTTACTGTCCCAGAGTGGTCACATCTTTAGTTTTATGTTTCCTCCAAAAGTTGACAGCCCCTGCAGTACAGCACTTCCTACCACTGCTCTGCAGCACCAGCTCAGCCCTAGCTCCTGGAGCAGAGCACCCTCAGTCAGCTTCCAGGCACCTCTGGTGCCACCCTGGGTGACCCTCAGTGGTCTCCCCGCTGGATGCTGAGCTCATTGGCATCTCTGAGACCTGGCCAAATCAAGCCTACAGATCTTCCTTCTATTTTTCCCCTGTTTTCTAGGTGTGCTTTAGGGTTTTTCTGGTTGTTTTTAACCTCCCACCCCGTTGCTCTGAAATAATTTGCACTTAATTGTTCTCTGTGCCCCAGGCGTTTTGCTAGCCCTGGAACGGGGTCTCCCTGTCTTACTTTAATCCTCTTGCCCTTTGCTCAAAATCCTGGGTCTGCCACATCAGGGGAGTTCAGCTTCCAACACCTTCTCCCTTCCCGTACGCAGCTGATGCTCGTGCCTGGGAGCCAGGGCTCTGCAGGGGCTCTCCCTCCCCATCCTGGTGCTGGGGCTTTGCTCGCACAGGTACCACTTTGGAGTCAGGACCTGCATATTTGTGTTCAACGTGCAAATCCTTTGCCTGGCTTGCAGCAGCTTTTCTCACGGTGGCTGCCTGTCTGCAGGGTGAGGGCTGGAAGCCCTGGTCCTGCAGCGGGCGATGCGCACGCCGGCGAGGAGGAGCCTGCGCAGAGCGAACGGCTCGGGCTTCTGGAGACCCCTGAGCAGTGCAGGTGCATCCCATGGCTCTGCTTCCCTGCCTCCCTCTGAGCAAACCTCCTGCATCTCAAGAGAGGATGTGAAGAGGAGGTTTGGGGGGCAGAGGGGATTCGGAGGGCAGAGTCTGCCTCTAAGGCTGAAAAACCTCTGCGAGCAGGCGGCACAGTGCCCGAGCGAGCGTGGGCAGCCTGGCATGCCCCACGGTGCTCTTGGCCTCGTTAAATGGAACCCACACCCAGCTCCAGGCAGTTCCCTCGAACCAGCTCCCCGCTGCTCTCAGCAGCCTCAGAAGTGGTTTCTGGCTGGGTGTAGATGTGCCGGGGGGATTTGCTCTCACTCTGAGCCGGCTCTGTTTGGAAGAGCTGTGGTCGTGTGGCATCTACTTGAGTAACAGCTTCAATTAAGCTCTCTTGACAAGCTGTTGTGTGACTGCTGAACTAATGGGAGGAGCCCCCTCCTCAGCTGCTGAGGTTAAAACTCCAGCAGGGACAAAGATCAAACATGCAGCTAATTACCCTTTTAACACTTAAACATACCCTCCTCCTTCAGGGGAAGGCATCAGCTCCAAGCAACAGCTTCTGTGCTGGGAGCCCTGAGTGCTGGCTCAGACCGGGCTGGCTCGGCACACGAGGTGGGGATGGGCATGATGTGGGCAGTGTGGCTGCAGCCTCTTCCCACTCCAGAGTGGCTACCCACCAGTTTGTTTCCCCCCCCCCCTACATGGAGCAATTGGTTCCAGGACACGGGTGTGAGCCAGGGAATTGCCCACCCCTGCAGATGTGCCTGTCCCATGTGGGATGCAGAAAAGGGAGGCGGTGAAGCAAAATGGAGCATCTGACCTGCTCCCTGCTCAGCCCTCTCTCTGTCTCCTAGAGTGTGTCTCCGAAGACTGCCGCTCCGTCATCCAGGAACAGGCCACGGCCCTGGGGCTCTCCATGTTTGCTCTCCTGGTGAGGAGGTGCACCAGCCTGCTGAGGGAATGCCTGCAAGGTAAGGGGTTACCGGCAGGATCCAGGCAGCTGCCCACAGGGCAATCCCATGGTGTTCAGGCCCTTGTTCCCTGCTGTTTTGTACATCCCTTCCCCTCTGCTGGGACCTTTGGCTTCTCCCTGGTGTCCCAAGCTCTGCCCAGGTTATGGCAGGAAAGCCCCTGATGTGTGCAGGCAGAAATGTTTGGAAGAAGGGGATGAATGCAGAGCATGCTTTCTGCTGGCTATTGGGGAAGCATCCCAAAACTGGGACTTTGGGATTCTATCTCTATTACTGATGCCCTGGCACCCCACTGCCTTGATAAAAGGGATCACAGATGTCCTGGCTTGTCCCCCAGGCTGGTCTGAGCAGAGAGAACAGATCTGTCTCTGTGCTTGCTGTGGGTTGTGACTGTTCCCTTGTGCGTTCAGGGCTGGGATGTTGGGATTTGTGTTGTGCATCCCCTGTTGCTGCCTGAGCCTGGCTGCAGCCAGCTGCCTCAGCTTTTACATCTTGTATTTGCAGTTCAGCCACGAGATGTGGAGCAGGAGGATGAGGAGGACGACATCAAGGTTTCTGTCTTGCCCCAGGACTTGAAGGAGCTGCTCCCCAGTGTGAAGGTCTGGTCGGACTGGATGCTTGGCCACCCGGACACCTGGAATCCTCCTCCGACCTCTCTTGAGCTCCCTAAACAGTACGTGCATCCTCTGGTCTGTCTGTTGGTATCTCTCCCTCCCTGGGCTCCTTGTACCACCCTTCCCCCTCACTCAAGCTATGGCACTTTGACCTGAGTACCCAGGAGACACTTGCTGCACAGGTGATGTTTAGGGGGGAGCTTGTCACCCTCGGTGACACTGACTTCTTTATTGATGCATGGGGGGGGGAGTGGCTCTGGTGGGGCCTGGTGGGTGCCTTTTGCTTCTGTGTGTTAGAAGATGTCCCATGAGCTGGATTTTTACCTTCTGCTTAGGATGTGCATCTGCTTTTGATGAGATCCATCTCCTTTATGCGCTTTGCTGGCCCAGGCAGCTGAGCAGGCAGGACCTTCTCCTCGGCAAGAGGGAAGTCTGTTTCCAGCACGAGCATTTCGTTACCTTTTTCTGACTGAATCAGGCCAACTTTGGTCAGGCTGGGCTGGCCTGGAGCAGCTTGCCTGTTCCTGGAGCTCCGAAAGTCACCTCCCTTCTGCTTCAGAAACAGCTTTGTCTCTACCCCTGCAGCACCCAAAAGGGTTAATTTTCTAAACTGGCCGATTCCAGCCCATTAGTCCATAATGCGGACTAGGCAATTTGCATATTTTTGGACAGAAAATCAAGCGAAGGGGCCAAGTATGGAGTATGTGAAACAGTGTCTGAGCATGCTCCGTAGCTGCTTTCCCGCAGGATTTTCCATCTGCCTCCGGTACTCCGGATCCAGAGCCTGAAATCACGTCTTATTGTTAATCCAAAGGAGCCAGAACCCAGGGTGATGGGAAGGCGCATTAAGAGTAATCCAGCAAAGTGGCTTAACCATTAATGGGTCCCCGCTCCGTGTGTCAGGTCCAGTCCTGCTCTCCTAGTTTATTGCCTCTTACTCCAGTTCTTTTTCATTTGGCTGAGGAAATGGAAATCTCACACAGGAAGTTCTGGGCCTCATTTTGTGGAGATGGAGTCTGTTTTCTGTTTGTCGGCTGCTCGGTGTGGGACCGCTGCCTGCTCATGTGAACTGCTGCCCATCTTTGGGCAGGAACTCAAACCGGGATCCATCACGTGAGCCCGCGTGCACCAATCCCCCCTTTCCCTCGCCCTGCCGGCACAGGGAGCTGCTCAGCCCTTGGCGACGGGCAGCTTGGAGATGGAATTTCTGATTGGGTTTGCGCAGCCAGCGCTCGGCGCCTTCCCCGGGACGAGCTGCCTCCCCCTCCTGCGGGGCACAGAGCTGCATCCCCCTGGGCTGCTGGAGCAGGTGCGGACTCTTGCTTGCCCCTTAGGGTGGGAGAAGGTGGTGGTGGCAGCCCACCCCGTGGTGAGGCCACACTTGGGGGCTCTGCTCCATGTGTTCGGGGGCTCTGCTCCACGATGGCTTGGCCTGCTCGGCAGAGGAACGAGAGTCTTTGTTGTGTAGAAGAGGCCCAAAGTCTTCCCTACCTTGGGAAGGTCTTCCCTGCCAAAGTCTTCCCACCCTCTCCATGGAGGGTGGATGAGCATCTCCTCTTGTCCCACCATGCTCTGAATATGGCCATGGGCAGCATCCCTCATGTTGGCTCCCAGCTTCTCCACCCTGGTGCTCTTTGGCTCACCAGCCTTATCCATGGCGAGGGGACTGGCTGCTGTTCCAGCCCACACCTTTTGTGTTGACCCAGCATTGTGTGACTGGGTGTTGGTGGTCTCTGACTCCAGGACAGGGTGGCTGAGCTTCCCTGGAGATGTGGGTTGTGACTCTTGGGCACAGTCCGGGACTTGCAACATTTTCCCTGGAGGTGGGAAAGGAAAAGGGGAGCACTGGGTTGGTGTTTCAGCTCTGTTGACACAAACCTGCTCTCTGGCCTGTTTGGGAACCAGGTAGAGTCACTGAGCCCGGGGGTTTAGCTAGGAGCAGATTCAAAGAAGTTTAGAAGTAAAACATGGGTCAGAGCAGCAGGCGTGTTGGAGTAAGCCAAGGTTTATGGGCAGGGTGAGCTCCAGAGTGGGGAGAGCATGTGAGGAACAGGCGCAGATGCCAAGTTGCAGAACTGAGTATGGAGCCTGTGCTGTTTCACACATGCTCTGTGCCTCGTGGTGGGATGTGCTTTGAGGTCCCCACCCATGCCACTGGAGAAGCTGGTTGGACACACTGAAACCTCCTCACAGCACTCTGCAGCCATCGCTTTCAGTGCCCCTCGTGGTGGTACAGGAAGGGGACAGTTAAAAAAACCCCAAAGCACAGAAGCACCCTGCAAGGATGCCACGAGTGTGCTAAAGCTTCTGGACAAACAAGGCCCCATACCCACCTGGCAGCCCCTGAGAAGCAAAGGCCTGGCCCAGAGCTTGCATCAAAGTGCATCTCATCCTGGGCCAGTGGTGCTGCCAGAATGACGGCCTGGGCTGGGGGCCAGCAGGGCAGCTTGTCAAGACTCCACCAGAGCCTCGGGCCGGGGCTGCCGGGACTGTCCATCCCGCGGCCTCCGCTCACGCCCGCGTTCGCCCATGTTCACGTTTGCTCATCCTTAGCGATGGGGAGAGAGCCGGGGGGGATTTTTGAGAACTGCCTAAACTCAGCCCAGCTGTGGCAGTTGGTTTATTGCTTTCAGCTGGTACTTGAACCCAGGTCCTGGTCTTGGAGTCTTTCCCAGGTTTAATCCCCGGAGCTTTCTCTGCAGCTGTATGACACTGCGCTGACCCCGAATGAGGATAGGAAAATAGAAACGGTGCCAAGCCAGAGTCTCTTTTTCATTTGGAGTCTGGCTGTCTGCCCATGACCAGGGTTACATAATGGGAAACATAGCTGGGGCTCTGGAGAGCCCGCGTTTCACCACGCTGCCCAGACCTTCGCGTTCTGATGCTATATATCTTCCTAATTGTAGCTCGGATGCATTTATCACACTGCTGGATTTGAGTCCTTACAATAAAAAAAAAAAAAATCCAGCAAAAAGAAAAAAACCCCAACGACTCAACCCCACACCAAATTCCTTCAGCTTGCTGCTTTCCCCCTTGGATAGAGGCGGAGGGGAAGGTGTGAGGAGTGAGCGCTGCTGAAACCCAGCGCGCGGCTGTGAGCGGGCTCTGTGGGGCAGGATGGCCGTGTCCTTGGGGTCCTTCTGGCAGTGGCTTGGGAACAAAGCCCAGCTCCTGGCAGGCGTCCTAGCCCTGGCTGAGGACTCGGCGGTCCTGAGTTCAGCCTGGGGGAGAAGCTACACCTTTCCCCAAAGCCACCTTCCTTGGTCTAGTGCATGCGTCCAGCTCTTGGCCACACCTGTGCAGGCTCCGTGGCTCAGGGGATGTGCTGGGACATGTTGTCAGGCCAGGAGGCCATAGGGAGGTGACAAGCTGCCCAGATCCCTCTCCTGGGGCTGCTGCATGTATTTGACAGATGAGGGGTGAACTTCCCTTCTATTCCTTCCCTCCCTATTTGGGAGAGGGGCTCAACAAGTTTTCCATGGCTCTTTTCTCAGGTGTTCCCAGGAACTAAACATGCCCAGGGACATCTGTGCTCCAGAGCAGCAATGTCCTGTGGCTCAGGGATTGTGTGCCTGCACCACCAGGTGTTCCCAGGTCTTCTAGCAGCAAGAAACAGTCACTTCTGTATCTTAAAATTAATTTATATCTGTGTGTTTCATGGCAAATACTGTGCTGGGGTCTGAGCAGATGGTCATTTAAAGCTGTTGAGTTGCCGTGCAACTGGGTTGGAGCAGTCCAGCTGTCCCCAGGAGAAGTTTGGAGAGATCAGGGTTATAAGCAGGGAGTCCTGGGGAGAGAGAAGCAGGGTGGATCTCCTAAGGCAGAGATATTAGCAGCAGATGGAGCGAAAGGCAGATCTCCAAAGAGGCTGCCGTCGTTCAAGGGAATCCATCTCCTTTTGGGACATACGGCTGTGGAGAGGGCCGGGCAGAGGAGAGCAAAGCCTCTCCTTGCTCCACTTTGTTGTCACAATGAATCCGTTGCTAAACGAAGCGCAAGAATTGATGGGGAAGCCACTGGCTAGACAGACAAACTGCCGCAGGGCTGACCCTGGCGAAGCCGTGCTCCTTCCACGCTGGAGCGAAGGGCCTCTCGGTTTGTGGAGACTGTCTGCAAGCATTTAAAAATGGTTAATTTAAACCAAGTATTAAATTAAATCCAAAAGCTCTGAGCGCATTCTAGAGCTTACCTTCCCAGAGAGATCTGCCAGATCGCTCTCATCGCATCGCTCCTGCGGAGAAGTGTCACTGAGATGGCAGCTCCCACTGGGAGGGATGGACAGAGTCTTGGACAGGGGTGCCAAGACCTTGCTGGAGTTTGCTGGAGACTAAATGGAAAATCCCTTTTGCAGAGCTCAGTTATTAATGCTGGCCACTAGAGTTTCCCTATCGAGACATCAAAGGGAGGATTCGGAGGTGTCTCGGTAGTGTAAACCTGGCCAAGAATAAAGGTAAAGTTGAGTGAAGCAGGAGCCAAAAAGCTCCGTGGAGAAGGGGGCTGTGGTGCAGCAGAGGCTGGCTGGGAGGAGACTGCTCCTCTCCCAGGGTGGCGAGTGTCCCTGGAACTCTAAAGGGAGGTTCCTGGGAGAGGTACGGGTTTATGGATGCCCAGCTGTCCAAAGGGACCGTGTGCAGGGCAGAGTGGAGGAAATAATTGGTGCCATGGGACAGAGGGACTGTGATCCCATCATCCCTGCTCTGGGCAGTTGTATCCGAGCCCAGGGCAAGGTTGGTGAAGAGCTCCCATTGCCAACCCCTTCTGTTCCTAGTGGAAGAGCTGCTGTTAGTGTTAGTTCAGCTTCCTCTGGCCCGGGAGAGAGGAAACCCAGGAGGAGGATGCAGAGCACTTTGTAGGGCAATGCAGGAGCTGAGGTGGGCACCGGTGCTGCCATGCACCAGGAGCTGGTGGGCGCATGTCGCTGGGAGCACGCGAGCCCGAGTCGTTTGCCATCTGCGCGGCTCTCGGCGGCTGGGGAACACAATGCAGGGCTTCTTCTGCGCCGCGCTTTCCGGGTTTGTTCTGCAGCTGTGGAGTTTGAATGTTAGTGTTTAAACAAGCTGGTATTACACAGGAAATGGCCACCTCCACAGGCCCCCGCAGGCTTGTAACATGGGGTCATTGTGCTTGATATTAATCACCAGGCAGCCCGCGCCCCCGGTGAGGATGGTGGCTCACGCCGAGCTCCACGGCCGGCCCTGACACCCTCTGCCCTCCCCATGCCAATCCGTGCCTCTTGCCTTGAGGTGGTGCATGCCCATGGTGGGCATCCATCTTTGGCAGCAGCCATCCCCTCACCAGGGCCATGCTCTGCCCCGGGGCCGTGCTCCAGCCCGCGCGCTCGCCGGCGCTGTGCGGTTCTCTCGCCGTTGCCTGGCTGGGCTGTGTCCCGTCGGCGTGCAGCTGGGCTGCGCTCGCACTGACAGCTACATTAAACCTGGAATCCTGAGGCAATAAAAAAGAAATTAACTCTTATTTTTTTTTCCTTTCCTAGCGGGATAAGCAAATGTAAATGTGTCTGTGGGGAAGTGAATGAACCCCCGTTCCGAGGAAAGACCTCGCGCTAACCCCCTTCTCGCTTCCTCGGTTAAAAGCTCTGGGAGCCTCGTCCCTGTACCTGGGAGCTGCGTGCCTGGGCTTGGTGTCAGTAATTCGGGGCCTCCTTGCACAGGGGGACACTGAAGTCGTGGCACTGCGTGTACGCGGTGCTTCCAGGCACCTGGGTCTGCCTCGGCTTTGCAGTGCGGCAGTGCTGCGGTGCCATAAGCCAGAAACACCTGGAGGTGGCCACAGTGGTGTCCTGGGAAGGGGCAGTGGGGAGAAGGTGCCTGATGGGGCTCCTGAGGGTTGTGTGACCTTCTAGGGTGAGTGCACGTCTTAGCAGGAGATGCACGGGGCTGTGCGGTGTCGGTGGAGCCGTCAGCTCTCGCTGGCCGTGCCGGTGGGTGGCAGCTGGTGAATGTTCCTGGTGGTGCTGGTGCTGGGATGGGCTGCAGAGCAGGAGCTGCACCCGAGGGGAAGGCAGGAATTGTCAGCCCTCCTCTCTGCGGTGCTACCTCTGTGCTGCAGGAGAAAAGCAGAGCAGAAACACCACCACCACCTCCTTTGTTGGCTTTTTAAATGCTCTGCAGGATGCTGCATGTGAGAGTGCTGCCTGGCTGCCGCAGAGCTGCTCAGGGCTGCGCTGCAGCGAGATCTTCCTACCCGGGGAGCCAGCACGGTCTGAAGGGAGCCCAGGGTGGGAATCTAACACATCCAGTGCAGATGACAGATGTGGCAAGGTGCTGTGGAGCTGCAGGGAGCTGGGGATGAGGGGGATAAAGTAGGGGGACTGTTGTTGTGCTCAGGGGGTGGTGCGGGACTGCCCTGCCTGGCAGTGCTGCCGGAGGGGCTGGGAGCAGGCAGCCATGGGGGGAGAGACGAGGGGACCACAGGACTGGGTGGCTGCAAGGGTGTTACAGTGTCTGCTTGGGGACTGTTCACATGGTTTTTCTAGCATGGGTGCCAAGCTCCATGGGAGGAGATGGCTCCCTGTACTTCATCTGTGCTGTTCCTTCACCCCACCACCACCCCTGCCCTGCTCTGGATCCCGGTCCTGCCCCTCATCCTCCCACTGCCTTCTGCCTCCCTCCTCACTGGTCATCTCCATCCCCTGCCTGCAGCTCTGTTTCTTGGGGAATACAGATGAAGTCTCTGTGATGTGTTTCTTTCCCTTCTCCTCCTCCCTGGCCCCATCCACTGGGCTGTCTCAGTCCCCTGGGAGCATCCTCTGCACCGGGGCTTGTCCCCATCACCCCTGTGTGCCCGTTCCCTGGCAGCTGCCGATGTTCTCCCCGTTCCTCTCCCCCGCCAATGCCTGCAGCCTCTGCACCTCCTTCATCCAAGCTGAGCCCTCCTCGCAGCCCTCGCTTGTGGGGCCCCACCAGTGCTATGTGACCAGACTCAGGCAGCCCAGCCCAGTTGCCAGCAGGGCACTGGGGGAGGGCTGAGCCTCCCAAGCCCTGTGCATCTCCCATGGGCAGAGCTCGCCTTGGAGGTGGCCCAGAGCAGCCCTATCACATCCGGTGCTTGTCTCTGCAGCCTGGGCCGGAGGATAAACTATCAGGGCTGTGGGGCAGTGGATCATTCCTCTTATTATTTTCTTCTTTTGCAGATAGGGGTCGTGGAAAGTTCAGTTCCTTTTAACCCTCGCAGCTCTGTTTATTTTCCAGCTGGTAGCACAAACGCAACGTTTCCCATTACATCACAAAGGGCCTCGGACAGATCCCTCCGAAAAACGTGTTGCAACTGTTTATTTTTTTCCATATTTAAACATTTCTGACAGCCAGACCTGGCTGAGCCAAGCGATGGAGCTTTGTGAATGAACCCAGCTCCTGGTGTCTGTGCGCAGAGGGCTTTGAAGGACCTCTTCTCCTCTGCAGCGTGCGGGCTGGGGCTGGCTGAGGGACGTGGGCGACTCTGCGTTACATGTGTGCTGATTACGTGCCGGGCTTTGATTAATGGCTCCTCATTCTGCCTGGCTCCCAGGACACTCTTGAAAACAAGATGTTTCATTTCACTCTGCTTTCCTGGTACATTGATTCCCGTAAATAACCGAGTGCAGACTCTGTCCACCTGGAGCAGTTCAAAGAGCAGGGGGGCCTCTCTCCAGCCCTGGGCCACGCTGGTCACTGCTGCACCCCTGGTGATGCTGCCTGCCCTGTGCTTTTCGGTGCCCTGGAGGTGTGGGGTGGAGGAGCAGCCCTCCTCACTGCCACCAGCAGTGGATCAGCCCCAGTTTCCCCCTATTCGCTGCTTTCGTCCCAGTTTACACACTGAAAAAACCCAGTCTATGCACTGAAAAACCCCAGTCTCAGTGCTTTTAGAAGCAGGAGGGAGGAATGTGGTCCGAGGCAGCCTGGTTGCCTGCAGTGCCTGTGTGCTTGTTACCTGCTTTCCTTGTGCACCTTTCCGGGGTGCTGGGCCCTCCCCCGGGCTGTGCTCAGTGATGAGGATGCACAGAGAGTGGTCCAGGGCTGCCGGTGGCCTTGTATTCACACCCGGCTCCCTGCACGTCGCTGCTGCTCGGGGAAGGTGAGACACCACCGAGGCGGCTTCACAGGTCACTAGAGAGTGTTGAAACTGTGGCCAGAGGCAAAACACGGCTTAACCCCCTGTGGATGGGGGTCAACCAAAAAAAAACCCCTCTGTGCTGTAGAACGTGGCTGCGTGGGATTGCAGCAGATAAGGAGTGGGTGCCCTGGGCTGGGCACGACCCACCCCCAGGTGCCTCTTTTGCACCAAGAGCAGTGTAGGGGATTGGTCTGTCCTCCCAGCAGACTTCGGAATTGAGCAATAAGCATCGTTTCTCCCATGTGGAATGGTGTGGGCTCCTGCCGACACCGCACGGGGAAGCTGCTTCCCGCACGCGTGCCGGCTTGGGAGCAGCAGAGGTGGGCAGAGCAGTGGGAAGGGTGAGATTCTGGGAACTGTCCCCATCCAGGGGGGACGGGGTGGCTGGTGTCAGCGCGGGTGAGGGTTCCAAGCCCTCCTGGGTCGGGTGCCAGCGCAGCTGTGGCCGGAGCCCTCCCGGTGGGGTAGGTTCGTGGCGGCGGTGGCTGCCTCGCCTCGCCTCACCTCTCTGGTATTCGCTGCAGCATTGCAGGCAACTCCCAACGCATTCCAGCCCCGAATTGCTCACGTCTCTCCTCGTTCTCCCAGGGTCTCAGTAGATGTGTGGGCGACGCTGGCTGACTTCTGTAACATACTGACCACAGTGAATCAGTCGGAGGTGCCCTTGTACAAGGACCCAGATGACGACCTTGCCCTGCTTAGCCTGGAAGAGGATCGGCTGCTCTCGGGCTTCGTTCCCCTGCTGGTCGCCCCCCAGGAGCCCTGCTACGTGGAGAGGACCTCGGACAAGGTCAGCAGTAGGCCAAACATCCCCCCTCGATTCCTCCAGACTTTTATTCTTGGGAAGTTTTCTGTGCAAACGGAACACGATTAAGTCATTGAGAAGGGTGTTAAGGGAAAATATCGACCTTTCAGCCGCTGACATCCAGCTCTGTGTCATGAAAACCCCTCTCGACTTCCTCTGGTGTGTGTGTGCTCGCTGGCATGTTGTATATACGATCATTTCCTCACTTGTTTAAATAGTGCAGCTTGTGTTGGCAGTGCTCTCAGTGCACTCCAAATGGTTTGCATCATGCTTAAAGCACCCTCCCCCTCCCCCCGGCCACAAAACCCTGCCTTAGGAAGGCAGCCAGGACTTTTTTCCTCCTCTAAAGAGGAGAGTGATAAATAGGTGACTAGAGAGAAGCAGACACCATGTGTTAACGTACAAAAGGCTTTTAGGAATATGAAGCATTCCCCACT
This sequence comes from Aegotheles bennettii, assembly GCA_013398125.1. Taxonomy (NCBI): domain Eukaryota; kingdom Metazoa; phylum Chordata; class Aves; order Caprimulgiformes; family Aegothelidae; genus Aegotheles; species Aegotheles bennettii. Next base: position 237,351 of record VZRW01013311.1, read on the forward strand.
GCCCGCTCTCTATTTTCCTTTCTTTGCTCTAGGAGCCCATTCTAGCCTGAACTTTCCTTTGGCTGTTTGTTTTTAGAATAATGAAATCAGTTCCCTTGTTGATGTGGGGTTTTGGGTCTGCTCTCTGCCACCACCTGGCCAGAAGGGACCTGGGGGCTGCGCTTGGATAACGTGCCTGAACCTGATGGGGGATGGAAGAGGCACAATGGCATTTGTTTTGCACGCCCTTGGAGGCACGGCAGGATAAGAGTGGCTCTCAACAGTTTCCTGCTTGGAGGCAGAATCGCAGCCCCAGAAACGCTGCTCATCTGGGAAGCGTTGCCTCCCCGAGCAGTTGGTGCTGTGAGAGGAGAAGTGGAGATGCAGAGGCTGGTTTCTGTGGAGAGCCGGCGTGTGATGGTGGCAGTGTGCCTTCCCACGTGCCACTTCTTGATACTTTCCTGAAATGACGGTGAGAAATGTAGGACCTTTGTCACAGAGAGGACCCAAGAGGTGTGAATTTCTGTTTCACTTCTCTGTCTGCCAAGTCAGCGGCACAGGAGTGTGGGGTCCCAGTAAAACTGAGAGCTCTCCCAGTTCAGGGAAGCACCTTAGTCCAGAAAGTCACAGTGGAAAAATGGATTTTTGAGGCTCTATTTACAGGGCTTAAAATAACAAGGATGTGGTTGCCATTGCTGCCCTAAGGTAGCCTGTTTGCCCAGTGTGTGCCGGAGCCTCGCAGGGCTTCTGCTGGGAACAGTCCCAGTGTCCCACTCTCTGCGCAGGGACTCTTTCCCCAGCAGCCACAAACCAGATCCCCCAGCAGGCAGGTGTGGTGGCTGAGCAGCCGGCTCTGGTGCCCTGCAATGTGTGGGAAGGGCTGGGTGTTCCCTCAACTCTTGTCTCCTAACCACACACGGGTTTATTCGGAGTGCCATCTACCTGCCCTGCCAGGCACTTGCGCTCATGCGGGTGAAAGAAGAGACACATCTTTGGCCAGTAGCTACAGCTGAGCTGCTGAGCTGAGTTTTCCCACTGTCCTGACTCCTGTTGACTGCATCCACTCCCCCTTTAGTCTATATTTTTTTTGCCACCTCTGTGGGTCTTGTTTGGTTTCAAAGTAGCTGATTTTGGAACTGTGATCCCACCCAACAGGCTGGGTCTGAGCCCTTGTTATGTGCCAGTTGTGTTGTGCCGTCTTCTGGTCTCTGCCTCACGCACCAAACAAATCACATGGAGGAACCCACGGGTACCAGCATTACCCTGGGCAGAAGCAACAGGTTCTGCAAGGTCTCTTCTCGATTCAGTGTTTTCATTAATGATCAGACTGGTGGAACGGCGGATGTGCGTATTCACTTTGCAGAGGACACCCAAGAGGGTTGAAGGGAGACCAGGGAGAAAGAGCAAAGATCTCAAAAGCCTGATTTCCAAGAAGGGATGGGACAAGCTGGGGCTTTTTTAGTCTGGAGGAGATTCGGGGAAAATGCAGTGAGCTGTTGCAGAGAGGAGGAGAACAAGCTGTCCTCTATGCTGAAAAGCAGAGGAAGGAATGGGCATAAATTGCAGCAAAAATTAAGGCTAGACTTTAGGAAAGGCTTCATGCCTTTGGGTAGTTAAGCACTTGAAAGCAGCCTCCTTAGCAATTCTGCAGAATCTCTTCAGCTTAGGAGATTTTTAAAAGCAGGCTGGGTGGCTTTCTCAGGTACAGCTTGGGTGGAGGTGAACTGCCTTGGAAAGGGAGGCAGAGTGACCTCTTTGGATGCTCCTACGCCATCTTCTGTGGTTCAGTAAAGCTGTAGCAAGGGATTGGAATGGCAGCTGCATCATTACAGTCAAATGGCTACTTATTCCACAAATCTCCTTCTGCAGTACTAATTAAGTGAATTCTTTGACCTCCAGAAGTGGGGTGTTGGAGAAGGCAGTGCAGCCCAAGCTGGGAGGGTGTGACTGAGAGGCATGAACCCATGTGCCTTTCACAGATGGCTGTGGGCAGGACACAAAAAGGCATTTTCCTGCAAAGAAGCCCCCAGTCCAACTTACCTGGAGTATCCTTGCGTGCAGTCCCCTGTCCACCATCTGCTCCTTGCCCTCCCGTTAGCGTGCAGAGTCCAGGTGAATCCGACTCCTCAGCAGATGCCCCTCTGGGCTGTTGCAGTGCAGGGTGCCATGTCCATGCTGAGCGTGGTGGCACGAGGGGATCTGGATCCCTGGGCAATGGTAGCAGGCACTGCAGTGGAGCAGCTCTGACCTGTACCACGTGCAGCTGTGTTGCAGGAACTCCTCTGCATGCTCCTTGTTGGTTATCGATCAACAGAGCTGCGAGGAGGTGAGAAATGGCATTTCTGGGCAGCAGGGGCTCTTTCCAGTGCTGATTTTTCATTGCTGTTCAGCAGGAGTTATTCTTCTGCACCCAGTTTCTTTCTCTTGTGTTCTCATTCTTGGCCCAGTTTTCAGCCCAAGTTCCTGATAGTTCTTTGCTGGCGAGACAAAGAAAATGTACAGCTCTTTATATGGCACCCTGTGAATATCTCGTGAGCTGGCAGGAGGGTTCTGCTCTGCCAGGGTGGCTCTGGGAAGTTCGCTGTGGTACCTCGCTTGGCTAGGAGAGACCATTGGCTTTTTGCAACCTCGCTTGCTGGTGCTCCAGATACTTACCCCATGCTTTTGCACTGTTGTTTTTTAATGAATGTGTAAAATTTTGGGGGAAAGGAATCTTCTGAAAGGCAAGGCTGGAGAATATTGGGCTTAAAATGGTGTTAGGTTATTGGCTCCACCAAGAGGATGGTTGTTTTGTAAGCTACACAGGACAAACACTGTGCTTCCCACTTCTTTTTGTTCTCCATGTCCCATTTAGCAGATGGAGTGCAGTGTTCAGCCAGAGTTTCTCAGCGAGTTTTTGAGCATTTGGCCTGGCTCTTATTTTGAGTGAAAATGTTCTGACTCCACTCGTTGCCATGAAGCTGCGCGTTCGGATTCCTGCTGGAGCCAGTGTGACACTTGGAGCTTCCCATCATCTCTTGCACTGTCATTGAAGCTGTAACCAACAAAAGCTGGCTCCGGGGTGATCATAACTTGGTGATGTTTTCCTGGGCGTATGTTGGGCAGATATCCATTGCAGCTTGTGTGATGGAACACCATCGAATGTACCAGTCAACAGCAAACTATGCAGCTTGGTGCCTGAGCTGTCAGACGATGTCTGCAGCGTTCGCAGCCCAAGGAGACGCTGCCAGGACCTCGCTCGCCCAGCGTTGTACCCGAGGCAAGAGCAGGGAGCAGTGGCATGGCTGAGTTGGGGTGCAAGGGAGGAGGAAGGTAACAACCATCAGGTGGTGTGTAGTGCTGCTGTGAAAGACTTGTAATGGAAAACAAGGGTCGTGTCGAGGTTAAAGCACGTCCTAGTGATGGTGCATCTGAGCTGTCTGTTCTTGTGCAGCACTGGGAACCTGGGGCATGTCCTGGTTTCCTCAGCTCTCACTGAACTCTGTTGTCTCAGGGGCATCCAGTGACCCCTTGGAGCTGGTGGCAAAGCTGAAAGACGGCTGCAGATCACTCAGCCTGGAGAGCAGCAGGGAGGTCCTTCTCTTCTGTGCAGGCACATGGCATCGCTGATTGCCTGCATCCCTGCAAGCTTTCCATCACCCAAGCCTGTGCCTCTGCCACATGCCCCAGCCGGGGAGATGTGGAGGAGAAAGTGTTAATGTCTCTTCCCACAATAAACCTCTCTGCATGGGGGGTCCTGAAACCTGAGCCTCTCTCTCCTCCCCCAGCCCTGACACACGTTAATAAAAGGTTTTTAAATGCCAATAAAAAGGCAGCAGCCCCAGCTCACTAGGTCCGGGGCCCGGGGTCCTTGGGAAGGCACTTCACAAATGTGTTTTTTGCATTTTCAGGCTTTTGGCTGGTGAATAAGATTGAGGAGAAATACTCCTTCCCCTGATAACAATACAGTGAGACGCAGGATCAGCAGTGTGTGGATTAAAACCAGACGGTGCATGATTAATACATATGCTTATAGGGCTAGTCACTGTGGTTCCCTCCTCTCCAACAGAAAGGCACTTTTTTTTTCCCTCATGTGCATGCTCATGTGTGGAGTGGACTGTCTCAGATACTCACCACTCAGCTCGTCTCAACCCTGCCTCACCTCACCAGGCAAACGAAAGCCCTGAAATGCAAAGCTCTGGAAAACAGCTAACAATATTTTACTGCCCCAGACCTACAAACTGGGTACTGCGTGGCTCCTCCAGCTCCAGGGTGGCCAGTTAGCTTCCCACACTTGGTCCTGTTCTTGTTTCACAAGTGCTCGCTTCCTGCTATTTGCACACAACTCACCTGCCAGTGCAGATAGCTTTATTCTCCTTAGAAAACACAAATCTCTTTCCTCTGTACTGGCCAGCCCTGGTGGACAGGCCAGATTTGTTCCTCTCTCTGGTTGCCCCGACAAGCTCTAGATTTGCAGAGCTAGTAGCCTTTTAATTAGCTATTTAGGAGCCTTTCATGGTAGGCTTGGGCTAAAAGTTGTCTTGTTGCTCACTTCACTTATTTATGGTATTCACTTATTTATGGTATTTCAGTCTTCTTTAAACTTGCAGATATCTCTTGGCAATGCGTAGTCATGTCTGATGCTTCTTGGAAAGGCAGCCCTAGGTTTAAAACCCCAGGAGGAACAGCTATCCATGTGACCAGGCTCTCTCACCCTTCTAAACACCAGAAGTTTTGTCCTTTCCAAGACCTCTTGCCTCCTGGGATGCCAGGGATGAAATCTGCCTTAGAGTGGCCACGCTACAGTGATTTTGGGAGGTCTGCTTGCAAGGCCTCAGAGGAAGGGTAGCAAGACCAGGACTCTGAGAACACAAACTCATTGTAAGCAGAGAGAAAACCCCAGTGAGCAAATGTAGCTGTTTTCTCAGCATCCTTTCCATATTCCCATTCCATAGCCTTTGAGCATCTCCCTCCAGCTGGCAGGCAAACGCACTCAGCCCAGGAGAGCGAGAGCTTCCAGCTTGGAGTTTGGTCCAGAGAGGAAAAGGGAAACTGTGAGCAGAGATCGGAGCCCCAAGTAGGAGAGTCCAAGGAGGAGTCATCCTTGAAAAACTCCTTCCATTCCTGCCTGCCTCGGGTTTCCAAACAAGCAGTGAAAGATCCCTGCCACTGATCCCTGCTTGGAGTGGGGACTTGGCAGGAGCTGGCAGCCCCGAGTCGGCCGAGTTAGAGATGTTTACATTTTCTGACCAGTATCTGAACTTCATCCCAGCCTCGACCTTCCCTTTCATGTGGTGCTTTTGGATTCTAAAAGGCAATTAGGCTAAATTATGGGCCATGTTGGAAGATGATCTCATGGGGTGGTGGAGGAGAGGCTGGATTTTATGCCACCATGAAGGCAGCGTGCAGGATATCACCTGCTTTGAATTCCTCATCCATCTTTGGCATTTCCTTGAACGGCGAGTGCCAGGATCTGCCTGGACACCATGAGAGCCTCTCCATGCTCTGCCTTTGTCGGGTGTCACTGGCACAGTTTGCAGTGGGAAGCATCAAGCTGAGTCCCTGTCCCCAGGTCTGGGTGGCAGAGGAGGGTATGCTGGTGTCCCTTGTCCCCTTTTGAAAATATCTTCATAGAATTGGGCACGAGTGATGTCCTAGTGACTGCTGCTGCATCTCCTTGGGCTGTGCAGGACATCTTCCAGAGAGGTGTTCTGTTCATTTCTCATTTGCTCTCTGTTTTTAATCACTCTTTAAGCTAAGAATTATGGATATAGTCTGAAAACAGCATTTCTCCAGCTGAAGGTAAAGGGAAATCAAGGCAAACAAGCACCAGTGCTGCAGGAGGACACTGAATACGGCCCTGCAGAAGTCTGCAGTGTGGAATGAGAGTTCAGGTTCTCAAAAGGGTGGGGAGGGGGTTTGCAAAAAAAAAAAAAATGCAATAAATCTAGCGAGTGGAATCCGAGGGAAATGATCCCATCTGGAAAACTCCAGTGCTGGTGCTGCTGAAGGCTTAAGGAGCGATGCAGATCGTGAAAAAAGAAAACCCTGCAGTCTGAGGATGACAGGCTGCTTAATTGATGTCCATTGCAACTGGTACTCTGCCAGTTGATGTTGGCCACCTTCCAGCGTGCTGTAATTTGGGGGCCAGGTGTGAAGCGTTTCTGTTCCATCTTGTTCCCAAGCACCTACGGAAGCCTCACACATCTCACTCGAGGCTGCAGCCCTGTAGGAAACAGCTGTACAGGTACAGGCGAAAGGAAATGTCACAGCTGGGCTGGGAGTGCTCCCCTGTGCCTCGCCTAGGGCTCTGTTTGGGGGGCCGCTCTCCTCCCCCGTGCAGAGTTTGGGGAGGTGGCCACTGTCACAGGCACACCTGCCTGTCTGTCAGCAAGGTGCTTTGAACATCAGGGAGCTTCTGGGAAGAATGTACAGGTCAGAAACCCCCTCTTCAAAGAGGAGCCCACGGTGGTGTGTGCGTCAGTCCTGGGAGTGGGGAACCCAGCGTGGGAGAGCCCCGGATTTGGTGAGCCAGGGGACCCATGGCCATCTCCCCTGGTCTCTTCTCCCTTGGGAAACCACAGGGAAATTTCCAAGGGAACAAGAGCAGGTCTTGTAGAAAGCACTGAGTCTTGATTTCAAAAGGCTGAGAGCCCATCTTCAGCAAATTGTCACAGGAGCCAGTTTCAATCCCTGTTAAAAATGTGCATTATTTCCCAGCTAAATTTGTTTTGTTTCAATTTCCACTAATGGAATTTTGCTGTAGGTTGGGAATTCCTCTCTTTCTGCTCTGACTCTGATATATAAATGTGTCCCAGGTCCCCCTATCCTCTTTTGATAAGCCAGATAGATGGAGTGAGACACGTGATGGTCTCTCAGGCATGGTTTGGATCCCCTGAGCAATTCTCATGGTGCTTGTGGGCTCTCCAGGCTCTGGGAGCTGCTGCACCAGCTGGGAAGGAGGAGGTGACCGCTGTGCTCTGCTGCTCTCCTCCATACCCACCAGACTCTTCCAGCATCCCGCAGCCTTTGCTTCTGGAGGCACAGCTTTGTGTTTAGCTGTACTAAACAGCGTGGTGTTTGCTCCTGAGTAGACGACTGAGCAATTGTTGAGGTTTTTTGTCTGTTGATGAGTTGCTCTCTTCAAAGATGGAGAGGGTAGGAGATGGTGTCTAATCTGCAGGCTTTATCAGTAAGGGGTTTCTTTGTCCAGGTCACTGAACCTATTGTTAAGCAGCATAAGCCCCAGCAAGCTTCCCCGCGGCCCCGCCAGGACTGCCCTCCTGTTTACACTGACATTTTAAGACCTCTGTTGACCAGATTTTAATCCAGTCCATATCCTGTGCACCGCAGTCTCTGGGGCATACGAGCTTTTCACGCCCTCTGGTCCCAGCCATGCAGAGAGCTCAGGCTGAGGACAGCCCCCAGCCATGGCACCGAGCTGCAGAAAGGGTGTTGAAGGCAGCAGGAGTTCAAAGCTGTGCAGGTCCTTTGCCACAGCCAGGCATTAACAGATCCCTGGCCAGGCAGGAGGAATGGATCTAACAGTGCCCCCAGTCCAGCACCCCTCTGCAGAGCTGGGGTCCTCTTGCTTTGCCTCTGTCCTGAGGCTGCGAGCTGGTGTGTGGGAACTGCAGTCTCACGCCGAGGTGAGGAACCACCTGCCAACGTGTTAAGATCCAGTTACACAAGTTCTCTTACTGCGCCTGTTAGTGAGCGTGAGAGTGGCTTTGTGGTCTGGACAGAGCTTGCAGGGAAGTACGAGGTGCTGCCTTCCAGGCAGCCCCATCTCTTGCAGGGGAAGCGGGAAGGGAAGGAGCAGCAATTGGTGGAAACAACCTCCCCTACCCCTGAGATGCCTCTTTCCTGGCGTGTGGAGGGAGCGAGCAATACCCTAGTGGATGGGGAAGCCGTGGGGAATTTGCTCAAGTGGCTCATGACATTTCCATCCCTTCCTCCCCTGCTGTTCTCCTTCCTCGGATCCACCTCTGCCTCTCCTCCAGGCTCGGAGGAGGCTTTAGCCACCGCGTCGGCTCCAAGTGAATCAGGCAGCCTGGGCGTGAGCCGTGCACGTGTACCAGCACATGTGCAGCTCCCCAGCCAGCTCTGCACAGTTTGGCTCCCGTGTCAGCAAAAGGCTCTTTTAAAAGTGTTTTCTGGAAGCACAATGTGATCATCAGCTCAAGGCAGAGACTGACTGGATAAATCACCTTGTCCCATGCCTGGTTTTGGGCGGCGTTGGAGCTTTTTGTGTGGATCAGGTGGTGTTTGTTGTCGAGCATCCTCGCTCCTGTTGTCGTCAGGCCAGGTTTATGTGATGAGATGGGAAACTTACTGTGTTATTCAGTGCTTTTGTCCTAAAAGCTGCTTCCAGAGGTTTGGCACAGACCCTTGGGAAATGGGAAATGTCCTATTCAAGGAACTGGCTGACCGCGTGTTCCCAGAGCTGGCATCAGTGGAGTGACCTACAGAGGGAGAGCCAAACCAGGGAGCCTCCTGTGCACACCTTGGGGTACATTGCAGGCACCCTTTGCTTCCCTGGGGCTTTTCAGCAGGTAATGGCCTTGCTTTTGCCACACCAGCACCCTAATGGCACAAAACCTGCCATGTCTTGGCAGGACATCAGGCCCAGAGATTGCACATATATATATATATATATGTCTTTGGCTATAAAAGAGGTATTCACCATGACTTTAATGTATTCAGAATGACATATTAGAGTCCAGACCTAGTGGAATTTGCTGATTAGTCTGTAAGTATATTGAAAGGCCTCATTAAAACACTATTAAAGCTGGATCCCCTCCCAATGAGCCATCTCTTATTGCTACCCAGAGAAACTTGGAGGAAATGGAAAGGCTGCTCTGGCTGGCTGAGCTGGTCCCTGGGCATGAATGTTTGCGGTGCTCAAGAGTTAATGTGGTGGTTCTGATCATGGGGGGGATCCCTGGGACTCAGAGTTGCCTCTTTGCCTCACGTTTGGCCAGCTGGATACACCACCACCGCTCAGACTCTGTGCTCCAGTACTAAACTCAGTCCTTGACCTGACTTCATCTCTGCTGGTGGCTTCGCTTTGAGGGTGACCCTGCTTCATGGCACTATTTTGTCTTTGACCAAGTGAAATGCTTAAAACATCCCCGCTGAAGGTGACGACAGCTGTGGTATCCACCAACACAGCTATTGGAAGGACCTCAGGAAACCTGAAAAAAGCCCCAATTAATAACTCCTCATTGTTATCCTGGATACGACAGATCCACGTCCTGGGAAGCTTGCCAGAGAAGTGGACGGGGTGGAATGCAGGGAGTGGTCAGCCCAAATAGCAGATGGGGATCTACTCTGTCTCTACGGGAGACGGAAGGTGACCTCTGTCATTGAGCTTGGAGTCTGCTCCCCACATTTCTGCTCCCAGCTGGACCTTGCATTGTTTTTGTGGATGCCAAATCCGTCTGCCAGCACTGGGCTGAGTCTGGGTGAGGATGGAGAGCCCAGCTCCCACGGCAGGCTGGGGCTGTAACCCTCAGTGTCCTCGTGCTGTCACATCCCACACCAGAAAGAGGAGACACCACCGTGGTCTTACTGATTGTTTTCTTCTCTCGCTGTCATTGAAGTCGAAGCACTTCCCAGGCATTAATGAACGTATCTCCACAACACGCTATGACAGAAGGAAAAGCAATTTCCTTGTTGGAGATTGGCAGCAGAGGTACGCGAGGCTGAGGGACTGACCCAGGTCCCACAGGAAACCTCAGCTTCAGGATGAGAACAAGGCCCTGATACCCAGGATTTCAGGCCAGTGCCTCAGCCCCAGGCCACCCGTGTCCCTTAGAAAGATGAGGGGGTACTAAGCCAAGGTTCACTGGGAAGTGTTAAAGTTCTTCCCAAACGTAGACCTTGCATGAGCAACATTGCTGCTGATCTGACCTTATCCATGGTGGGACACTAAAAATGCTGGATATTTAATCCAGATAATTTAATCATTTTTTCCCCCATATATATTTGCATATATTTCCTTAAACATGACTTAAAACCCATAATTTATTTAAATGAACAAAATTTGCCATAATATTTTGCATACCAGCATTTTACATAAAGCATTTTCTCCACCATATGTAACAGATATTTGCCTGCAAGTTTATATATTGTGAATACCAACAATAATAGCATTTATTTCTAGTCATTTTGTTGATTTTTTGTTTTAAAACTCTCCCAAAACTTCACTGCAGTTAGAATAGGTAGATGCATATGTGAACACCAATTCTGAGTATGCAGAGAAATGTGTTTTCTGAGGTCTCCACAGCATCTCTGGCCATCCTCCCCTTCTCAGGTTAAAAACCACCACTTTGGAGAATGGTTTATTTCGGTGAGATATTTTATGGTTTGCGTGTCTAAAGTGAAACATCTTGGCATGGTGAAATGTGAGGACAGGAGAGAATTTGCTGGAACTTCTGAGAGCCTTAGCGTGTATGTGCTAATGGGGTATGATTTCTGTCATGCCATGTCTCTCCTCATACAAACTGAAGTGCATGGGCTGTTCCTGGTCATGGTGAATCCTGGAAGCCTGGCTTAGATGGCTTTGGGGCCGTCTGATGATGAAGAGGAAGCCTGGTAGACTGTTACCCTCAGAGATGCCCTGCGTGCTCCCATCCTGTCTTGGGCAGTGCCACCCCTTCCCGCAGGCACCTCACTCCTCCTGTAGCTCATGGATCTCCCATTCCCTTTGTCAGGGTTCCCACTTTTCAGGTCTTCCCAGATTTCACCTCGGTTTCCCCCTTTTTAATAGGAATGCTTGGCCTCTTGCACTCAGACTCGGGGAGGAGCAGCTTGTTTCTGCAGCTGGCCTGGTGCCAGATGTCATCACTTCAGGCAGTGCCACGCTGCACATCTTCAGCAGTTGGAAATGGAGAGACAGAGAGAGACAGATAAGATCAGCAGCTTTAGGTGATGGCATTGTTTCAAATAAACCATGCATGACCCAAAGCTTCCACTTCAAATGGGGAATGAAATTGCTTCATCCTTTGACAGCTTGCTCCATGAAAGAAATTTATCTTCACTTAATTGCTTTAGATCCCAAGAGGCTGTGTACAGTAATTTCTAGGAGATAATTATATCAAATTAAAAAAATATGTGACTATCCGACTGCTGAGCATGACTGTGGTGGCCTGAGAGCAGGAAGGAAAGGGGCACCACATCTGAGTCGTGCTCACGGGTTATTGCTCCCTCTCCTTGCTGTGGTCGCAGGCATGGCACGTGGAGACCACAGCAGGGTCTGAGTGCTGAGCAGGGTGCTTGGAGCCAGGACTCCTGCTCTCCCAGAGCTTCTTTGGGATCCTGCCTTCGCTTCTCTGCTCTGAGGCATGGCAGGGGTTTCCATGCCCATACTTTGTCACTTGTTGGGGACACCAAGCCTCGCCGGGCAGAGCTTGGCAGTGCCTTTATCCGGTCAGTTCTCCTGTGGAGTTGTACAGTAGAGCTGAAGAACAAGAAAGCTTGTTGATTTAAAAACATGTATATTTAGAAGCAGAGTGTAAACTTCCTGCCCAGGCTGGGACTGGATTCTTGACTATGTTTGAGTTTCCAGTTTTCATTTCCTTTGCCCTCATACTTAACATTGTGTATCTCCCAGAGTGTGCCCCAGACTAATCTCTCCTTAACCCTCCCTCGCCCCACATTTTTCTCTCATTATTTGCACATCAGTTCCAGTTCTTCCAGGAAGCAGCGTGTCTCCTGGTTGTCACTCTGTGCCCTGGACTCCTGCAGGTCTCCTCCATCCCTCTGGAAGTGACCTCAGACCTCAGCCAGTGGGGACTGCAGCAGGGACAGAAGTGCTGGCAGTTGTCATCCCCTGGGAGAAGATGGACTCTTTTGGGACAAGTTGATATTCCAAAGGGACATCCCTCTTTGTAGCTCATGGGAAACACTCACTGACCACTTCCAGGAGGGGTGAATCACTCTATCATCTAAATCTTCTTTCTCTTTCTTTAAATCAGACTGTGTGCCCTCCTTGACTGCTCCACGTGACAGCTCCTGCCCTGCCATTGCCTTTACAGCCCATCTCCTGGGGACAAAGATCATTTTGTTCCCCCCCAGGGCTGTGACAGTTTTCTGTGTGTGATCCTGCGTGGGCTTTGAAATGGTTGTCAACAATCCTGGGCCAGAACTGAGCTCCTCCCCGCCCCTGTGATGTGCGGGCTGGTTTTTGAAGTGCGATGCTGCTTCAGCTGTTCCCAGGAAGTCTGCAGGGGAACTGTGTTTGTACTAACGAGGTAAAGTCCCTGTGTGTTTCTGGAGGGGATCTACTCAATGGGCTCTTTGATGTCATCTCAGTTTTTGGACTTACATCAAGTAAGTCTGAAAAAGAAATGTTTTGGCTTAGCCTAGAACATTTGCACCTGAGCGAGATGACCTGTGGCTGTCCTGGTGTCTGAAGGAGAAATCCATGGCCACCGGTAGAGCTGCAGCCTGGAGCAAGGAGATGAAAGCTGCTGGTCCCCAAAGCTGCCCACGCAGACAAGTTGGCTCCCAGGGCTGTCTCAAGTGGTGAGGTGGGAGAGCTGTCACGTGTAAAATGTCTCCCCAAGGCGCTCCTCAAAGTGTCCCCATGTGCTGCTCAGGATGCTGCTGATGGTTAATCTCACACCACCCTGAGTGCAGCCAAAGCAGCCCTCTCAGGTGTCCCCTGGTGCACTGTGTTCACTTGTGCCAACCTGAACAGCATCTCTCTCTCCCCACGTCTCTAAAGCCTGAGAAATCTAACGTCGGGATGACCATCCCCAAATGTCCCTGTATTTCCTGCCTTGTCTCCTAGTTCAGACCTCACAGTGCTGCCACAGGGCTTCCATTTTATTGTCTCCTGGCCTGGCTGCCCAAGGCCAGTGCTCTCCAACAGGTCACACCTCCTGATCTCCAACTGCCCGGTACTTTATCATTATCTTTTCTTTTTGTCTGAGATGTCCAGCTTGGCACATTGCAGTGGTGAGCGGTGGCTGCTCTGCTGTGCTCAGCCACCTCTGCAGCCCAGATAGCCTTTGCCCTTGGTGTCCTCCCTCTGGGAAGGGTCCTGGGCTGAGCTTTTGGTCCCTTAGTCCCAGGTTCGGAGAGGGGAGGAGAGGAGAGGCTTATGGCAGCCTAAAACAGGGAGACTCCTTTCCTCCAGCACAGTGTAGATGTGGTTGTGTGGGGACACTGCGTAGCTCCCTGACTGCCTGGTGCACCACTCCCATAATAATTAGCAGCTAACCAACTGGAAAGGGATGTTCTGTTGAGGACAGTGAGAAATGGGACGTGGTTAGAGGTGAGGGACCAGCTGGGCATGGCACTGCACAGCCATGCCAGCCAGGTCAATGAGCTCAAGCCCAGGCCTCTTGGTCCCTGGGGTTAAGATATGGCAACCTCTGCCACCGTGGGGTTTTCCTGTGTTTCCCTATAAAAGCTACATCAGCAGCAGCCACCCTGTCCATGTCCTCTTGTCCTCATTTTCCTTTCTCTGCTTTCTTGACTTACTCCTTTTTTTGTTGCTGTTAGCGAAAAATACATCACCTAAACCCATTTGAAACACTCTTTCTGCTCTTAATAGCTTCAGAGAGTGGCTGTGCTGGCAGCTGGAGCCAGGAGCCTTGGGGGACAGGCAGGGGGGCTGCCAGGGGGTGGGCACACTCCTGCAGACACTGGCAGAAGAGCATTGAAGAGACTGAGAATACGAGGAGCTCTCATCTGGCTCGAAGCTGCTGCTCACAGCGCAGTTGGCGTTTTGTTTCTGAGGCCACAAGTGAATGAGTTAATGATGATCCCAGATGGCTTCAGAGTTTGCCTCTTGCCACCCCTTCCTGTTCCCCCAGGATCTCAGATGGTGGCGGGAGATGAAGTAAAACTCTAGAGTTTATTGTAAAGTTCATCTCTCTCCCTAAATCGTGCTGGAACTTGTGCGTGCTGTGTTGGCAGCTTCAAGGGGATGCTACCTGGTAATTAATTAGTTGTCAAGAGAAAGCCCAGAGGTTCCAAGTCTTTATATTCTTGCTAATAGAAATTGCTCTGATTACATTTTCCCCCTTGGCTGGAGGGCTGAAGAGCGCAGAGCAGGAGCTATGGTCCATGGGCAGCTGGAGCACGCCTGCCTGTCCTTTGTTGGGACTCCTCTGAGCGTGCTAGCACACGCTCCCGTGAGCACGAACCCCTGAGCCCTGCCTCTGCCAGCCCGTCCTGCTCCTGTTTCTCAGCACACACCTCCCCTGCCTTCCCAGGTGAGCCCTGCCATGGTTCCCTTTGGTTCCTCTTCAAGGTCTTCTCTTGGCATCGTTGTTCCCTTCTCCTGCAGCCCCCTCCCCAGCCCAGAGGTGCTTTGCGTGTTTTCTTTGCAGAGCCCTTTTTCTGGGCTAAGCTGAGAGAAATGCTCAGTGTCTGCAGAGATTCCTTGTGTTTCAACCTCACTTCTGTTTTCTTCTCTTTGTCTTGATCTCTGCGCTTCTGCAGTTACTCGTGAGCAGATTTAGGTTTCTTCTTGCAGAGTGACTGGGTTTTGGAGTCCTGTCTCAGCCCAGCAAGACACTATCCACACAAAACTGGTCTGGAACTGGGTTGTCCAATGGTGTCTTAAAGGACCTTTTTTTTTTTGTGCACTGATTTATGTTTTTTTGCAGAGATTCTCTGCTAACAACTGGCAGTTCCCCCTCTCCCCCTCTGGCTGGTGTCTGTGTGTCCCCCAGCAGCCTGGTCCTGTCTGAGCAGCTTTGTACCTCTTCAAAACCAGCACCTTTGGAGCTGAACCCCATTGTCCATCCAGACTCTCCTCCTTACCGTGCTTCCGTGGCCAGCACCACCATCCTGGGGGGAGCAACCTATGATGTCCCAACTGCTGGGGAGACATCACTCCTCTCCTCCCTCTGCAGCAGGACAGTTGTTTTCTGTTGTGTCCTTCAGCAATGTACTGAAAATCAAACCTTCCCGTGGCTCCAGCGAGCACTTGTCTGGGAAGGAGCTATTGGTGGCACCCTGGAGACCTGCAGAAGGTGGCGGTGGCCTGCCAGCTGTAGTGACCCAGGTAGGCTAGTGTGAGCCAACCTCTGCACTGATGCAAAGCGGTTCATCTCAGCCCAGGATGGAGCTTGCTTCATCTCCTTGTGCCTGGGAGAGCCTCCAGCTTTCTGGTGGGCAGATGCAGCAGGGTGAGGCTGCTGGCTGTGCGAGAGGAGCTGCAGCCCAGCTCTTGTGGCAAATGTGCGCTCGGGAGGAGAGCCCAGTCAGTGGGCAGGGATGCTGCAGCTCTTTGGAGCCCATCTCTGCTACCTTAGGGAGCAGCTCTGCCTTGGCTGATCCCGGGAAGTGTCCCATCCAGCATCCCCCTGGATGCTGTAAATAAGCCGCAGCGAGCGGTGCGGCTCTGCCGGATGCTCTCACGCCTGCCGGGGCCATGCCTTCCCTTCCCACCCCCGGGGAGCCGGGCTCTGACCCACCTGACAGGGCTGCCTTGGCAGACAGATGGTCCCTTCTCTTTGTGTTTAGTTAAGTGTGGGAGGACTCGATGCTATAACTCCTGTAGCTTTGGAGCTATTGTTGTTGCTGATACAGCCCCACGAGCAGACGTGGCAATGCTACAAGCGTGGCCCCATCCCTAACAAAGGCAATTAGGATGTTGCTCTGCTGGGGGAGAGAGGTTTCTGGAGTCTGGAAAGGGCAATAATCTAATGCAGAAGATGAAGGCAAAGGCATTTGTGGGCAGGATGTGGGGAAAATGGGGGCATGGTGGGTACAGAGGGCAGATCTGCAGTGGGAGTGGGGGTACGGGAGCCCAGCGGCTCAGGGTGCAAGGCAGGAGCAAGCAGGAGAGCAGCAGAGGTGCTCTGCTCTGGGCAGGTATGGGGAGATGTATCAAGTGGGGCTGGGGTGGAGGTGAAGAGCGGGGTGCTCTCTGCTTGGGCAGGAGATGGTTGTTCTGGGTGAGGAAGGTGAAGGTTCTCAGGCTGCGGCAGGGCCGCGGAGGGGAAAAACCCCCAAGGTGTGATAACCACTGGAGTGTGATCCTGCAGAGCAGTGAGCAAAGGAGGTGGAAGTGGTAGATGGGGCAGGTGACACAGGGCTGTCAAGTGATCTTGAAGCTGCGGAGGTGGCACAGGAGAGCTCGGGGGAGCAGGAGAGGGTGGTGAGGGCCACCACTGCCATGTGGTTTGCTGCGATTCACCCAGGGCGAGTCGGGAGGCTGCTCCCAGTCACAGGGCTTGAGCTGCATTTTGTGCTCGCTGGCTCCTTCCTCGCTTGGCTCTTCCAGCATCTGATCTGACTGTTTGTTTGCTTGCAATGATTTCAGTTGTTTTCTATTTTAGCTCCTGACCCCGGGTGCCTGGGCTGGGGCAGGCAGGCACCGTTTGAAAGCCGCCACTTGGCGGCAACAACTGTTCGAGCCGCGGAGCAGCACCCATCTAACCCCTCTTTTCACACACTCGGAGCTTCCCAAACATTAACCTTTGGATTAAAATTTTCCATGCTTGGTCTCTCCCCAGATGTGATGTCTGAGCTTTGGTTTGGGTTCATGTTTTTCATGTTTGCTGGATTTGTGTTATGGGAGAATGAAAGAAATACTTTTCCCATTTAAAAAAAAAAATTATAGTCAATTTATTTATTTTTTTATTATTATTCGGGGATTCACCAAAAATGGTTGAAGTTTTAAGCTGAAAATGATTAGCTTGGCTTCAGCCAGCTCGTGTCTCAGGCACTCGGGGCAGTGCAGCAGCTCCAGGTGTGCGGTGTGGTGGGTATCACCGGCACAGCCCGCTCCAGGTACACACAGGCACTGCCAGCAGAGCCAGGAGAGCCTTGGGGTGAGTCAGGCTGAGTAACGCCAGATTTGGAGGAGGGCAGCTGGCTTTTTTAGGGAAAAAAACAAAAAAGAAAAAAAAAAAGTTGTTTTTCAGGCTCCACATGCAGGATCATGATGCACCGGGGACGCACGGGTTGCCGGGCTGCGGTGAGTCAGGCGCTCGCCGCGCTGTGTCCAACCCTCTGCTCTGCGGCACGGGTCGTGGCATCGTCAGGAGGTGACATACGGGGTGGACCTGGTGGTGTGGTCGCCCCAGGGTGGGAGCGTTGTGGCACCCGAGGCCCCCGTGCAGCGTGGCTGTTGCTCCCCTTGTTTATTTAGCAGGAGCTCTGTCTTGTTTCATGTGGCATCGCCCAGTGGCTGCACCTGTCCTTATGCTGAAGCCGAACGCTCTGATCCCACTCTTGACACCTCCTTGTCTGCTTCGGGGGTGTCCAAGCCACCTTGGACACCCTCAAGCCCTTTGCATTTCCCTACATTGATTTTTCTTCTGCTGGCTGCAGCACCCCTCCTCTCTGCTCCAAGTCTGCGCGCTGCTCATCGGGTGGGGACCCGAGCTGCTCACACCAGTGCTTGTAATGTCTGGCCTGCAGCTCTGCCAGAGGCCAGAATTGGCTCTGGGAGCACGGCTGGATCGCAAGGACAGTGTTAGATGGAGGGTGGAGTGAGCGAATACCCCTCTCTTCCTACTGTGCTTTCAGGAAATGTCTCTAATGCAGCTGTAAGTGTGAATGAAGTCAAAGAGATGGATTGGTGCCCCCGCTTCAGCCCACCCCACTTGTCGGGGCCCATCCAGAGTCCCCACCCTATTGTTCTGGTTCATCTCCTCCGTTTTGGGGCAGGGGCCCTGCTCTGCACTCAGCATCCCGCTCCCGAGAGGAGGAGCTCTGCAGAAAACAAAGACGCAGCGAATAGTTTTCCTCTCACTGATGAGCCACCGTTCCCATTCCTCCTTCCCTTCCCTTCCCGTCCCTTCCCTAGGTGTGTTCGCAGCTCTGAGCCCGGCTGGAAGCAAGCAACTGCAACACTCGGGTCATTAATCATCTGCCAAAGAGCTGAGTGTTGGGTATAAGTAGCAGAGCTGTGCTCGCTGCTTCCTTAGAGGCAGAGCAGGATCTGCGCGGGCTGGAGCTCACATCCAGGGCATGAAGTTACCTCTCTGTAGGCTAACGGAGCTCGGAGCAGCCCCTCCTCGAAGAGGACATGGGCTCTCAGGCACAAGAACGTCATCGGGAGTCCCCTAAGTGGCAGCATTTCGCTGTAAAGCAAAATAGAGTGTTTGTCCCTCCCTGGAGTGGCTGCTGGAAGTGGTGTGAGCTGCTTCCCGCCCGGCCCCGAGCCGCTGGGAGCGCGCTGCCAGTGCGGTTCCTGCGGCGGGTGGAAATGCCAGTGTTGCTATAAGGTCTCTGGTGCTGTGGTGTCGCAGGCGACCGAGCCATGGTGGCATTTTTCTGGTGTTATTAATTGCCTTCCCTATCCCCACCCTCTGTTTTCAAGGGAATTCAGTGGCAGCCCCGATGGAGGAGCCGCCGGTCGGAGAAACTCCTCCCTGCACGCAGCAGCCCTGGCCCCACCAGTGTCCCTTTCGCAAGGGCTTTGCCTGCTTGTTCCTTCAAAGCAAAACTGCTTCTCTTTCAACTTCCAAAGTCGAGGGGAGCCAGAGTGCCCCGAGCTTCCCGGGGAGGTGTGCGGAGCAGCAATGGGGCAGCTTGGGCTGACGTTGCTCAGTCTGGCTGCCGGTTTGCAGAGCGGAGGTTTCTCATCACATTGCTCTGACTCAGGTATCTGCTTCCTCTGATGTGGGCAGCCATCGCTGCAGCTTTTGCCCTGGGCGTGCGATTGTTCTGTGGTTCCCAAAGGGTGGTGGGACACTCAGGAGAGCTCCCGAGTGGTGCCATGACCGGGTCCTGGGGGTGATAATAGCAGCATTGTAGGAGCAGCAGCATCTACCCCACCGCTACGTGTTCAGAAGTTCCCCTGAAATTGGCGGGGCAAGCATCCAATTTGTATCCTAGACTAAAAAAGTGTGAAGGAAATGAAACACACACAACCTGACTCGGGCCGGCTGGGTGTCAGCTCAGGGACCCTCAGCTCTCTGCTTCCCACCCAGTTCCATGCAGCGGCAGCACCCAATTCCCTTGGCACAGGGTGCTCAGGAGGGACCTTTCACGGTGTTTATTTGAGTGCGTTGTCCCGGCCGAATGGCCTTCCTGGAGTTCAGTATCCTTCTGCCACTGAGACTGACCACTCTAACCAGTCTCCCTAGAGCGGGATCCCAGTTCAGCAGGTCAGGATTGTCACCCTCTGAGAACCGCCTGTGTTTAAGGAAGTGAAAACACCCGTGGGGAGGCTGCGAGCAGCAGCCAGGTGGGAGCTGCGCTGCTTTAGGGGCTTTTAGTGGTTCTCATTAAAAAAGCCTCCTGTAGACTCAGTTTCCTAAAAGAAGAGGAGAAAATTCCAAAGACTTTCATCCCAGTTCAAATATGCACCAGGGCAAGGAGCTGTGGAAGTTACAGCGGGATCTCAGATGACATTCTTTGAAAAGCAAGCGAGTATGAAATGCAGCGGCTGTGCCCTCTCCCTTGCTTGCACCGAGTAACGAAGAGCAGAGAGGGGGAATGGGGGGCTCTGCCTGAGGAGCCCCTCCACTTTTGAAGCTTTTGGCACCTCCGCGAGGTATTTAAATGACAGACAGACATATAGGGATCTGTAAATACTCATTTGGTGCCAGCTAAACCACAAAGAAGATACAGCATTTGTGGTCCAAGGAAGTTTAAATATTTGTGGTCAATCTTAAAATTCGACATAAAACTCTCATCTGTGGTGGAAGGCGTCCAGGAACTGCATGGAGAACGTATAAGCTGTGTAAACTCACAGAAATGGCTTCCCGACCGGCTCTGCCAGGACCAGGCAGAATATTGCATCTCTTACCTCTCCTCTCCCTCCCACTGCTGAGGTCAGGAGTCAGGTTTGCAGCGGCCCGTTAACACCTCCAGGGGTGGAAGTCCACCATGCCATGGGTGGTAGTGGCTAACACCGTGGTTTCCTCACTGCCTGTAGCAGAGTTCATGCTGGAAGGGCAAGAGGTGGATGGTGTGGGCAGGGCAGGTGGATGCTGTAAAGGCAAGTTCTGCTTTTTGCTATTTTTGTATGGTAGAACCTCATCCCTGCTCCCCCTCTGTTCCTTCTACCACCCAACTTCCCACCATCTCGACCCTCTGCTATACCCCGAACACTGGTGTCTTGTCCCGTGGGACAGGAATCACTGGGTTACTCCGAGGGTCACATCACAGGGCAGTTCTCCAGTTGTTGCCACAGGGAAGTCCTTGCGAAAGAGCTCATGCTATGGCCGAGAGCAGAACGCCTGCTCTGCCCTGCTTGAGTGCACGATGGCCTCGTCTGCCTGGGTGAGGGGTGGGTGTAGGGTCTGGAGGAGCTGAGCTGAACCTCCATGTAGCAGTGCAACGTGTTGGTGTGCTGGGACAGACACACTCAGCAGGAATCATGCATCTTGAGGGCTTCCTTCATGTGAACGCCCCAGCGAGGCCAACTCAGGAGGTGCTTTCTGGAACAAGGAGGTTGCCAGATAACCACAGTGTTCCCCACGGCGTGGGCAGCCTAGGCTTGGCTCCTGCCTTTTCTGTTTTCCGTGTACCCTGCGAAAAGGACGCTGACTGTTGTGAGAGCACACTGAGATTCGCAGTTGAGATGTTGGATTGAACATTCATCAGCTGCATTTCCCAAATTCCAGGAGAGACAGATCCTAGCGCTGGTGCGGGAACGACTTCTCTGGTCACCAGCACAGCGCGGCCGCATGAGCAGAGAAACTCTGGGGGTGGAGAGGGATGGAGGTGCAGGAATGGACCAGCCCTGTCCCCATCCCCAGCGTCTCCCGGGGCAGTGGCCTCAGAGGAAGGGCAGCGTGTGTCTGCCGAGAGCGGAGCGGTCCCCTTTCCCTTACTAAGCAATCCTCCCTTCCTCCACCAAAGAGCCTGCTAACCACTTTCTTATCTTTCTTAACTCTGCAAAACAATCTCTGGCAAGGCAGGCATCCTCTGAAATGGCAGAGGAAATGAATTCCCCCAGTCCCTGAAAAGGAAAAGACGGGAGACTCTTGGAGCAGGGAGAGCATCCCATGCCCTGCAGAAGCTGACAGTGGTGCTGTATCGGCATCGCTGAGGATACGGATCTTTCCTTCCTCCTTCCCCAGCCTGGGAGCACAGGCTTGGGGCAGGCTGCCCTGGTTAGTGTTCCAGTAGGATCTGCAAGGGAGGAGCAGAACGGGCTCCTTTGGCCTCATCTTGGCTTTTCTTGATTGCTTGAATTTTTCTCTTTTTCTTCCCCTGGGAAGTTTGGGGATGTTCTGGGAGCTGGGATGGGAGAAGGGGGCATCAGGATGACTGTACCAGGGAGTCCCTGGCTGTGACTCACTGTTTCTCCAGGAGTCATCTGCCTCTTTCACAGGCCTCTTTTAAAGCTGTGATTTTCTTTAGCCTCTTGTTCTCCCGATGAGCAATTGAAATGCCTGGTCCTGTGCTCAAGGCTTCACCTTGGAGAGCAGAAATGCCCCAAGATACTTCACAGCTGTAGGGATTGGTTTGCCCAACCCTGGGGCATGTGGCCACAGAGGGTGAAAGCAAATGCTTTCTCCAATGGAAATTCCTGCAGTGTCTTGCTGGAGGCAACATTCTGCAATATGGGAAAGCCCATAGCTCTCCCTGAGCTGTTGGCAGCGATGCCTGAGGACACAATGAGAACCAGGCAGGAGCCACACTCCCAAACCAGATGAAATATCTCCATCACTCTGTGGAGACTTCCTGAACCACATCATCTTCTCTGGGTCTTCTCACCCAGGCTAAGGTCATGCTTTTCTCTTGTCTTCCTGTTGTCCAGTAGGAATAGGCTGGTGGGGGTAAAATTAAATAAGCCAACCACCTGCCTGCTGCCTACAAGGTGTCAGATGCAGCCTGGAGCCAACTGCAAGCACTGCTGCTCACTGGAGAGGAACTGACAAAAAGGTTCTTTAGCACATTTAACAGGTGAATGACATCAGGGCAAGTCTTTCCAAGCATCAGCAAAAGCCAAAAGCTTGGTTTGGAAACCATCAGAAACTTTCCTCTCTGGGCTGTGTAGCTCTTCGCGCTTCAGAGGAGCAGTTGGTCCAGGCTATCCTGGGCACAGGGCTCTGGAGGACAGCTTTCCATCTAGAGTATCTGCTTCAGGTGACTTTGGAGTTGACTCTTCCACACGACTCACAAAGTGTCCCTGCAGCACCCTCAGATGTATTTTGGGGTGGACAAACAGCTTTTCCCAACCCTGTGGTAGACCATCTCCAAAGAAGGGAAGAGTTGAGAGCAGCTAGCTGCCTTGAGGGTCTGGAGGAGCTGTGAGATGTTTTGTAGGGCAGTGCCAGGCTGTGCCACAGCACAGAGGGTTTCAGGGACGTTAGGCTGGGACAACGTGGGGTTTCCATGCGGAGTTTTAAGTGTCTTCTGGCCTAGATAGGTAAAAATTCAGTCTGTATTCCTGCCCCACAGCCACTAGGTGCCAGTCAGGGAGAGAGAACTGGCCCCTGACAGGCAGACGGCTCTGGGGAGGGCTGCTCCCTCGGCGTGCTGGTGCAGGGATCCCCTCCTCTGGGGAGGGCTTGCTGAGAGCAGGCTCCAAGCCCCAGAATTGCTCACAGCTTCCCTTGCATCACTGGGTCTCATCATCGTGTCCTACAGCAGCCAGTGGTGACAGGTACCAGTGCCTTGGGGGCAGGTTGAGGACCTTCATGGTGGGAATCTCTGCAGGCTACTCGGGGCTTCTGATCCAAATTGGATGACTCAGCTTAGATCTACTGCTTTGCACCTTTCTATCTTCTGCATGTCCTCTGCATCACTCCATAGGATGAGCAAGGCAAACCCTAGTGCTGGTGGGCCGTTGGCTCCCTTTCCATGCTCCTCTCCAGTTTTAAAGGCCACTTGTGGCTGAGCTGTGTGGCCGAGGTTGGAAAGATGGAGGCGTTTGCCAGGCCAAGAGCACATCTGCTCCGATGACTCGTCCGAGACCCTGTGCCCCGGTGCAGAGGCTGGAGCCGTGCCTCGGCAAAGCTCAGAGTGCTGGGACAGAGCTTTGGCTAAGACATGGCTTGACTTTCTCTTCAGGGAGCCCCTGCTTTGCAGAGAAAGTGGTCTCCAGTGGTGGCAGTGGGGAGGAGCAACTGGAGTGGTTCCTCTGAGCTTCTCTGTCTTCCCTGGGTGTTTTCTGATCATCTGTCTGCTGTGATAGAACATCAGATATGGATATGGTAGATCCCCAGCGTGCTCTCTGGTTGGTGCTACTGGGTCCTGCAGAGCTGGGGCAGCAGCGAGATACATCAGAGCCAGCAGTGCCTTGGTTTGGGCCCCATTGCAGTCACAGTTGCTCAGGTCACACACAGAGGTGCAGGCAGGTGCTGTGTCCACTGAGCCTGCCCGTGGGATGAGCAGAAATCGTCTCTCTGGGACGGGCTGTGGCTGAAGGCAGCGCTCAGCTGCAGGTTGTGCTCCAGCTGTGAGCACTGCCTAGCTGTGATGGACACTTTGGTCCTCCCTAACCCAGGTGGCCAAACCCTTCCAAACTGTGCTTGGGACCGGGCAAGGCAAGGGGCTCTTCGGGCCACATCCTTCCTGCAGAATGAGCCCAGAGAAGCTGGGCAGTGATGAGTCCAGAGTTAAAACCAGCCCAGCTTTTGTGTGAGCCTGCGAGATGAAAACCCAGCAGGGATGAGACCGAACTGGGCGCTTTCCTCTGTGCTCCTCCTCCACCACGCTGGGCTGCCCTCCGAGCTGGCTCCCCGGGGATGGGAGGAGGAGGGCACAGGGCACTGGGAGGCATTTAGCTCTGGCCTGCACAGATATTTTAGCAGGGTCAGTGCGGATGTTTCAGCTGGGCCGTGTAGGCACTACATGGTTTAGATTGTTTGGGGCTCACTTGGTTTCAGCATCAGTCAGCTAAGCCGTGTTTAAACCCATGTGGCAAAAACAGTGTTATCCCCACACTGGATCGTGCTGGAGCTTGGCTCTGAGTCCCGGTCCTATCCCGTTCCCATCTCTGAATCTGGGATGGGATCTCTCCATGCTATGACTCAAACTTTTCATGTCCTTTTCCCCTTCTGAATCCAGCTGTCAGGATGTGCTCGTGTCTCCCCCTTGCACGCAGGAATGCAGAGCCAGCAATGGCAGCCTCTGAGCAAACCCTTCTCCGAAGCTGCTGCCTCCTGTTTGCTTGGGAATTCTGTTTTGCTGGGAGAGAAGCTGCCGGGGTCCCTCCGCACGCTGCCAGCAGTGCCAAGAGGCAGGGCAGCCCTCTCCAGACCAGATCCCCCCCCCGGGATGTGGTGGGTCCCCGTGGCTGAGCAGGGCTCCCCTGGCCAGCTGGCTCGGCTGCCGCAGGCTCTTTGGACTAGCTGAAGGAGTCTGCATTCCTGCCTCCCAGTTATTTGCTCTTTAGAACGCTGCGTAAAATTAACAAGTTGTAAAAGTTGATTGAAGGCGGCGGTGGGTGTGACAGGGATTTGCTCAGCTGCGGGAGAGCCGCGTGCGGAGCGGCGGGGCCGGGCTGGGGGGCACAGGGGCTGTGTCCCCGGCTCCAGGCACACCTCTGACCCAAATCAAGACTGTGACTGGTTTCTGATGGTGTCACCCTGCCAGCACCAGGTGCACGTGTGTGTCCCCTCCAGGCATAGCTCTCACTGCTCTCAGAGCAAGTCTCTTCCCTTCTCTTCAATCTCCTGGAGGATACATGCTGCATCTCCTTCAGGCCAGGTGCCTTCAGCCTGTTTTATCCCACAGAGGGGATCAGCCTCATTAGACCTGGAGAAGCCCTCGTTAGACCCGGGGACTCCTCGTTAGACCTGGAGATGACACACACAGGGTCCTGGTGGCACTGGCACTGGTGAAGTGGCTTTGAAAACGCACCAGCTGGTAGAGTTAATGTGCAGCCCAGTGGGTCTCTGCAGGCAGTCGGTATGTGTTAATGCCTGTCCTGCTGTGTCTTGCTCAATGATTAGTATGTTAATGTATGACCCATGAATTAGCAGTCGGAGTGCTAACGAGCTTCGTCAGCGTGCCCTAGCAGCCACCAGCCCGCCGGTGGCTGGTGCTGGGAGCTGGTGGTTAGCCTGGCTGATGCAGCAGGAGATTAGAAACCTCACATCTCCAGGCTTGATGAACCAGGCTGGCGATCGGGGGCTGTTGCAGCTGAAGCCACCTCTGCCCCACGTCTGGTCCCCAGCCACGTGTCCCTGAGAGGCACCGTGGTGGCGAGGGGCTCGGCGATGCCTGGGTTGCTCGTGCCTCTGGGGAACTGAGCCCGGGTCACGGACGGGGGCACCAGACCACTTCAGCAATTCTCAGTTTCAGTTTTCCTTTGAGAGCGGCTGTGTGTGTGTCAGCCCTATTTTAATACCCAGCCATGACTTGAAGCCAGGCTTTCGGTTCCTGCTGTCTCACTGCACGGTCGGAGGGGGAAGGGTGCACGGGGCTGCATTCCCTGCCGGGACCAGGGTGCCTCTGCCACATCACCAACCACATCGACACGGTGTCATTGTGTTCTTGCCCATTCCTTCGGGAAGGATGGGCATGGCTCCCAGCATCCTCACCACGCTCCGCTCCAGCAGTGAGGAATCAGCGAGTGCCCCCGGGACCGCACTCGCTGCCCGGGGTGTCCCGGCGCTGCTGCGGGCACTCGCGTTTCCACTCCGAAACAGGAAGTTTCTGCCCAAAGTGGGTTGCTCTGCGGCACACAAGGTCCCGCTCTGCTGTTCGAGAGAGACCTGGGTGCCAGTCACGGGTCACTTCTTTCCCAGCCTCTCGGAGACTGGGCTGCCCCGCGGCGGGGCCAGCCTGGCTGCCGGCAGCCCGGGGCTCTGCCGTGTCCTCCTCGAGCGGGGCTGCACGTGACGGGGATGTGCAAGAGCATTTGCTCCTTCCCTGTTTTACATTCATGTGGGCTGGAAAAATGTGTTCATGAGGCGAGTTGCTGTGGGATTATGTCATGGGCCTTCAGTTGGGCTCTTCTCCCCAGCAGATGAGCTCAATTTAAGCATTGGGCTGTGCTGGCTTGGCAGGAAACCTGGTGTTTCCTACTTGTTTCTTCTTCAGGGGAGGAAGGAGCGAACCCACCTGCTTTTGCCCCCAGCCATGGGTGAAGGGAGCTCTTCTGCAATGTGCCTGATCATTCGCGATCCGGGAGGTTCTGACAGCAGGATTTAAGGCTTTGCTGTGCAGGGATGGCTGCGCTGCAGCTGTGTCAGCTCCCAGCCCGTCATGCAAGCATGGAAACCTCATGGGTCCTAAATTAGATGCTACGATGGCTTTTATTTCTAGAGGTGTCATGAAAAATCCCTCGGGAATGGCATCAGGATGGGGTGCCCATCTCTTCCCCACCTAGCCAGACAGTTCCTGTGTCCCTGCTGCTGTCGGCCACATCCTGGCATCCCACGGCACACGGCTGCTGGCAGTATGTTTCAGCCCTGGTGCTGCCACTGGCACATTCTGGCAGCTGTGCCATGGTGGGTGCTTCGCTCTCCCAGCAGCCTGGGCACAAGGGAACTGCAGATACCAGCACTGGAAAATCCCTGGGCTGCAGTCAGCCCGTATGAGTCAGGCCGGGTCTCCACGGCGTTCACCCGTCGAGCTGGGCACAAAGCAGACAGTGAGGTTTCCACCACTTCCCCCAGGGCCTCTGCAGCCCGGAGCTCTCAGGAGGGATGTTTCCCATGACAGCCATCCCCGCTTTGCTCTGGTTCTCTTTCCTTCTGACTTTCCCCTGTGCAGAATCATTCCTAAAGGAGAGCCAGGAGGATGGAAATGTTCCTGTTGTGACACTTGCTGGGATTGCTCCTGGCTGGATGTCCCAAGCAGCAAAGGGCTCTCCTGGGAAAGAGGATCCCCAGCAGCCCGACTTGCTCCCAGGACTGCTGAGCCTGCGGCACCTTGACCTTTGCTCACCTGTCCCATAGGACACATTTTTTAGGACCAGAATCAGTGGTTACGGGTCCCTTGTTCCCTGAAATATTCCATTATTGCGATCAGCCTGCTCTCACAACCTCTCTGCCGCAGCAATTGCCTTCTGAGGACAGGAAGGGGCTTCTCCTCCCTCTCCACCCATCCGTGCAGGTACAGGGGGACACAGGGTCCTAGCGGGGCAGCTCGAAACAGAGGTGGCCCCAGCTGCGGGCGCGTGAGGGTGCCTCGCTCAGGCAGTAGCCGGGGTGGGAGGTTGGAGGTCAGAGGAGGGTCAGGTTTTTGACACGCACTGCAGCGACACGGTGGTTAAAATTAGCCCACAGAGAGGAAACTGGCAGCATTGTGGAAGAGCAGAAGTTTCCTCTCACGGCAGCATGGTGCAGCGGGGCCGCGTGCCGCTGCCAGCGCTCCCCGGCACGGCAGGGTGACAGCCGGGCTCCGTGTGGGGTTGGGATGGGAGAGCTGGCAGCGTCCCTGGCTGCAAGGCGCCTGGTGGAGTCACCTGCAGGGGGTCTGGCCCTCTCCCTGGCTTCAGGATCCCGCCTCTGGAAAGCTGGGGGGACCCTTTTGGGATGGGTGTCTCTGAGGCTGCTTTGAGCAAACCAGGGTGGTTTGGCGGGGCAGGAGGAACTCAGGCATCAATGCAGACTTCGTCTCCATAGCACATAGCACTTCTAGCTCCCCTTTGCTGACTTTCTCCCTGTAAATCTGCTGCTCCCCGGAGGTGACTCCAGTCAGCAGGAAGCACCAGGGGAGAGCTCTGCAGGTGCAGAGCCCTGCTGCGAGGGGACAAGGTCGTGGTGGAGGCGCCGACAGAGGCTGTGCCGTGCAGGACGGGGCTGTGGAGGCACCAGGCTCCGGGGCTCTGGAAACTCCATTTGAGAGCCTCATAAATTGGATAATTAGCCAAGCTATTGAGTTTCCTTCTGGCCAGGTCTGTCCCAGCCTCCCTGGTGGGGCTCCCCAGTTGGTCCATGAGATGGGCCCGTGGGACAGGGTCAGGCTGGAGATGAGGAGGGGCTTGGCTTTTCTCAAATGCCCCCACCCGCCCGTGCTCACACCTGCAATCCCTTCACAGCTTCTGGGGGGACTCTGGTGATGGAGCCAAAACAAAACAGTGTGGATAGACCACATCATTCATCTCTCACACTTCAGCAGGCCTTTCCCCCATTCGCTGGGGCTGGGCAGGGGGCTGGCTGCCCCTTGGGTGGTGCAGTGAGGGGCCAGGACAGGACACAGACCAATGCTGGGTGTCGTGGCTTTGCCTGCCTCCTTCTCCCTGGGGATGGTGGGCTATGAGTCATGGGCAAACCCCTTCCATCCCTGTTTAGAAGAAGAAGGGCACCCTGCACATCCCTACGGTGCTCTGCAGTGCTGCTTGCATCCCACTGGACCTTCTAGCCCCAAACGTGCCCCCCCTGGCCATTGTCCATTCGCCTCCCCTTTGCACTGACTTTGTTTTCCTTTCCCTCTCCCCAACCCCCTCATCCTCACCCCGTAGGTTATTGCAGCTGACTGCAAGAGGGTCACAGTTCTGAAGTATTTCCTGGAAGCCCTTTGTGGACAAGAAGAGCCTTTGCTGGCATTCAAGGGTGGAAAATATGTGTCAGTGGCACCCGTCCCAGACGCCATGGGAAAGGAAATGGGAAGCCAAGAGGGAAAACAACTGGAAGATCAGGTACCGTGCGGGAAGAGCGCGCCTCGGTGAAGGAAGAATCACCCCTGTGGGGCCCAGCCTCTGCCTGCCCTGCAGCTCCCGCTATTTATAGCTGGCGTAGCTGCGTGTGCATTTTATGGGGGGAGGCGGGGAGGGGGGGTGCAAATGGTGCACAGCCCTTGTCTCCCGAGTGTGCTTCGCTCGTGCCCTTTCCTGCCAGCCCAGCCCTCCTGCCTCTATCTCGCCCACTGCTATGAGTTCCAGATGCTGCTTTTTCATACCCGAAGCAAGGGGGGAGCTTTAATAACGTGCAGCACCGCAGCCCCAGGAGAGGAGGTGGGCGAGGGGGTGTCAGGGTTCAGCTTCAGGATCAAGTTTATAGCCGTGGAGCTGGTTGCGGCGGAGGCCTGAGCTCCAGCCTCCAGCACACGTACAGGAAGAGCTGACATTGGCGCCCCGTCCCTCCCCTGCCTCTCACATCCTGATGTGATTAAGGAATTCAACTCTTGTTTTTCTGCCCTTGCTTGTTCCTGTAGGCCTTGCTTCACTCCAGGCTCCGTGTGTGTGTTTAAGGGCCCTGCCAGCCGCTCTGCAGGTTGACTCTTTTCTTCTGTTTAATCTTGCAGTTGGAAAGGCCAGGGAAACAGGAGAGAGGGGCAGAGGCGTTGGGAGCGAGGAGCTGGGTGGCCCAGCACTGCCCAGGCTCACTCCGTGTGCCCCAGGGAGCTGACAGCCAGAGCAGCCCAGAGCAAGGATGTGCTCAGCACCCTCCTTGTCCCAGCAGCCAGGTCCAGCTGAGCAGGGGACGGATTTGAGATGATTTTTTTGCACTGGGGCTCAGAGCAAAACCCCAGGCAGCAAGAGATGTCTCTGTAAGGTGGGAGACCTGGACCTTTGTCCTCTTCTGGAGAAGGTGCAGGAGGTTTTCAAGCTGACATGTGATACAGGGAGATCTTCAGATTCTGCCTGGTATCATGACAGGGATGGTCCTGTTCTCCAGAGCACTCCTTTTGTTGGGTCGGTCCCTCCAATTTCTGCTACAAACAAACATGGTATGGACGATAGCTCATTCCTGCCCTGACCCCAAAGTCTCTGCTTGGCTGTAGGAATCTCTACGTGAGCTTTTTGTGCAACCCTGGAGCTTCCTCCTTGGGCTTTGATTGCAAGGAAGCTTCCAGCTCGCCAGCATAACCACCAGCAGCCTGGGCAAGCAGATCCTGACCCACCACAGCAGATCTGTGTCTGACACACACATTTCCCCGAGGCCCTTGTGTGACATTCTGCCCCTGGCAGCATCCCTGGTCCCCTGTGGTCCAGGCTGTCCCAGCAGAGGGAAGTGATCTTGAGGGCTCCATCTTCCTCCTTCCCATGGCTAGAAAGTCACAAGGAGAGAAGAGTATGTGGTTCTGTGGCCAGGCAGGCGTGCAGTCTGGGTGAAACGATCGAGTGTGCGACTCTGCAGGGCCGGGGTTGTTATAAATTAAGGCTGTGAGCTCCTTCCCTTGTCCCTCCTGCCCTTGTCCCTCCTGTTGACACATACCATGGCAGCCTGCACAGGGCAGGGAGTGTAGCAATGCTCTTATGATCCTCTTGTGCAGAATCCATCCCCTGCAGCCCTCTGAGGGCTCAGAGCAGCGCCTTTCTGCCTGGGTGCCACCTGGGAACTCTTCCCAGCCCCATCACAACCCTTGGATTTTGGACAGAGAAGGGGAGCTGAGTAATGGAGGGCTTGGGAAGGCTGTGCTGGGGAGCAAGGGGGTCTGGGCTAGACAAGGGGGCTGTCAGCAGAGCTGGGCTCCTGGGCAGCACGTGTGTGCAGGCAGCTGCTGGTGGGACACGTGTTGAGGAACAGGGACTTGTGGTGTCTCCTTTGGGCAGGGAGCCAGTGGGGAGAACAGCGAAGTTGATGAGGGAACCTGGGTTGTGTCTGATCCTCAGTTGGACACCAGCCACCACCTCCCACCCTCCTGTGTCCTGGAGGATTGGGTGCATGGGGAAAGGCCAGCATGGCCTTCATCTGGGGCAGGAGCAGCATGGCTCATTCTGGGGTCTCCAGTTCAGACAGCGCAGCATTCTGGGAAGGGCCTGCAGACCTCATGGTGGGAAGAGCCAGGGGAGGGTCTCTAGGAGAGGGTGAAGATGCAGCATAGCCCAGGAGTGCATGTGAAGAACCAGGGACCTTCAATTCAGCAAAGACAATGTTCCTGGCCAGCAGCAGCATGGCAAGGGCAGACTAAAGTAGGATGCAAATGTTAACAGAGGAAGTAATTAACCATTATCGTTTTCGACCCCGAGATGCAGTGGATTCTCCATCATGTGGAGCTTTAAAATCAGGATGGAGCATCTCCTTCTAAAACATCTGTTTCAGCCCAGCTGAAAGTTTTGGGATGGGCGCAGGAATCTCTCTGGCCTATTCTGAGATCAGAACGGAGAAAGGGAGCAGGCTCTTTGGTCTCCTGGGCTCATGGATCCGTGTTTCCTATCAAATGATCAGTTTGTGTGCCTGGCCTCGGGTGAGGCAGCAGTGTTAGAGCAGTGTTGTGCAGCTCCAGTGCGAGCAGGTGGGGAGAAGAAGCGTTTGCTCCAAGGGATGTGCAGCCTAAATAGACAGGCAGAGCAGGGAGACAGGGAAATGCTGTGGTTTTACAGAACTGAAGCCTATAAAACATCAGTGACGCACCCAAGGCCGTGGGAAGAGTTTTCCAAGGTGAGGAAGAGGGTTTGATTTTAAAAAAGACCTTTAAGCAAGGCTGTCCCTGCCCTGCCTGGTCACTGCCTTCCCTGCCCCGTTTCCTCCTGTCTCACCTTGTCATTTCCTGGATATTTACTATTTTTTATTTCACTTGCTTCTTTTGAATGTTTAGAAATAGTCACCCATCAGCAAAGGGTGATGGTCCGTGCCCGGCAGGGATTTGTCTGCTGGAAGGGGGAGAGCAGAACAAGCACGGTCACTGCTGCCAGCATCCCTTCCAGTGACTTCTCTTCTTTTGTCTTTCTGCATTCCCTGGAAGAAGGAAGATGATGTGAGGATTGAGGCATTTGAAGATGATTCTGAGGCTGAAGGCAGCGGAGAAGAGATGGACATCAAGGAGCTCAGAGCCAAGAAGCAAGCCCTGGCCAGGAAAGTCGCTGAGCAGCAGCGTCGTCAAGACAAGATCCAGGTAGGACGAGCTGTGAGGCTGCAGTGCCCGAGCTGGCTGAGGAGCTGCTTTGCTTTTGTACATGGGCTGACCTCACCATGCTGATGGTGTGTAGCCATTTCCCTGCCACACTTCAGGACCTCTTGGGATGCCCCATAGCACCTTGAGCTTCCCTAGTGCAGGTGTCCTGTGCTCCCTCTGAAACCCAGCAGCAAGCTTAGCTTTGCCTTCCGTGGAAGGGCCAAATCAGTGTTGCTGTCCCCCACCCAGGGTAAACCCTGCCCTTCCAGGCCCTGAGAGGAACGTTTCGGGGAGTCCTGAGGCCCTCGTGAAGCCAGGCGTGGCTTCTCCATGGAGCTGCCAGGTGGCTGGAAGGCAGTGGACGCCAGGCAGTGGGCTGACCCCTGCCCAGGGCAGAGGCTCCGTGACAGCAAGGCTTGGTGAGAAATCAGCTTTTCTGTGCAGCAGGGCACAGGCAGACAGGGAAGAGGGTGGGACACGAACGGCAGAGTTCACGCGGGAGCCAGCGGCAGGAAAAACAGCCTGCGAACGGCTGCTGCGGCCAGAGCGCTGCTTGCAGAGCGTTGCCATCGTTATGGGGACAAACAGACGGGACACAGGTGATCCCGGCCCGGCCCTGGCCTGGTCTGAGCATGTTTCCCAGAGGGAGCTGGTGAAGTAAACTGGTTGGACTGGGAGCAGCGGTCTGGCGGCGCATGCTGTTGCTTTAAGAGCGATCTCACATGCATGGCTGTTGGCCGCCTCGCCGCTCGCAACCCCTCTTCCTCCAGCCTCAGCAGCCCAGATGAGGATTTCTCAGCAGAGGAAAAATTCTCCCTGGCTCCCCTCCCCCTCACCTCCGCCCTCTCTAATGCCCAGGGCCCTTCACTTCCATAATTCTTCATTTTCCAGCCTTGAACGTAAGCCAGACACATCTGTCTGGCCATATGCGTGAACTCTGCAGTGTGTGCCGAGGTGGTTGTAAAACAGGGCTGCTGAAGGCCCTACTGGGAGAGCGTGCACATGTGTACCCTCGGGCTACTGGCGCCGGGCCCAGAACCACTGCGCTTCGCTTTTCCAAACCCACCCCAACCTTTGCAGATTTCGCCTTTTTTCTTTTTTTCGTTTGAATTCTCAGCAGTTTGTATCAAGGCGAAGGTAGAGGGGGTTGTGCCGGGAGGGAGGGGCCGCCCCCGCAAAGCCAGTCCATTATTGTTGGCAGGTACCTGGGTCACATTAATACTGGGGAGGAAGAAAGCAGCGGCGAACGGGTGAGAGATTGGAGAGATGGGCTGTAAATTAAAGCGGCCTGAAGCCTTCCAGCCTCCCAGGGTTGTTAAGCGGGAGGTGTAAGTAAATTCCCCACTTCCCACTGCCTTGTACAGACACAGCAAACAGGAACTGCACATGTTCGAGGAGGGCAGCACGCGGCAGATCCCGGCCCAGCTGCGGCGGGGCCCCCCGGGATGGCCGCTGCCCATTCTGCGGGGAGAGCTGGGGCTGCCTGATGTTGTCAGGGGCTTTCTCCCCCCGGCCGTGCTCCTCCCTTCCTCCCCAGCCGTGCTGGGGCCGATGCTCGCAGGCAAAGAGAGGTCAAAATGAGGGTGTGGGCAGCTTCAGGGGCTGCACAGCTGAGAGCTGAGGTGCAGTTGGAGTCTGAAGGCGCGGGGTGGAGGAGACGTCCTTGGGGCTTCAGTAAAGTCATCCAGCCTGTAGCTAGCTGGGAACAGCCCGGAGCAGAACATGTGTGCTTGCCCCTATCCTCTCCCTGTCCTGGTACTGACCACGCAGCTGGAGCTGGAGGAGCTGGGAAGGAAAGAGCTGCCTGGGGAGGCCAGGTCAGAGCCAGCTCACCATCCACCCCCTCCATTTTCCCTCTCTTGCCTGTGGTCCTTGACCTTTCTGGTCTTCTCAGGAGATTTTATGTTTCCTGGGACCTGGGGATCTTCTGCCTTCCCTGTTTCAGCCCACTTCTCTTATTCACTGCTCACCTATAGAGTTCACACATCAACTGCTCTCCAAGTCCCCTTTTCATTATCCTGGGGACAAGCCACAGTTCCACATATTCACCCAAGTCCAGCAGATGTGGCTCCTGTTTCAAGCGCGGCCGAGAGCCTCAGCTCTCCAGGCACGGCCAGGTGGCTATGCCTGCTGGTGGGGACCCAGGCCTGAAGGACCCAGATGCCTTCTGTAGAGCCTGATGGTGCAGGCAGTGACCCAGGGCAAAGCTTTCATCTCTTGCCCATCCATTTTTTTTTGTGCCCAAGAAGACTGCAGTGTCGTGGCCTCACCTGAGCCATGTGGAGTTGTGCTTCTCATGGGTAAATTCCCGACCTTCTCCCCAGCAGCCTTTCTCACACTATCTCCCTGTCTTTGCTGTGCTCCCCACCTCTTGCAGCCCAGCTCTGCTGCTGATGGAGATCATCCACCCAACGCTTGTCCCGAATGGGCAGCCCTGCGGGTCCTTGTTGTAGCTCCCAACCACAACTGGTGCTGGGGTCACGTTTACACATTGAGAGGGATTTGGATTTCACTGCACTCCTTTGGTCCCTGCAGGTCCAGCCAGGATAAATGGCAAATGGGGTGGCCCTTGGCCAGCACTGGCTGCAGAGAGAACATGAGAGCTCAGGTCTGCTCCCCTACATGAGCTTGGACCCCGAAACCATCACTGAGATGGATGAAGATAGGCCAAAGTGAGGTTAGGTCAGAGAAGCATGGAATCATTGAATCGTTTTGGTTGGAAAAGAGCTTTAAGATCATTGGATCCAACCGTTCACCCAGCACTGCCAAGGCCACCACTAACCCATGGCCCTCAGCACCACATCTACATGACTTTTCCAGGGCTGGGGACTCCACCCCTGCCCTGAGCAGCCTGTGCCAGGCCCTGACAGCCCTTTGGGGAAGGAATTGTTCCCAATATCCAATCTAAACCACTCCTGATGCAACTTGAGGCCATTTTCTTTTGCCCTATCACTTGTTACTTAGGAGAAGAGACCGACCCCCCCCGGCTTCAACCTCCTGTCAGGGAATTGTAGATGTCGTAGTCTCTTGTGTCCCTGGGTTGCAGCTCCAGGCAGGTGGACAAGAGGAGGTGGCAATGGCAGTGCCAGGGCAGGCAGCGTTCTCCACCGGGCCGTGTCCCCAGGCAGCACCGGGTCCTGCCACGCTCTCAGCCACCTCCAGGCTTGGCCAGGCCCTTGGTCCACGCTGTTCCACGTCCCCTGTCCTTTGTGCCGCCGCTCTGCGCTGGGAGCGGTCGAGTTTCCTGACCGGTTGAAAACATCCCACCTGAAACATAACAGGCTCTTCCTCTGGATGCTGCTATTGTTTTGCTCAGCATTACAGAAGCAGCTTAACCGGGGCGGCCAATTATGACATGTCTTCCCAAAATAGCCGCTCTCCTGTCCCTTCCGAGCCCACGGAACGGCCGCCCCCTTAAGATGCAGCCGCTCCTTTGTGGCGGTGGTGTGAGTAAGTGGCTAAATATAGCCCGTGTCCCATTCACGCTCTCCTCGGCGCGCAGGAACAATGCCGGGGCCGCACACGCGCCGACACGCACCTGCCTGGGAGCGGGTGCCTGCTGGCTGCGGAAGGCGCACACCCACCCACGGTGGCTCCGCCACGGCGGCGGCCCCGGTGCGCTACCAGGCACGGGGCACGTTTACTCCCGAGGAAGACGCTGGAGACGAACCTTGGGAGGAGGAAGCCCTCGAGCAGAGAGACTGGAGAGGCATTGTTCTTCAAGCCCTGGAAAACTCGCCTCTGATCCCCACGGAGCGCACGGGGCTGGAAGGGGCAGCGGCGCCCAGTTCCCCCGCGGCTGGAGAGTGGGTCGGGGCAGGAGAGGTGGTGGCAGGGTGGTGATGACCCATCCATCCTGGCATGTGACCCCGTATGACCCTTCCTGAAGGTGATGGTGCACTCAGCTCTGTCGGGCTTTGGCTCCGGGCATCTCTGCCAGCCCACTACCGCGGGCAGAGGGGCTCTGGGATTCATGCGGAGCCCTGGGGGTTGATGTGGAGCCCCCTCCTATTCTGTGCTGGTGATGGAGACCCTCAGGTGTCACCCCTGCACTCTGCAGAGCAGCACCAGGGGGCTTGGCTCCCGGGGCACCCATCCCCTGGCCACCCCTGCCCAGCAGCGGCTTCCGGGGAATTCCCCAGGTGCTCCCGGCTGATGGATGAGCTGGGAATTTGGGACTGTGTGTGCGGGAGTGTCTGATCTCAGTGCTGCCACCAGCTGGGGCAGCCGGGGGAACCACCTCCGGCTCCGGCCCAGCTCCCGGGAGAAGCCCCCCTGGCCGGAGCCGCAGGGTGGGCAGGGGGGCGCGGGTCGGGGCGGCTCTGACGGCCACAGCGTGTGGGTGTGGGAAGGGGCAGAAGGGGAGCTGCGTGGCCCCGAGGGCGGGGAGCAGAGAGCCCCTGGCCTCTGCGGTGCCCTGCCACTGCCAGCGCTGCGGGGTCACCCTGTCACCAAGTCCTGCGGCATGTTTAACCCCGTAAGAGGAGGTTAAAACCTGGCCATGGTAGAACACTCGGGCAGAGGTGAGGCTGAGCCTCTGCTGGTTTAACCACGCTGCTCTCCCGGGGTGTGCTCCAAACTCCATCCCATCAGTGTGCGTGGGCCGCTCTCTCTCCATCCTCACACTGGGGAAACTGAGGCACGGCAGGACCGGCAGCTCATTCCTGGCAGTGGTGGTGGCACGGAAGCCGGGCCCCAGATGCAGGCATCCCGATCCGTATCCCCATGCCCTCCTTCCTTCCCACGGGACCGTGCCCAATGCACCGGCAGAAGGGTTAACGTGGCGCTCGCCTCCCCGGTTCCCCGCACATGGGCTCCCTTTCATCTCTGGCTCGGGGCCAGCCAGCGTCCGCATGAATCACAGGCCACTCCTCTCCCCCCCCAAAAAACCCCTTGGCCGGAGGCTTCTGCAGCCTTTTACTCACACAAACAAAAATAAATCTCGCTGCCGGCCTCTGAACTCTGCAAAGGCGAGTTTCCCTCTGACTCCCCGAGCAGCCCGGAGCTGTGCGCGGGGACTTGGCACGCTCCCCGCCGACCTCGCTCTTTCACTCCCGGCGCATCCTGTGTCCTTCTCTCACCGGGCGGCCCGGCGAGCGGAATGGGACGTGACGGCCGGCACAGGCGTCGCTCGCGGCTGCCAGGAATCGGCCGGGTACGTCCTGCGAAATCCGCCAGGGCAAATGCCACACAGGAGGGTGCTGCCCCCCCCCTCCGCTGTCACCCCCGCATCCCCTGGCCGGAGGGATAGGTGAGCGTCCTGCTCGCGCTGCACCACCGAGGGTGCCTGCCCTGGGGTCAGGAGTGGTGTCGGGGTGCACGTGGGGGTCCCCTCCTGCCACCAGCCCTTGCTCACCTTAGCGCTGTCATCGCCGTCTGGTTTTGCCCCCCCTTTTCCTGCAAGTTTGGGGTCATCAACCCAAATGGACGCACCGCTTCGCTCTGGATCTCTTGCGTTGGCCAACAGGGCCCTTCTCCATCTCCCCATGGCAGGTGGAGCTTGGTGGTGGAGCTTGGAGGTGGCTGTAGCTCTTCCCATGCTGCAGGGGAGTGCCAGCACCTCCCTCGACAAAGGCAAAGATCAGGCTGGGATGGTGTCTGGCACATATTTGGCCATGGCAGTGTCTGTATGGGGACACTGGCACCATCACAGCTACCCCTGCGTGATGGGGAACACACATCCTTGTGCTGTCACGGACCTGGCACGTTCCCCATTCTGCCCATCACCCCTCTGGGTCGGTGGGAGCCACAGCCCCAGGACCAGCACGGCAGGAGGAGGAGAGTGGGAGGCACGTGGTGAGGTTATGGTTGCTGCCTTGCCTGGAGACACTTGTGGGAGGTGGCAGCATCAAGCCGCCTTGATTTAAAGCCAGATGACAACACTTGGAAAGGGATTAAAACCCACTTCTTTCCATGGCCACTGCTGGCCCGTGCAGCTCATCGTTCCAGTGTGCCTCCGAGGCTCTGGCATGAGTGCGGGAGGGTTCGGGTCCTCACCCTGGGCAGGGGAACACCCCATAACATTGAGCAGAACAGGAGGGGGTTGGTGGTCATCTCCTGTCCCTCGGTGGGTGCAAGGATTTGCATGGTGGATGTATTCCACAGCAGTGCTGCTGTGCTCCGTGGTTGACCGGTTCCTATTAGAGGCAACAAACATCAGCAAGCCCAGGGAAGCTATTTTTAAGCAGAGGAAGCACTAGAATAGCATCCTGAGCGTTTTAAGCCTGTGACTTTAACTAAAGAGCCCAAGTCCTTCGATAGCATTGAAAGTAATATGTGAGCTCTTCGGTCCCATCTTGGCAACTGGCATCATGCAGCATTGCTAGTAAGACCCAGCAGACCCTTCCCACGTATGTGTGAGCACCTCTGGTCTCCAGGACTCAGCCAAGGATAGTGCTGTGGATTTCCATGGCTGGAACCCACCTGGATTCCCAGCTGGATGTAGTTGGGAAAGGCAAAGCACGTGCAGGAGCTGGTGGGACAGTAAGTGAGATACTTGGCCAAGCATCCCTGCCCCACAGACCTCCCCTCCTGCTGCCTGCTCAAGGTTCCTGTGTTAGGATGCTGTTGGCAGGACTTGTGTGTCCCAAACTGGTTTGTTTTGGCTGTCACCTTGAGCCGTTTCCATCTGGAGCCCCAGAATTCCCATCCTCCAGCCCTTTTTTCTCTCTGCAGTTCTCTATCAGGGTCAATCTCTTGGCATTGGTGCAGGTAGTCCTGGCAACTGCCAGGCCCACAAATGGAACAATTCCCAAAACACCTCCATTTTCAAGGCTGGTCCCAGTTCTCCACAGAGCCTGGACAGGGCTGTTTTCTTAAAAGTGCTCTCTTGGAGGTTTTCACCATCCCACTCACGTGTGTGCTGTGGACCTGCAGGAGCTGGTGTTTGAGGTGTCCTGCTGGTCCCCTTCACCTGATGCCCATGCTGTGGGAGGCGTGCATGCCAACCAGGCCTATCTTCTGCTCTACAGGTCATAGAGCTGATGTCCTACTTATTCATCATGTGTCCTTCTCCTCCAGGCCGTGCTGAAAGACCAGAGTCAAATGAGGCAGATGGAGCTGGAGATCAGGCCTGTCTTCCTGGTCCCAGACACCAACGGCTTCATCGACCACCTCAGCAGCTTGGTAATGCTGCTGGACTGCAGGAAGTTCATCCTGGTGGTGCCCCTGATCGGTGAGTAGGGCCAGTGCTATGGTGAGGGCTTCCCCTCTCTGCCAGCTCCCTCTCTCCATGCCCCACATGCCAGCAGTGCCTGTGTGGTCTAGAGCCACTCAGCTCATGCTGGCCTCCATCCTACCCGCTCTCACCCCAGCCATGGCCGACGTTCCTTCAGCCCCCATCACCCTTATCCCTTCCTGCCATCTTTCTGCCCGCGGTGCTCAGAGTGCTCCTCTCCTCCTGGTGCGTTCAGGGGTGCCAGGGGGCTGGGAGAGTCAGGCTGGTGTTAAATGGGATTTGGAGGGAATTTTGGAGGGAGCAAGGAGGGAGAATTGTTAAACAATCAGAGCAGATAGCTTATCCCAGCTGAGCTGGGGCTTAGGCAGCCCGAGCAAATGGCCGGCCTGTGTCACAGCGTCTCGGAGCTGCTCAAGCCCAGCCCTTCTTTTTATCCTTATAAAGCTCGCAGTAAAACAGCAAGCTGGTTCCCGTTATTGGTAAACACTCACCCTGGCAGATAACGGCTGTGCTGCTGGGTGGTCTCCCAGGGTGGCGGGAGGATTTGGTTAGATGCCTTTGCTCTGATTGTTTGATCACGCTCTGGGCTGGAGGTAGCGTTCCTCTGGCCAGTGCGGCTCCGGCGCCCGGCACGTCCCGGTGCCAACCTGGCACTCAGCGGGTCCCTGAGGGCGGCAGGAGAGGCTCAGAGCAGGAGCCCACAGGCTGCCCCGTCCCAGCCACAGCCCTGGGAGGCCAGGGGCCAGCTCTGCCCCGTGGTCATCTCCAGTGTCCCAGCAGCGAGGTGTATGCTCCTGCTGATCTCCTGGCCTGCCCGTTGTGGGGCTTCCTTCTCAACTCTGCCTGCCCCAGAGCCAGCATCCAGCTGCCACCCTTTCCCACGGGGTGAACAGCCTGGCTCCGGGGGGATTCCTGGGGCTGGGAATGAGACCCCTGGCTGGGGGGAGCAGGGCTGGCTGCCTGCCCAGCTCAGCACCAGAGCTGCCAAGTAGCTCCGTGGCTTGGCACCGCAGTGCCAGGGTTTGGTGTGGAAGCAAAGGGAAAGAAGGCGGCAGCACCAGCAGAGCCTGGGCAGCCCTGGGGGCTGTGGGACCTGCCCTGGGAGGCTTCTCCATCCGAACTGCAGCCAGGGGCAGCAGTTACAGGAGAGCTGAAAACCCTGGTCCTGTCCCTGTCCAAGATGCTGCTGCCCTCAACCTGCAAAAGGAGCCATGGGCAGGAGGAGCAGCAGCATCTGAGCACCTTCAGTGCTCTCCTGTCCTGTTGCCTCCCTGCACAGCCCATCACAGGGGGGGCAGGGTCACTTGTCTCCCACCACCTGCTGAAGTACCCTGAGGCTAGCGACTCCCTGTCTATGCTGGGTGTTGGTCAAATCCCCCCTTGTCCCCCAGGAAAACCATCAGTGCAAGGACATGGGTGTGGGCAGGAGGAACCCGACCCCCTGGGGTAAGCCAGGG
Source organism: Aegotheles bennettii (assembly GCA_013398125.1). NCBI lineage: Eukaryota > Metazoa > Chordata > Aves > Caprimulgiformes > Aegothelidae > Aegotheles > Aegotheles bennettii. The sequence goes on from VZRW01013311.1 coordinate 277,557, forward strand.
GCCTGTGGCTGCTGGGGGCAGAGGCCTCGGTGCTGTGCCCCATCACCGGACCAGAGATGGGTGCGATGCCCTTCCCCCAGCACGGGGCACTGCTCCCCACTCTTCCCAGGGATGCACCAAGGGGTTAAGCACGCAGCTTCGCGTTGGGTTTGTTTCTCTTGCTCTTTAACCTGCTCCGTGCTCCTTGAAGCTGACCCCGCCATGAAGAAGCCAGGCCTGGTGCAGAAGCACAAACAAGCCTCCCCTTTGAAGCCTGTTTAGCTTGGAAGCAGGAAGGCGGATTTCGGGAGGGAATACCAGCTTTTCCTGTTTGATGTTCCGTTCTTGCACGGCTCCCCCCACCCCGGGCCCAGCCGTGCATTGTGTGGAAATGGCAGCACCAGGTCGGTAGCAAGAAGAGTCACCGGCCAGCGAAGAGCAAAGCAGCTCCATGCAGCTTTAATTTGAATACCCAGACAGTGAGTGCCAGTCTCACCATGGAACAGAGCGATCACGCAGGCTCCCCGGGCAGTGATTCACAGCACTGGGGAGAGGCCTCAGACCCCGAGCTCTCTCCCCGAACCCCCAAGGAATGCATAGTTCCCACTTGAACTCAGGACTTGGCTCCGGGCTCGGAAACAATCTTCAGAAATGAAGCCATGGCTGAAACACACACTGTGTGTGCGGAGGCTGCCTCGCACACACGAGCACACCAGCTCTCCCGTGTGCCCGGCCTCGTGCACACGCAGCCCCCTCGCCCCGTCGCGGGTGAGGACGCTCGCGCGCACATCTGGCCGCACGCTTGCCGGTGTGTGCGGCCGCGCTCGCCACCTCGGCAGCATCTTGCTCGCACGCGTGCGCTCCTTCTGCGGCAGAGCTACTCTTCCAGCCTGTGTCCCTCTGGAAGCTCAGCTGGGGTCCCGCAGGCTTCTGCTGGGCTCGGGGGGCTGGAGTAGCTGGGGTTCCTGGGGGAACAGGAGGCTCTAAGGCTTGACAGGCTCCAGTTAAGGTGAACAGGCTGGGAACCCACCGAATCCCAGGCTCAGGCTCATCTCGAGCAGCGTGCATCGGGACAGATGTGCGAAACCAGATGGGTGAGGTGTTGGAGAGAGCGTGTCCCCTGCTGAGAGCCTGGGACAGCAGCTTTAGGTCGGGGAAATAGGGCCAGGACTTGTGTGGGAAACAGTGCTGGAGTGGCAGCTTCTCGGGTCTGACAGCCGAGAGGTGCAGGGCGATGCAGGGCAGGAGGCACAGTGCTGCTGGCCATCGCCGTGCTCAGAGGCGGAGGGACAGGCTGCAGGAGGCCGTGGGTTTCTGACACCCTCGGGCACACACGGAGCTGCCATCGGTTGTGAGGCAGGAGTGTGGGGTAGGGGACATGGCAGTGGTCCTGGCGTTTCCCAGAGAGGAGCGAGGTGCCCTTGGGCAGCGTTACCCCACGCTGCAGGGATGAGGTGCCTGCGCTCCTGGGGCCAAGCCAGGTGACCCACAGAGGTGGAAGGCAGCAAAGCTTTTCCAGCCCTGCAGCCAAGTCCAGGAGTGCAGGGACACAGTGGCAGCTGAACCCAGATTTCCTGAGCCAGCTGCCAGTGCCCCGGCCCTGAGGCCTTGGCAACTTGTGTGCTCCAGCAGCAGGTCACAGGAGCACCTTGTCCCATAGTAACTGAACCTCCTCTTCCTGTTTGAAGTGATAAATGAGCTGGACGGCCTGGCCAAGGGCCCGGAGATGGAGCACCGGGCTGCAGGCTATGCCCGCCAAGTGCAGGAGAGAGCCAGGAAGTCCATCGAGTTCCTGGAGGAGCGATTTGAGAGCCGGGACAACTGCTTGAGGGCTCTGACCAGCCGAGGCAATGAGCTGGAGTCCATCTCGTTCCGCAGCGAAGACACCACCGGCCAGCAGGTAAGGGGCATCCCAGGAGAGTGGGATGCAGAGGTAGTGATGCCAAGGGCTGGAGGTTCTTCACCACTGCTTCCTTAGGGGAAACCGTGGACCCTGGGATCTGCGGGCACTGGCAGGGGGTAACTCTGTCCCCACCTTTGCAGGCAGCTGAACAAGCTCCTGTGGGCTGCACGTGTTTTGGCTCTGAGCAGCCCTGCTCTCCGCTGAGTGTGGCAGTGTCACAAGGGCAGTGCAGGGATCAGGGTGGCAGGGTTGCAGGTTCTTTCCTGCCAGGGCTAACATTGCCCTCTTCTTTCAGGGAAACAACGATGACCTGATTCTGTCCTGCTGCCTCCACTATTGCAATGACAAGGCCAAGGATTTCATGCCCTCCAACAAAGGTAGAAGGTCCTCACATCCTCCTTGTCCCTTCTCTGTTGCATGCCGTGGACCCTTCTCATTTCTCTTTCATGGCACTTGGAGCCGATCCCTCCCACATTTTGCCTCTTTCAACACCAAGGTGCCACCTCCTGCCTCCGGTCAGCCCCAGGCTGTGGTCCTCTCACCACGTTGCCATATGCGCACCTCCCAGCGCTGGGGTGCCCCAGCCTCAGTAAAGCCCACCATAAATGTCTGTGGAGCAATTTCATGGTGCCAAGAGCAGTGACGAAGGGCCAGAATGAAGCCTCCTCCCCACAAGCCCTGATGCCTCCTGGCCAGGGCTCTTTTCCCTCCCAAATCTCAGTTGGCATCGGCCACACATGCCGGGACCAGACAGCCCCCAGGCTGTTGCCAGGACAGTGAGGATGGGAATCGCATCAGCAGCTGCCCAAGAAATCAACCCGCATTTGTCAGTGCGAATTCTTAGCAGCTTAACTTGTCAGATTCACAGAGAAACCGTCACCAAATGTTTATGTGCAAATGATGCTGAATTTTGAAATCATGTGGATTATGGGGAATGGGGCCTGACAAGCTGACAGCCTCTGGTTTGTAACAAGGAGGCGCGTCACCAGCGCGGAGCAGAGGATGTTTATTGTTACACATTTCTTAAAGTGTCTGCACAGAACCTCCCGATCCCTCTTTCGGCAACACTCGGCCCCAGCCCTGCCCTCCCGCTGACACCCACTCCCCTTCTTTCCAGCACAGGCTGGCCAGGGTGCTCACCCCACCATCCTCACCCCAACACCGTGACTGTAGCCCGCGTTCCTGGCCACCCTCCCCTTCCCCTCGTCCTGCCGCTCCCCACGCAGCCAATCTGGGCCCATGTTGGGCTCCCATAAACTCTGTTTTTTCCATTCCCGTCCTGGCTCGGAGGCACTGTGTTTCCTGTGCTCATAGGAACAGTACTCTGGTCACAGGACCCAGCTGCTTACACATACCCCATATGCTTCCCCTGCTTCGCACACACGTAAGCGTGGCTCCCACATCCCAGCCCGGCGCGTTGCGTGCGGGGCAGCTCATCCATCTGGGGGCAAGATCCCTTTGGTTATTTCTCAGGCTTCGACTCTCTCTGGCTGTCTGAGCCCCAGCCAGAAACGCCTCGGTGTCAGTGGCAACTCCAAAAAAGCTTCGCAAAAAAAAATCAGGGGTGGTTTTAGATCTTATAATGAGATCACCAGAATAATAGCACCAGCTTCCTGCTGGAGCCAGGGTCGCAGGCTGTCTTCCTGGCCTGGGTCAGGCAGAGGGACCTCCTCTTCCCTGCCCGCGGCACAGCACGGTGCACCACGCAGGCAGCAAGCAGCCCCGGGGCTGTGGGCAGAGCTCACAAATCATCCCACAGCCAGCATGGAGAGGGGAGATGGCACCCTTGGAGATGACGTTGTCCCCAAGCCGTGCCAGGAAGGGAGCAAGGAGCTGGGAGCCCCACCATGCCGTGGGGTGCAGCACCTGAGCAGGGTGGTGGGATGGGGCAGAGTGGGAAGGGCTGAGCTTGATGCTGCTCTCACTCTCATTGCAGATGATCCCATCCGTTTGCTCAGGGAAGTGGTTTTGCTGACGGACGACCGGAACCTACGAGTCAAAGCACTGACCCGCAACGTGCCAGTGCGGGACATCCCCACCTTCCTCAAGTGGGCCCAGGAGGGCTGAGGGGGCTGAGCGGGGCTGACAGCCCCTGAACAAGTCACACAGCCTGTTACCGTGGGAGCCCGGCTTCAGCGGCAGCACTCACCGCCTTCCAGCCCACCACGAACAATAAACACCACGTCTTCAACCCACCCCAGAATGGCCGTGCTGCGAAGGGCCCCCCACCCCGAGGGCAGACCGGCTGGGAAGGTCATTGCTGTGGATGGTTCATGCAGAGGTTGGGCCGTTGAGGGTCCCAGCAGCCTTGGGGCAGTGCCGGGGCAGAGCTGGCGAGCCCCGCTGGCTAGGGAAGCTTTGGGTGAGCCCGTGCTGGAGCGCCAGCCCTTTGCTTGGTTTGCTTGGTTGCAGAAAGCTCGAGTGACAAGTTGGTTTGTAGGCTCTTGGGGTTTGTAGGCTGCGTAGGGCAGAGACCAGGGACACACCAGCGCGGACTTTGGGATTGCTTAGTCTGGCTCGTGCCCCTCGGAGAGGCTGTGGCCTTTGAGGGCAGCCCCAGGCCACCGGCCCCTTCCCCACCCTACGCCCGCCCCACGCTGGGGGTGCTGCTTGCGGAGGTGCTTGTCCTCTCCCTGCTGCAGGGTTTGCTTGTTGAGTTTCATTTCAGATTTCAATAGTTTAGTTTTCAGGTGTGTGCCCTGCCTGCTTTGCTGGGGAAAGCTTTGACCAGCCCCAGTTTACCCCACAGCTGCTTTCTGTTCTGCTCCCCTGCCCACCTCAGCCATTACCTGCCCCTTCCCTCCTCCCCCAAACCCCTCAGTCCCACCCTGCCACCTTTAGACACCTTTTCAACCTAAGACTCAGCACGAGTCTAATAAAACCCTCTGAGTCCCCAAGGACCAGCTGTCCCACGGGTCCCATCTGGCCTCACATCTCCACAGGCTCCTCTTGCTTGAGGGATTTGGCTTCTGCCCGCGGCTATGGAGTTGAGCGGGGCTGGAGAGAGCCTGGTCAGTGCCTGGGCCCCCACTGGGAGAGTCCCCTCTCGAGTTGCCCCTTCGCTGTGGAGGGAGCTGTGAAGGAACCCGCTGCCTCATTGCTGGGTCATCCCACACCGGGAGCCGGTGCAGGGGCAGAGCGTTACTGAGCCCCCTCCACACCACGTTGTCCCACCACTGAGTCCCCCCCTTGCCCAGCCCAGTTACACACCAGATACAGAAGCTCAAGGGGAAGCATTAACCTGCGCCTTGGAGCTCCAGCAAGCCTGAGTCCCATGAGCAGAGGGTGGGAGTGACCCCGAGGCCGTCCCCGTGGGCGCCGCGGCCGTGGGAGGGAAGCATCAAAGGTGTCGGAGGAAGCAGTAGGATGGAGCCCAGCATTTTCCTTTCCTGCGTGGGTGGCTCAGACCCGGTGGCTGCATCACGAAGCCCAGTGTTACCCCTGTACCTGCTGCCCGGCCTCCCAGCGAGGGCCAGCGCTGTGGTCGGAGCCTTGGCAGCACCCGGCTGCACGACACGGTGACGAAGACGAGCAGGTTTGTGCTCGCTAACCTGTGCTGTGTGAACGCCCCAGCATTGCTGCCACTGGACGATGGTCCAGAGCCTGTTCAACAGAGACTTTGGGGAGCACACGGCTGTTGCAGGGTGCACAGAGCCATCACCATGCTGAGCCTAGCCAGGACTGTGGCACACACAGCACCCACACCCCGGTGCAGTGCCCACGGCTGTGAGCAGCACACAGACTTTGCCTCCTCCACACTGGATGTATTTAAATATTTGTTTTCTAACAGAACTGCCCCAGGGTTCCTTTCCAAGCCCTTCCCAGGGTACCACCAGCTCGGAGGGACCTGCGGCTCTGCCAGACACCAACCCCTCGTGCTGTGCCACAGGCTCAGCGGTGGCACAGAGGTTTTTGCTGCCACCAGACCAGCTGGCACGAGGGTGAGCAGAGCGGGGACTTGCCAGCTTGAGCACCCCATGCATGGGGCCACCTGTGCCACGCTGCTGTCCTGAGCCCGCGGTGTCCCGCGGCAGCGGTGGCCATGTTCTGGCTGTTTTGTTAAGATGGGTTTTAATAATTTTTAGTATTAAACACTTGTCTGTGCAGCATGTTGTTTCATTTGTCTTCAGAGAGCGAGTTGCTGTCAGGGTTGGGGCAAGGGGCACCAGGGAGGGACAGCAGTGGGACATGTTCGTGCTTGCAGGGGTGACAGCGGCTCTGTCCCCCCTGCAGCTGCTGCTGCCCCCAGAACTCTGGGCAAACGAGACACGACCCAGCCCCTCGCTCCGCACCCACCATCCCTGCAGGGGGTCACCTCCTAGTGAGCAGCATCTTGGACAGGGACAGGACAGAGAAGGACGCAAGGCCACACGTGTTAATGTCACTTTATTGCTCGTTTGGTTTCGACTATAGAAAAAAAAAAAAAAGGGGGCGAGGAGCCCGTGTACAAATTGGACGTGATACAGAGGGGGCCGGGGCCCCGCTGGGCGCTGCCAGCTGTGCTTTGGGTGCTGCTGCTGCTCCAGGGGGACGCTGCCGGCCCTGGGAGGGTGAGGGGGGCACCCGGGCAGGAGCGGCCAGCTCAGGCTAAGGCACAGTGGCAGCGAGGCCGGGGACAGTCGCTGCTGGCGGCCACCCCGGGGGCCTCGTGTGCCAAGGGGGCAGGAGGGGAGAAGCTTCACATTAGCCCCAGGTGGAGGGGTCAGGGCACGGGCTGGGGAGGGGTCCAGGATGAGGGGGGGCTTCCCCTGCAGCAAGCAGAGGCAGGAGAGGGGTTTGGGCAGCAGCAGGGGTGTCCCCAGGGGGTCTTGGCCCCGGGTCACCGCAGCCCAGCCTGGGGCAGCGCCCCCACCTCCATCGGCTCTGCTCCCCCCAGGTCCCCCCCGCAGCCCCTGCCCGCCTCCCCGTAGCTGACAAACCAGACCGCTTTGTCTTTGTCATGAACTCCCCGGCCCGGCCCGGCCGCGCTGGGGACGGGCATCTTTGGCAAAAAAAAAATTTTAAAAAAATTAAAAAATTTAAAAAAACTCGAGGCGAACGGCAAAGCCGCCGGGTCCCTGGGCCCCCCAGGGCCCCCCGGGCATCCCTGATGGCGAGGCGCCTGCTGGGGCAGGGCCCAGGGGCTCAGTCTGTGACAGGCCCTGCCTCACCGCCCCGGAACGCGGGGCCGGGAGCTCAGTGCTTGCTCCAGGGTGAGGAGCATCGCGGTTCCCCGGCCCCGACCGCCGTCCCCCCACCCTGTGCCCACTGTCCCCCTCCGTCAGTCTGTCCCCTGGCTCCCGGCATGGCCCTGGGGGGTTCAGCCGGCACAGCCCCCCCAGCCCCGGCATGGCCACCCTCGCCGCTCCCACTCGGAGCGGAGGCGTCACTCCGGCCATGGTGGACGAACTACTCACGGGCCCGCGGCGGTCAAGGCGGCACAGTCCGGGTCCCGCAGCGGCAGCACCCATGGCCAGCGGCGCCCACCAGGGCAACGGCAACAGGGCAGCTGCCGAGGGCATCCCCTCACCCGGGGGGCATCGCTGGGGACGGCCCTGAGGTAAGGAGCAGGCTCATGTCCTCCAAAGCCTCGGGGTGCAGCCCGGCCTCACAGCTTGTGCTGCCACCCCAGTGCCAGGCGCCCGGCAGCCCCCCATGGCAAGGGGGAGCCACGCCGTGAGGTCAGTCCCTGAATTATCGGCTTCTCCCGGGCAAGCCGGGGTGCTCGTGGTGGGATGCGCCATCCAGCCGTCCCCAGGCAGCTCTCATGGGACCTTCTGCTACGAGCGAGTTCTCCGGGGCCGTCGGCAGTGCCAGGGAACGAGCACCCACTGCTTCTCGCCCTCCCCAGCTCCATGTGGGGCAGCGGGGGAAGCCCAGCGGCCCCCCTCGCTCCCCAGCTGGGCCGGTGCTAGGGAGGTGAGTATCGCTCTATGGTCCGGGCGGCCTCGGCGTGGAGGTGTGGAGCCTGTGCCAGCACCTCGGCCGCCTTGTCCTGGCTCAGCCCCAGGTGCTCGGCCGTGAACTTGGCCAGCGGGTAGAGGCTCTCCATGGCCTTGGGGTCGCTGAGGAAGTGCGAGGTGTGGGAGAGCAGCTCGGCCGCCTTCTCCTGCTTGAGCCCCAGCTGGTCGGCGGTGAGGCGGGCCATGGCGTAGACGCTGTCGGGGAAGTCCAGCTTGGCTTTGCCGTCGGGGCCGGCCGCGTGCATCTTCATGTGGCTGATGAGGTTGCGCTGCTGGGCGAACTTCCCGCCGCACACCTGGCACTCGTAGGGCTTCTCACCCGAGTGGATGCGCATGTGCTCGGTCAGGCGGTACTGGCGGGTGAAGCGCATCCCGCAGGCGTCGCAGGCGAAGGGCTTGAGGCCGAGGTGGCTGCGCATGTGGCGGGTCATGGTGCCGCGCTGCGTGAACTTCTTGCCACAGATGGTGCAGGGGTAGGGGCGCGTCAGCCAGTGCGTCTTCTCGTGCTGCCGCAACGTGGCCGGGTCCTTGTAGGACTTGTCGCAGGAGGAGCAGCGGTAGGGCCTCAGGATGTCCCCCAGCCCTGGGCCACCCTTGTCCAGAAAGGGCACGGCCTGCTCGGCCGCCGCCTTGTGATAGAGCTCCTCTTCGTTGTGGGCCTCCACGTGGGCGTTGAGCTGCTCGGAGCTGGGGAAGCCCTTGCCGCAGGGGATGCAGACATACAGGTTGTCACCCAGGCTCTCTGGCTCATAGCCCAGGTGGTTGCAGTAGCGGTCCAGCGCATCCCCAGGCGAGGGGCCCTCGCTGCTGCCCGTCTCCTCGCTCGTGCTGTTATCAGGCTCCAGGTCGTTGCTCTCCACACTGGGGTAGCGCGGTTGTGGCGCCGCAGGCGGCGACTCGGCCTTCTCCTCCCGCTCCAGCTCCTTCTCCGCCTCCCCCTCGTCCAGGTAGGGGCCCAGGGGCTCGTGCTTCATCCAGCGGTACATCAGCTCCCGCCCGTCAGCGCGGGGCAGGGGGGGCTCGGCACAGGGCGGAGTGCTGCGGAAGGGGTCTGGGACGTGGGGGTGTCCCCCCGGCTCGCCACCCGGCGGAGAGTCCTTGTAGGCAGCGGGGTGGCCAGCCAAGAGGCCAGCGCTGACAGGGGGGCTGTCATGCCGCGGAGGCAGCGAGGGCTCGCGGGGCTCGCCGGGCAGCAGGCGGTCGGTGGGCAGGAGCTGGGCAGAGGGGCCGGTGGGGCTCTTCTTGGAGAGGTCGAGGCCGCAGGGCGGCGAGCAGTGTCGCTCAGGGGGGCAGAGCCCATGGGGGTGCAGCGGGGTGCCCTGGGCAGCTGAGGCGTACAGCTCCCCACACTGCGTGTTGAGCGGCGCCGTCGGCTCCACGGGTGGCAGGTCCACAGGTCGCGGCGTCCCCGAGTAACAGGCCTGGATGACCGGCGTGGTGGCACGCAGCCCCCGACCCAGCTTGTAGGGCGCGTAGCCCCCGCGCAGGTGACAGTACTTGCCGCTGCGTTTCAGCTTCTTCTTACAAAGGGCCACCAAGCCAGGGATCTGGAGGTAGCTGGCAGCGGCCAGCACAGCGCCCAAGCTCTGCTCGCCACCTGGCTCGCACTCAGCCAGGCGGCCGGTGTAGATGAAGTCGAGGATGAGGCGAAAGATGCCGGGGCTCACCATCTCGTGGTCCAGGTTGAGCAGGTTGTCGTGCACCACCAGCGACTTGAGGTAGGCGCTGCTGGCCGCCAGGATGTTCTTGTGCGCGCGGAAGAGCGCGTTCTGCACCACGATGATCACGTCGCACAGGAAGCCCTTGGTGCGCTGCGTGTTCAGCTGCAGCAGCAGCTGCCGCGAGTGGCTCGGCACCTCCATGGCGTCCAGCATCCCGCTCCTCGCCCGCCGCCCTGCAACAACACCGGCCCCGTCAGCCCCGCAACCGGCCCACGCCCGGGGGGCTCGACCCGCACGTCGGGGGGCTCAGCCCATGCGTGGAGGGGTGGGGGGGTAGGGGGTCAGGG
>VZRW01013314.1:0-46246 GCA_013398125.1 Aegotheles bennettii
GTTGGACTAGATGGTCTTTTGAGATCCATTTCAACTCCTAACATTCTTTGATTCTGTGATTCTGTGATTCCACCTGAATAAGTAACATGACAAATCCCATGGAAAAGTGACACAAAATTCATATGACACATGAAACAGACTGAAATCTGCAAAACTATCAGGCTTCCAAATCTAATGGCCAAATACAAAATCATTGTGAGGAACCATATTCCCGTGAAATCCTTCAGGTATTGATTTTTAACCTGACACTTGACAGTTTTATCCATTATCAGGAAGGAGGAATGTGATGGAGTTTTCAGTAGAATGATAAGCAATATAAAGTATCATTTACTAATTCAGTGTAGTCTGCATTGCTTAGTAAAGTGGGCTTAAATGCACAGTATATGTGTCCAGACATGCTTTCAGGAACAAAGACTGTAGAAAACACGACCCATGTGGGGAAGTCTATTTCAGCACTGGAAGGAAGTTTGGAGAGGGTTTGATGTTCACAGTAGATTGTCCATTGGATACAGATATGCAATACATCATGGAAGCTATAGATCTTATGGATCTATACATCAGTGAGCAGACAACTATCAAGAAGAAGCAGGAAAGGTGTTACCTCTGTCAACAACACACTAGTAACGGCCATGTGCTGTCTTAAATTGTTTAGTCCACAATTGAAGGATTACAGCAGACAGAACAGCATTCAGAAAAGAATGATTAGCACACTGGTCTGATGCAAACATGTTTTTTATTGAGACACCCAAGAATTAAACCTTATTTACAAGAAAGATGATTGTATTATAGTTTAAGTACTTACATGAGGAACAGATAATAGAAGGCTTTTCAGTCTGGCACACAAATATAATCCAACAGCTGCAGTTTTGAGCTGGAGAAATTGTGAATACAAAGGTGAAGTTAGTTTAACTGAGATCATGCATATGTTTAACCATTAGGGCAAATAACCAAAAAAATGTTGTAAATAGATTTGTAGAGAATTCTCGATAGCAAAGTTGACATGGAAAAAAGAAAAAACTATCTAAACAATATAGCTGTTACTGGACCTACAGTTATTACATTGTTGATAATTACAACAAAGTTTGTTGTTGATAATTACAACAAAGTTTGTTATTTTTGTTCCCTCATCTCAACATTACTAATTTTCAGTCTTAACTTCAATTTAATATAGTCCTCTGCTTGGAAATTTCTTAATTTTTCTTAATTTTTTAAAGGTGTAAGACAGAATTCTAAAGAATATGCTATACACTTTTAATAATACTAATTAATATGATAAAAAGCTATAATGATTATATTTTGAAAACTGGATCAAATTACCAAATTAATAAATGTAGATTTTGTAACTTTTTGTTACAGGTAAACAAAATCTGTGCACACATAGAAGTTCTATGAAGAATAAATAAAATATGATGACATTTTCATTACTTTTTCTCCAGAAATCTCAAAAGCGCTCTGTAACACAAGAAATATGTTTCTCTTAATCTCTTTTGTCCAGTAAATATGGTATCATACGTAGATCAGAAGTTAGATTTTTACATTTGAGATCCATAATCCTGCTAATTTGCTGTTCTTCTTAGTTATAATGGAAAAAGAAAAAGATAATTAAATGCAATTTACAGGCAATCAGTCAGTCAATGAAACTTTACTTCATTCATACAGACCAGACTCTGATTCAATTAAACTCAACAGCTCACTTATCTTCCCTACCCCTACCCCCCTTCTCTTGAGAGGAAATAATGTCATTATTTCAGTTAAAGTCTCAGGTAAAGGAACAATTCTAATATTATGAGAAGACAAGTACATTTTCCATATATTAATTTCTGGGCAAGAAAGAGTGTACATAGGATTAAATGATTCAAAAATACCTTCCAATCCTACTATATATTATTTCTTTTTTTTTTTTTTTTTAACAATACATTCTGTAATAGTTATATAATTTACAAAAGAAATAGTAGATTTTGTGGTTAATTCTATACTTTTATTACAATGTATAGCAAAGTAAAATTAAAAAAAACTTTCAATATAAACACACTATTTATAGGGTAGGAATTTTAATCTGCCTCTTGAGCATATCCAGTGATCAAAAATTATCAGAGGCAGGTACATTTCATCAGTCTTTGAATTTTACATATTGAATAGAGTCATGGGAATTCCTTAAAAATGAAATAAATGTAGAAAAGCTGTATTTGTGAATGAGTAGAGGGGAAAAATAATTATTCTTTGTTTTTTGTGAATATGTTTCTTAATTATTTAAACACACCATTTACATTTACATTCTTCTATATGGAAAAAAAGACCCCATTTTGACATGTGGAAGCTCATGCAGGTTCTGTTTCTTTCAGTCTTTATAATTTAGATCAGTTTTACTGAGTGAGGATGTCCATAGCCAGTCCTTCCAGCCCCCTGTGGCTGCAGATCATGTTCAGGGAAGTACTGCTCTGTCTGTGAATGTGTATATTTCTGCTAACAAAAGAGTTGCCATTCCTGAGTGATTTGTGGCACAAGCATCTAAAGAGAAGTTGTGATTACCCAGAGGGCGATAATGCTATAGTCACACACTACAATAGGTAGTCCCCCTCTGATTGATGAGAATGATAAGGTGTGTTGGTTGTAGATAATTTGTTTCTTAGGACTTCGACTGATATCAGTGAGTTAGAAAAGTCACTGCTAGAGCAGGAATACTGATAGTGTGTTTACAGTATTAACCTTAAGAAAGTACTGTGGAGTCAGCAAGACTACATTTTCCCAGGTATTAGTGCAGAGTATTGGGTATTTCCTATTGTTCTGTGTTAAAAATACTAAGTGGTGTAGGTCCAGAATTAATTGTTTGAATGTAGAGAAAGGAGAGATATTTTGTATCATCAATGTTTTAACTAGGCAGTGATTATCTGTGATCTTCACTATGCATTTCACTTTTTTTTTTGTAAAACAGAATTGCCCCACAGGTGTTTCAGTATGAAGCAATCATACTCAACTTAAATACTACATGTATGAGTTGAGCAATGTTTTATTTTAGGAGTGTTGACATTGATTTTTTAAATATACGTAATGGAAACAACTCATTATTATCTACTTTTTATAAGCTACTGACCATAATACAGAGGCAGCATTTCATAAAACCCATTATGCAGCTAATACAGTGCCCCGCTCATCTAAAAGTTGCATGCATTTGCAAAACAGATAGAAAATATCTCACTTTTCAGGTTTTCAGATGTTTAAGAACAAATCCTTCTCTCTGAAAAATCCAGAGTTAACTGCAGTCTTAAGTTTTAACCTTTGAGAATCTTTCTCATATTACTGAGCTATCAGCTGCAAGTGACATTTTGACACCATCAATAGATAGTTGTGATATATTAAATACCAAATATGAAGCTTTTCATTCTGTAGTGCATCCATATGTTGTAGGTAAGGTACAAGCAGAAACTTTGCATGTCCTGCCTTGTATACAGGCCAGCATAGCAAAAGCTGGAAAAATGTTATTAACAAGAGATAAGTCTAAGATACTGCTGCAGCAGCCTACTCCTAGATTACTTCAGAAACATTTACTCCATTTCCTATACCAGAAAAGTGAAGATTTTAACTGGTGTATGGGACAGGTCTGCTGGCTTAAGACTATAGGAAGGGTAATCATCTTCTGTTCAGATGCAGTAAGTATCAGTATTTCCCAGCACACCACAAAAACTGATCTGGTATATATAAAACTAGTGCTAATAGGTATGCCATTCACATGAAGAGAGTTCATTAGAGACAAAGGATTAATCTTACTCTGCTTTTGCTAGATAAGTAAGTCATGATCTCAAAACTAGTCGAACCTGTTTTAGTAAGTAGAGACACTTGGATATCACAGAGGATGATTCATACCACTTGTCTTTGGCATCTATAACAATGGGAGGGAACAGAGACGATGTCTTAGACCTGCTGTCTAACAAAGTTAGGTCAGCCAAATCCCAACACAATATTATGATTAAATTGGTGTTTCATTTGTGTTTCAGCGCAGCAATAAAGTCTCAGACACGCTGGCACACACATAGATAAGGTGAAAGGCAGTCATGTCTTCAAGTCAATCATTATTATGCACCTCACATTGTTATACATGATCTTTGTTCAGCACAAGCTGCTGAATTCCAGTTACCTGCACACATAAATTAGGCTTTATTTATCAGTCTTTTACTGAAGAAGATATGCAGAAAAATATGTATGTAAGTAGAGGGTGAATTATTGCTATTGCACTTCTTTAGTGATGGCTTTTAAAAATTTTTTAAGGAAGGTAAAACTGTTGAAAATAAACGTACATTGGGAGGAAGAGCAACTTAACATTTTTCAGAAAATTTTTAAATCTCAGCTACGTATGTCACTAGAGTTAAGATGTTTCACGTTCTTCAGATTCAGTCTTTGACCACATACACTGCTAAACCAGACCTGTAAATAGCAAAACTCTATAGTGTACTATATATTGTGGCACTATTGAATGTGTTACAGGGACCTTTTATGCTGCCATCACACTGCTGCATGTCCTGAAAACACTTTTCAGGTCTTGAAAGTATGCCTCCAGTACTTCTGCTCCAGTTTTAAGAGCTTTGTTAATAAAATAAGCCATGTCTACAACTAAAGTCATAAATTCTATATTATCTTACTCATGTTTTATACCTTCTGGAGATCAATACAGATCCTAATATAGAAAACTAATCATTTACTCTTTACTGGCATAGTTTTAGATTACATAACCATCAATGCTGACATGAGGAGGGTGGTATGAACTTACAATAGCACGTTCTTAGACTGTGTTAAATTAATCATGAAACCTTGATAGGCTGGAGAGTTGGGTGGGGAGAAACTTAGTGAAATTCAACAAGGGCAAGTGCAGAGTTTTGCATCTGGGGAAGAACAACACCATGTACCAGTACAGGCTGGGGGCTGACCTGCTGGAGAGCAGTGTAGGAGAAAGGGACCTGGGGGTCCTGGTGGACACGAAAATGACCATGAGCCAGCAATGTGCCCTTGTGGCCAAGAAGGCCAATGGCATCCTGGGGTGCATTAGAAGGGGGGTGGTTAGTAGGTCGAGAGAGGTTCTCCTCCCCCTCTATTCTGCCCTAGTGAGGCCACATCTGGAGTATTGTGTCCAGTTCTGGGCCCCACAGTTCAGGAAGGACAGGGAACTGCTTGAGAGAGTCCAGCGCAGAGCCACTAAGATGATTAAGGGAGTGGAACATCTCCCTTATGAGGAAAGGCTGAGGAAGCTGGGTCTCTTTAGCTTGGAGAAAAGGAGACTGAGGGGTGACCTTATCCATGTTTACAAATATGTAAAGGGTGAAGGTCAGGATGATGGAGCCAAGCTTTTTACATAATGACCGATGATAGGACAAGGGGCAATGGTTGTAAACTGGAACACAGGAGGTTCCATGTGAATATCAGGAAGAACTTCTTTACTGTGAGAGTGACAGAGCACTGGAACAGGCTGCCCAGAGAGGTTGTGGAGTCTCCTTCCCTGGAGACATTCAAAACCCGCCTGGATGCGTTCCTGTGTGATGTACTCTAGGTGACCCTGCTCTGGCAGGGGGGTTGGACTAGATGATCTTTCGAGGTCCCTTCCAACCCCTAGGATTCTGTGATTCTGTGATTCTGTGAAAACACAACTTGCAGTTGCTATTCCAATCAACTTGATGAGGTAAACTAAGTGTTACCCTCCACTGAAAGAGGGAAGTCCTAGTTACTATTACTTCCAGGTGCATGTCTTCACTGTAAATCTTGTCCCAGCTCCAGCTGTTTTTTACACCAGCCATGAACTAATACAGCTAGTTAACTTGGCAGAAAATGAATCATAATGAAGCAAAATATAGACAGATTCCTACTTTGAGCAGGTGATCTGGGAGATTCTATGAATACCAGGGCTCACGAGAGTGTGAGTATACTACTAGAAGCAGCAGAAAGGTTAGACAGAGGAATAAGAAGGAAAGGGAATACATGCTTTTTTTGGCAGGAGCAGGTGATTTGGGAAGTTGAGCTACTCAAGAAACCGCAGATTGAATATAGGAACTGCTATATTTATGTGAATGAGTTAGGTTTACTGATGCTTACCTGTGAAATTAATAGTAGAATATAATCTCTCTCTTTATTCCCTGATTAAATTCTGTCCCCAAGTTGTTAGCTTGAAAATTTCTTCTCTGAGGAATGCAGAGAGAGATACCCACTGGTATTTAGCATTGAAAAATGTATACACAATAGTTGAAGGAAAGTTGTAAGTCATCTTAAACAAAGTATAAATATAAATAAGAAAGTAGCACAAATGGACACACAGAAGCCACTCATGTGCAAGATATGATTCCTGAAGAGTATCTCCAGAATCTAGATTTATAGAAGTTTCCATTCTACATGTGTTGTTTGGTTGTTGTTTTCTTTTTCTTTTTTTTTTTTTTTTTTAACTTCTTCTTCTTCCAGGTCCAGATTTTCTATCTCTCTCTTTCCTTCTAAATCATTAAGGTAAATCCAGAACATTTGAAGCTAAAAGAAAGAAGTTATTAGAGTGTAGAAAGTAAATACTTTAACATTTCCTGACTGAGCATGCATTATAATTTAACACAGATATTTGCTGTCCCTGCCCATGGCAGAGGGGTTTGAATCAGGTGATCTTTAAGGTCCCTTCCAACTCAATCCATTCTGTGATTCTGAGGGGCTGCTAGTATACCTCACAATGCTCTTGGTATTCTGTCACTCCTGGATAGGAGGTTGATTATCACCTAACTTTAGTTACCTAAAAGTTTAGTTTAAGGTAGTAATCTATGCTACTTCTGTAGTTCATGGAAAGAGCTGAGTATCTTCAGAGACTGAAATATCTCATTTCTCTTGGAAAAGGATTTTAAAATGGAATAAATTTCCATTAGGAGTTACCTATCCCTTATTAGCACTATATAACCAAAAAAAATCCAGAGAAGTAGGGATCTGTTTATGGGCACTAATGTTTTGATAGCAAATCTAGTAAATGTGATACGAATTAAAACTTTATAATACACAAGTAATACATAAGTAACATGAACATATGACTTTGAGAAATACCATGCAATTCACAACATCCTACTTTATTTATCTTTACATTACTTAAAAAAAATTAAAAAGAAAGAAAAGAAAAAAAGCAAGTTGAAGCATGACTTCAAAATAATTTCATGTCACATTAATTTCAAATACTATATTACCCTGAATAAACTGTAGTCCAGAATCACAGCACAGAATTCTAATACATGCTCATTTATCTTGTATTATAAAATTTATATTTGCTGGTTACTGGGAAATATTTAAGAAAAAACATTTTTTGATCACTCCACCATTTGTGTTTGATAGCACTACACTTTCTGTTTAAAGTCCTAGTGAAACCTTTTGAAAGCTATATAATGTTTTTCCATAGCTAAGATGTTCAGAAGTTGTTGATGTATAAATTCTTTACCAAAATCAAAATACATTGTCCATATAAGGATGAGCAATATAACAAGTCCTCTGTATAAAATTGTTACAGAATTATGTCTCTTCTCAGGATCTAGGAAATACCATCTCAGAATGTCCCTAACAGAGACTTTAGAAAGCATTTCCTGTATTAATGTTGGTGTCATTACCTCTGTAATGTTACATTAGGTACTATAGACTTTTGTGGCTGTAGGTATTTACAACTTCACTCTTCTTATGAGAAGAATATGACAATAAGGACCGGTAAAAACTGCTGGATTTTTATGAGGCTTTATAGATCATTGATATCACTCCATCATAGCAGTTGGTTTACATTTTACTGATTAGTGATTATGAAAAATAGTCATCAAAGATAGGTATATAAAATCTTTATGTTGAAGTACTGGCTCTTACACATTGGACTTGGGAGGAAAACTGTCTTGTTATTCCTTCTAGCTTGCATTTGGCCATCTTTCCTCTATACTCACCAGTACCCAGCGAAGCACTCTTTGCAGCCATTTATTTTGCTGTGTTGAACACTGATTTGACAATTTTGTGTGAATGGACAGATACCCAGAAGTCAACCAAAATCAGTGGAGCACAGAGAATCACCCAGTTTTTCACTCTAGAGCCTTATTAGTACTTTACCAGAAGGAACACACAAACTGAGTGCAAATGCACTTTGTGAAGGCAACCACATGCATCCTGATAAAAAAGTTTAAATCAATATGGCTCCAGGCAGTCACAGCCGAAGTTGCAGCTTGAAAGTGCAAGCAATCAGACTGTAAGCACTTAAAGTGATGAACATCTCATCATATATCTTGAAGATAAACACAATGGTTTTAGCACTATTAAAAAATAAAATAAAATGAAAGAGGAAGAGATTATATTCAATGTGTCAACACTTTCCTGCATATCTTTCCTCAGATTTTACATTTTAAAAAGACACTTTGGGGTGTTTTCTGGGGGAAAAGATAACATCATGTGTCTTGATTTTTGTTGCATCATTCTGGTTTTAAAATATTCTATATAAATAAATATTTGTACTTCTGTACATAACAAGGACAAAAGTTGACACCTGCCCTCTCAGAAAATAAATAAATAAAAATCCAGATAATATTATATCAAACACCAAAAAATTATGAAATTCCTAGTAAGATATCAGATCAATACAATGTAATATGTCATTCTTTTTAAGTTACTGAACACCATATCAGATTAATGAGTTGGATTAAAAATTCATGTCAAACAAACTCTTAATTTATCATGAAATTAATTTGCAAAATATTAAAGAGGAAAATACTACTTCAATAAGGCTGTCCAATTTTATTACCAAATCTTGGTTTTAATCATGTGAGACAAAATTTGGCAATTCCATAGCACATATTGAAATAAATTTTTTTTCTTTCAGAAACATATAATGATATAATTGTCACTAGGATGATGAATTTATCATATTAGTGACACAGGAATATATTAAATGAGGTCACCAATTCCGTTCTCCTCCACCCCCCCAAAGCTTGGATGCTGAAATAAGACTTAGTATAACATCATTCATTACGAGTTGATTTGGTGGGGGTTTTTTGTGGGGTTTTTTTGGTGTTTACTTTCCCTACAGAACTTTTCAGTGATTTGTATTTTGGGAAAGTATTTGTTTTTTCAATGATAAGCTGTCTAATCCTTAGACTATTATTGTATATGTGTAGCTCTTTATGTCTTCGGTTGATAGAAATTCCTGTGAGGCCACTCCAGTAGAAATATTCAAAGATATTCCAACAAACTGCCAATGAAATGGTATCAGTGTGATTCTTCCCATTTAATTTCTAGTAAGTTTAAAACATTTTTCCTTTGTGATAGATCATGGACTTCCTTCAATTATTCGTAATCCCATCACCTCTGAGCTGAACAACACCAATGTAGCACAGTGTTGTGAACAGCTCAGCTGTTACAGAATATTGCAGTGTACCACCTAGGAAATAGTGGCTACCCTTTAAATCTGTGACTTGTTCAATATATTGTTATATTCATAGAACAGCACGCTAAATTCAAGGACTCTAGCATCATCTTCGAGGCTATCCATAACTAGGTCCACAATTTTTATCTAAGACAGCAAACAAAACGTTTGGATGTTGTTGGCGTCTCCAGCATTCTGAAATAATGGGGTTTGTTTCCTTTTTTAAAAAAGAAGTTTTATGTTGATATAAATAGGAGATAAATATTTTTCTGGAGTTTTCTGGTGTTGGGACGAACTTTCATAGTAAATCAGGACAAATGGACCTGAATAGTCTTGTTACTAAAAAAGAATTTTGAGATTATTTTTGTTTTGTTACAAAAGAAAATCAAAATAATTTAATTTGCTGCTGTAAGTCCTACATTTCAGTTGCTCATAATGACATTAAGCATAAAATTATAAATAGCATACTGTAGAGTATATTCTCATTTCAGGTTAAGATGATTTATATTCCATATAAACTGAATTAATAATGGCACAAGAGTTTAACATATAGCTGCCTCAGGTGCAGAAAGTGAAGGAGGTAGTTGATAGATGTTAACAGTTTTTGAAGGTTGAGTGATAAGAATGATAGTATGATAGCTGACTGAATGGGATGCGAAGAATAAGCATATTGCTATGCAATTATCTGTACAGAATATGAAGAGGGACTACAATATAGGTGAAGATGTCACATTATGACAGAATTTGTGATTTCAAAGTAAACATCTCCTGTATTGTTCAGTGTATTTTTTTCTTTCCAGCCAGCATTTCATACACAACAGAAATAAACTCCTATAAGACAGGTAACTGGTCTATTTACAATTACCTTTTAAAGGAGTTCTATATTTCCTAGTTTTCACACAGTGTCGTATGGTATGGATAAAAACATCAACAGTCAGATTCACATCAGTTTGAAATCATCAAACTTAAATAGCAGCTATCAACAGTTTGCTGTCAAGAAACTAGGAAGATGCTTGAAGTGGGTGCCCCTGCAGAGTTCTGTCTAATGTACTGTGTAATTTAATGGTTTCATTAACAACTTAGATGACTTATCAGCCTTGACACCCAACAGTAAATGTTGCAAACTCTTTGGAGGACAAGTTGTGAATTTAAATTGATCTTGATAAATTGATGAAATGGTCAGAAGTCTTTGAGATGAAATTCAGCACAGTAAAGTAGGAAAACTGCACACATGAAGAAAAATAAATCAAAATATACAGTGACAATAGCAATCAGGTTGAGAAAAATACAAATCTGTGATATGGAGGGCTGGAAATGTGTCTATAAGCAACTACTGCTGTTGAAAAGACAAATGGTATTTTCTGACATGCTAGGAAGTGTGTTGCAAGCAGAAATAGGTATAATTATTCCTCTTCAAATAATGTAGCTGCAGAGCTATTTCCAGTTTCAGATGTTGTTAGAAAACTGGAGAAAAATTCAAATCAGACTTCAATAGCACTTGCAGGACTAGTGAAGAAAGAATGGAAAACTTGGAGGATTGGAGTTGTTTCATTTTAAATATAGAAGATTGTGTGCCTATTGAGGAAGGAGAAATAGGTCCAAGAGACTTTATAACCATTTCCCAAGGTGAAAATTTTTCTTGTAAAAAGGATAGTGATATTCTGTACCTTCAATGTTCTGATTATCCAAATGAGAAGTTATAAGTTCTATTTTCAGAAACTATGGTTTATTTTAAGAATTAGAAAAACTAAACTTAGTAGAAGTGTGCTACTTGATCTTCTCTCTGAGTAAAAAGTTGGCCCAGATGATCTCTATTCCTGCATTTCTAGGGATGTTTCAGATTTGTATATTTTCCAGTACATCTATTCATCATTAAAACAAAATGTAGCATAGTGAAAATAGACATGTTATTTTATTTACATGTAAGGTCAGAAGGGTTAACTATGTATATGCACGTATTGTCAGCAATTCATAAGCAATCTGCTAAAATGGATAGAATTTCATTTTCTTCCTACTAATTCTTAGAAAATCCATCACAGCATTGAGTTGTTTCACACTTTTCATGAGGTTTTACTCCAAGATGTATTTTCAGAAGAAAATAGAAGTTAAAAATGTCAAAGTAAGTTGGAATGTCTTTTTAAGTTTATTGTTGCAGATTTTAGAACTTTCTAATAGTTGTTTTCATCTTGACAATTCATGAAATGACAATAAAAAATCTCAAAATAAGGATTGTTAAAAAAGTTCTTTGTGAAAATTTTGTGCCAAACAGAAAGGTTTTAAAAATCACAAAGCAGGAAAGCTCATAGAAGTTTTTCTTCCATTACAGATTAAGCAACTCAAACACTAAGTGATTCAGAATTGGCATCAATATTAAAAAAAAAAAATAATGCAAAACTCAGTTTAAAACAAAACAAAAAAGAAAAAGATTAGAAACAGAAATAAGATCCCTAGTTCTGCCCAAGACTCTGGGCTTAAATTAAAAAACAACAACCAAACAAAAATAACAGAAATAGGAGACATGAGTACTAAGAAGAACCTGTTGCAGGACTTTAGGAATTGCATGTACTGTTCTCTATTTTGTATTACTCCTTGGACCTGGGACACAGCTTAAAGGATTCCTGTGCCCAAACCTCTTTCCAGGGATCTTGGGATGGCAAGGAGCATATCATTATGCTAAAATTGGAAGAGAACGAGGACAATTATGATATCAAAGGGCCCATGTATGGTTCCTAATTAATCTCTGCTTAAGTGGTAAGACACCTGCACCTGTGCCTATCTGATGTAGAGTTCTGCATATCTTACTCCAGGCTCCCTTTCCCTTTGGGTGCAGCATCTGATTTTGTTGGTTCCTGGCACATGTGTACTAAGCAAGGATAATTCTGAAGTAAAAGCTCAGGTTGCTCAGGTCTGTTTCCCATCCTCTATGGGAAACCTGGTACAGTGCTTAACACTCTCATTGTGATGTTTTTTATTTATATCTAATGGAATTTCCCTGGTTACAACATATTCACCCTCCTTATTTAGTTGTGTGACATGGGAACTTCCTTGAGCAACTTGCCTCCAAGATCTTGCAGTCATTCTTGATCAATTTCGAGCTCTCTGTTCTTTTGGGTTAGCTTTGTGCCCTAGAGCCAAAGTCAAAAGCTTACTTATCTCCCTTATCAACCCACTATCCCTTTTTTCTGTTTTAACAGTAAAGCTTAGCTATACCCAGGAGCTGGCTAGGCCTATGGTGAGCCAGAGACCTTATGAGTCATGCCTGACATTGCATTTTTGGATTTGTGTAGGATCTGATGCCATTTTTACCCAGCTCAATCACAGTAAGTAGTGCTTTCTGTGAGGGAAGAACTGGGTTTGGAAGCTCAAATAGGAGCAGGAAAATGACTGAATGGAAAAACTTCGTCTTCCCTTAGGCTTATATACTAGGTAAATTTACCTGAATAGGCTTGCCAAAACCCAGTTTACTCCAAATACTCTGGATCTTGAGTCTTTAAAAGCAAATGTTCACTATGAATTCCTCTTTTTCTCTGCCAAGTATATTTATAAAACAACATCTTGTTCTCCATCTCAGCAGTACTCACATACCACTTCACAAGTTGTCAAAAGCTTAGTCAAGCACTAAGAAAACCCAAACTCACATAATTAGGTTAAACTCAGAACAAATGTTGTCAGCTTGTGTTTAGACTGAAGTTTACAATCTCTTTCAGATAGCAAGGGCATGAAAGCTTACTCTTTTCTCAATTATACTACCTGGTCTAAAAATAAATTATATGTATTTTTTCTTGTAAACCTTGTTTCCACAAATTAAAAAAAAGAGTAATTCTAAAACTTGAAATTAGCCAAAGTGACAAACAGCTGAAAACTTTCAGAAATGTCTTTCTGACATCTGAAAGTAACAAAACCAAAACTTAGATAAAAGATTAGAAGGCTGCTCTCCTGTTCATTTCTCCATCCATATTCTTCTAGCCAAGATTATGAGTAGTACTTGTTGATAAATCTAATAATTTACAATGGTCTTGTCATGTGTCTGTTTTTCTCTGTTTGAAAGCTAAAGACTCAACAAAATGTGTCAGACTCTAGGTCAGGGCAGAAAAAAAACCATCCAAGTCTTTTTATAAACCTTTTCTTAAAAATGCTTCAATATTAATAGAACTGTGTTTCTGGCCCATATTCGTCCACTATTCACTACATTGTAACGATGGGAGTCAGACTTCCAGTTTATGACATAGAGGAGGGTCTGTTTCATGTGAGCACAGGGTGTGAACTTAACTACTTGCGTTGCATTGGTGGAACCTAAAGGCAGCAGAAAATGAGAAAGAACAGGTTACACTTTTTCAACAGAAGAAGCACAGACAAATTCCTGTACAAAGAAATTGCCTTTATACCTGGAATAAATTGCCATCACTTAAATCTCAGTTAGAAGCTAGTTTTCTTTCTGTGGTGCAGAAGTGCCTGTTCTGACGCTGGGTTTTTTCACTAGCCTTGTTGTTCACAGCCTTGCTTACCCACAGTGAAATTGATAGGATAAATGATTCCCTTGAAAAACAACCGCTTTGGTTTTGGATTGTTTTTTCAGCCAGGTCTAATTCACCCTGCAAGCACAGAAATATTTGTGCTGTACACTGAAATAGAAGGCAAGACACAGAGAGGTCCTGGGGAGCATCAGCTGTTAGGGTACTGAAGAAGAGTGCTTAAACTAGCTGACTAGTTATTTGGTATTTGAAATTAAAGGAGCTCTTCTATTTTTTTACCTGCAGACCTGTCTCAATCTTTCATGAAGCCTTTTTAATATTTTTGTTTTCTTTTAAAAATTAAGGCTAAATGTGAATGAAAATATAAACGTATTGCATAAAAATGGCTTAATTATTGATTGAGAAGTAAAAATAGATTTAGGACTATAACTCTTTTCAGTTATACTTTTATCAGAAAGACTACATCTTTTTTAAATTTAGAAAAAATTTCCCTTAGGAGCAGAAAAGCAGAAACTACCTTGGTCTTTGTATTTTCACAGCACATTATCAATAGATTAACTGCATTGTCTGAGTATTTCATCAAATACTACAGTAGAACACTCAAAAAATTTTTGGAGATGAAGTCTGACATCTCTTATGAGGGCCTTAACAGCCCTGTGAAAGTCTATTCTGTGTTCACCAACACACTTTATCAACAAAGGCAGTAAAATTTAATTTTACAGGAATAGCAAACTGTATATGATGAGACCTTTCTGATTTTAAACAGACTCTCTGTAGCAGATGCTGTCCTCTAGCATTTCTGTTTTTCCATCATGACATTATTAGTCACCCAGATAGAGAATATTATTCAGTTAACAACAGAGGAGTCTTATAAAGTGTCCCATTACTCTGTAGATATTTAATTGGCATAGCAGTGATTATGATGAATTTGTCTGCAGCTCATGTTTTTCAGTTTTTCCACTAAAATTTATTATTACTTAATCCCTATTTAAATTATAGTATTGCCATTATTTGTTATAAATTGTTTCTGTGACCCATCTCACTGCTTTATGGAGGGATTTGTACCCTCTGTTCTGCAGTACTCTCATTTTATATCCAGCCCACTAAAAAAAATATAAATAAATCCATAAAACCTTGCAAATTTAGGGAGTAGAAATTAAAACAAAAACTAAATACAAGATAACAAAAACTACAAACAAGTTTGCAGCTTTTATTTCATTTTTTTTAATATATATATATTTCCTTCTATTAGTTTTTAAGAGAACAGCAATTTAATCGCTACATGTATTAGGACTACCACTTTTTCCTTTGTTACCATGTATTTCTCATCACTACAGCACCAGTTGATACAGTAGTAACATTTTTGAACACTAGAACTTTAGCTTGCAATGGGCCACTTCTTATTGCAGCAGGAACATACACTAGGACAAAGTCATTCAGTTCAACTGCCAAATGGATGAATTAACAAATCACTGGTGATGTATGTGTCCTGGCAACTAAACTACAGAGGGTTTATTTAATATAAAAAAATAAAATAAATAAATAAAAATCCAGACCCCCCACAACTTAGTATGAAGGCAGAGGTAGTTCTAATGTTTTCTCATGATCCTATATATATTTCTCATGCCTCCTATAATGTTACTTTAGTGGCACTCTGAATAGATATAACATTTCACTGTAAAGCTCCTGGGAATGCTAAGAAATTTCATTTTATTAATATGAGGCATATATGGAATTTCTTGATTCTCCAGAGGTGTAAACCAGAGGTATTATTAATTTATTAATTTTTATGTTATATTAAGACCAGCATTATTTACATATTTTAACATTGTGTTATGAAATCTGTACTGATGATATTCTGTCACATGTTATAAATCCACAAGAACCTAGACAGAAAACATGCAACGTATAGGTATGAATTCTGAGTAAGGGGCATAGGCAGACATTTCAACTGCAGCTTGGGATGATGGAGTTGCTGCCTCATCCACAGATTTGTTCATGTTATCTTAACTAATATACCACTTTGAATCACAGAAAAGTTAAGCAGAAGCTTTTATCATTATTCAAAGAGGGGTTTGTACTCTCATCTATTTGAAAAGGTATAATCTGCTTAGGTTGTAAAATGGTCAGACCAAGACTGTCTATTTGTTTTATACAGTTCCTATATTCTGGTGAAAATTGAATTTTATTTTTGTTAGTTCTGCCAGTAATTTCTAAAGTAGATCATTATCCAGACAGCTATGAATTAGCCTAATCAAAATACAGTTCCTCATGTGAACACCTGAGCTCAGAGCTTGTCAGAAGCTGAATTTAGCAATCATATCTGGGGTTGGAAGATACTCTTCTGTGCTGGAGTGGGCTGACCAAGAGAGACGCAATGAATATATTTGTCTTTGATGATCTCTTTAGTGTCTTTCCTGCAGAAATTGCTGACCATTCTTTCTCCACTCTGAAGCAACAGGTTATTAATGTTTGCTGTACCTGGCTCACGAGAACAAGTGGTCCTTGAGACATCTGCCCTGTGCCATCATCAGCATAATGTGACTCAGTGAGAGAGAAAGGTAGCAATCTGAGATACCAAAGTAAGTGTCATCAATAGAACTACTTGACTGGAAGGTGACCATGAAACTAAGCTTTCCTTGAGTCTGTTTACCATTGAAATAATGTAAATACACATTTTTATATAATATATATATATTTAATTACAAATTTTTCAGCAATATCTTTGAAAGAAACTAGTGTGTTTGATTTTAACTAGTCAACCTAGCATATCCTGAAATTATATTTACATTTGAAAAATTGTGACTAGCACTAGGTTGTATTGTTAGTCTCAATAGATGTAGATGTCAAGTCAATTTAAATTACTGCACATTAAATTGGGTCAACTTCTCTAAAACAAGTCAAGACTTTGTCCTTTGTCAAGCCTAGTTGAGCAAGACCTGGATTAAATGCCTTCAAGCTCTTACAATGTTTGGTATACAACACGTGGATCACAATTTACCATTTTTATTCCATACTTTAAAAGGACAGACAGTGAAATTGCTGTTTCATTTGCATTGTGCCCCCTGCTTAAAACCATAATTCAAAAGAATTTTTACATCTCCTTTTCTACTTAGGTTTGTTATTTCTATTTCACTTCCTGTTTGAAATTTTTAGTACATTCCATATATTGTGCCAGCACATGTGGAATTATTGTTGACATCTGACTGGACTTGAATGATAGCTTATATTCCTGTGTCCTTGAATATTAATGTAACTGGTATCCTTAAACTTTTCTCTTTTTTTCTGTTTGTTAAAAAAAACCAAACAACAACCCTGCATTATTCATCAGACAGTATTTCAATACCAAAAAAAGTGCAGGTACTGATTTGAACATATTCCAAGGAATGCTGTTCAGCAGAAAACTTCCTTGAAACATAAGAAACATATGAAACAACATATTCACAATATTTCATAACAAGTAAAAGCATCCAGATACCAGTGGAAAGATGTCATAACTTTCTGACTGATTTTCAAATTACTTTGATGATTGCCAAACTTTGGATCTAACTCTTTGTTCGAGAAGGGGTCCTGAAAATGGAAACACACTTTGCATATTTCTTGCAATTTAAGTTACTGAATAAATGCATTTAATCCAAGAAATGCAAATTCTAAATAAAATATTTATATTGATTTCATTAAATAAGGTGTGTTCTCTTTTTATTCAAAAAAGTGCTATAAAGAAAATACCAATAAAGACATTGTACTTCTTTTTAAATCCTTCTTGCCTGCTCTAATTTAGAACATTCCATGACTTCATCGGCTACAATTGTTATATGCAGCATTAGTGTGCCTGAATACAGTAATTAAGAGGGGTAGGCTATTTTAAAATTAAAAGGAACAAGAACCTTTTCCAACATATTCCCCAAAACATTTATTAAAGGAGAAAACTATTTCACTTACACTAGTACAAATTACGTGGGCATCTAGTATGGCTATATCTGTCTTATTTTGTAGATCGTAAAATCCTCTCGTCCTCCTGATTATTTTAAGATTCTTTTCTCAGCTTCATAAATTCCTGCAGGGTGCTCCACACATTTTGTGAATACTTATTACTTTAACTATTTTTTTTTTTTCTGCAGTCCTTTAGAGACTCACTCTGGAATGAGGGACTGATGAAGAATCTATAAACATAACACTATTGAAAACACAGACATATTCTTAAAGGTTTTAAAATCAAAAGCATCAATCTTGCAAAGACTTAAGCATGTTTTTAGCTTTATGTGTCATGAACAAAGCCAGGCCTATGCTATAATGTTCTGTGAACATTATATTGTGTTATATTATATTATATTACATTATATTACATTATATTATGTTGTCTAGGAGTGGAGGGGAAAAATCTCAGTCCTAGCTAAAATTTATGCCAGGAAAATTTACTGTAGTCTCAACTCCTGACAGAGTTCTATGTATGTCCTGGGAGGAAATGTCATACTTGCACAGATAGAAAAACTCTTCTGTCAGTTACTGATGAATTTCCATTTGAACGTGTTGGCAACATGCTCTTAATTTCATTTCACATTTGCTTTCAATTAAGAAAACTGTAAACAATATAATAAAATTGATACTTCATTGCAAAATGAAAATTTTCTTCTATGTTTGATTTTACTTCTGATTTTTTCTTTGCTATAAGAATACCCAATATCCATTCTCTGAAAGTGAATTCACTTAAAAATAGCATGACATTTATGAAAAGTGTATCATTTTAACAATGAATAGTAATTTTCACAATTTTCAATGCAATGTTCAGATGCTGATCAACAT
This sequence comes from Aegotheles bennettii, assembly GCA_013398125.1. Taxonomy (NCBI): domain Eukaryota; kingdom Metazoa; phylum Chordata; class Aves; order Caprimulgiformes; family Aegothelidae; genus Aegotheles; species Aegotheles bennettii. The sequence goes on from VZRW01013314.1 coordinate 18,661, forward strand.
CAGTATGACAATAATCACTAACTACATGCTGCACTTTCACATATTTCTATGTGATATAAATGTGATATTTTTTGACAGAAATCTACCAAGGCCATGATTTTTGTTTGCAGATAGTCCATTCAAAATACTATAAATACCTATCACTGCCTAGAAATAAATAGCAATTTCAGAATAAAATTATGCCCTCAGAAATGGTTTAGAAATAAACTTCAGGCAAAACTAATGCTTGATTAATAGAAATATACTGAAATTAACACCAAAACCAAATTACTATATTAACTACTGTACTCCTAATGTTACCAAGCAAGAGTCATTCTAGCGCTAACAGCTCTTCACAATCTCCGTGTCTCCTTACCCCACCAGTAAGTAACAAAGTCAGTACCTTTACTTTCCTGGTTAGATGGTTAATGACTGTTCTGTCTGTGAGCATTTTATTTTATCCTATTTTGCTCTGTGCAGCTTCCCATTGTCATATAGTCATAGATCTTGATGGTCTCCTGGTGAAATATTAGAATACAAACAGACAGTATTTTATGTGTTTTTAATGTACATTCATATGCATATATACATATACACATACATGTCTCCACATTTACTGCAAAATAAAAGATATAACCTTGTATGTATACAGAAATCTGGAAATACGACAATTTAGTAGGGAAGACTAAAAAATGACCAAAATATCTGTAGAATTTTGCCTAAGTTTTGGAATAACTTTGGAAAAAACTCTATCTTCTACATATATATTTCTGTTGTTTTAGAACTTGTGACTTAGTATGGTACTTGCAATTTTGTGTACATGGCCATCTCTCAGATAAATTGCAGATAGTAGATCTTTACCTCAATTAAAGCAACAGAGAAGGATTGAATTAGCAAGACACTCAAGTACTTTTATTCCTGTGGAAAAAAGCAGATGGGTTCTGGGAATCCCTCACAATCTGAACTCTTTCCAGGACATTAGAAAAAGCTTTCAAGTCTCTATTTGGCTTAGGTAATCATCTGCAGAGTAAAATGGTCTTCAGCTAAATTTTCCTAGAACAGGAATATAGCATTCCAGAAGTGTACTAAATTCAGTTGTCTGCATAAAATGATGAATTAACAAATGCAGAGGAAGCAACAAATTTGCTTTTACAAAGAGACTAATTTTGAAAGATCTGTTTGACTGCATATCATTGAGCAAGTCAATGGATTTTGGTTCAGATTTCTTTATTTTCCTTTCTATATATTTACACTGTAAATATCTATGTATCTGCATATCAATCTATGATCTTACCCTTTCCCTATATATTCTTAATGTTTGCACTGCAAACCAAAAACAAATAAAAAAGACCTCTCAGCCTTTCCTTAGTACAGGCTAGCCACACATTTTATCATTCAAGCTTCTTTCAAATCATCAGCAAGAATAAATCAGTTTTTCTGAGATGGTATTTCTTGTCTTGATCTTCCTGTTGCCACTGTATATCCTGAAGAACTCTGTAACACTGGTCTATATGAGTGCACTATAATTGTCTGTTCCCTGCTGTGTTGGTTTGGGGGTTTTTGTTTTAGGGATTTTTTTCAGTAATTTTTTTTGATAGCTTCTGGTTTAAGCAGCTTTGATAGCTTCTGGTTTAAGCAGTGATAGGGGGGCCTGGTGGTGCCCAAGAGATTTTCTTTGTCAATAACAGAAAGATATAATAGTAACCTGCTAAGCATCTGCTTGCTCAGTGATTTGAGCTGTATAGCAGCTGTCCTGAAATTGTCCTGGCTGGTTGCAGTCCAACAGCACTGCTTGCAATTGCTGTTGTTACTACTGCCCTTATTACTATAGGGTGAACTTCACCCTGATGCAGAGGACAGCACAAGGTTAATTTGTTTATGAAATCCTAGATCAGCCTTTTCTGACACTGTTGGGGGAGATATATTGTGCACAGGTCTTGTGCTTTCTCCTTACATAGAATTGAATGTAGCCTATTAGAAATTTTTTAACATTTTAAACCTGTAAAAATCTGCTGTGGGTTTTTTTTTTGTGTTTTTGGGAGGTTTTTTGATAAGAACAAAGTAATGAACAAAAATTAGCATTTTGTACAATCCTATGCAAATAATAGTAAGATGTGTAAGAGGTTGCTCTCTAAACCTTCTTGAAGAGGGGACACGGAGAAAGAGGTGCTGAGCTCTTCTCTCTGATATCCAGTGATAGGACATGTAGGAATGGTTTTAAGCTGTTCCAGGGGAGGATTAGACTCAACATTAGGAAACATTTATTTACTGAGAGGGTGGTCATACACTGGAACAGGCTTCCTACAGAGGTGGTCATTGTCCCAAACCAGTCAGTGCTTAATAGGTGTTTGGACAATGCCTTTAACAACATGTTTTAACTTCTGGTCAGCCCTGAATTGGACTAGTTGATCGTTGTAGGTCCCTTCCAATGGAATAATTCTATTCTATTCTATTCGATTCGATTCGATTCTATATTAAATCTGACCCTGATTGTACTTGAAAAAACAACTAGCAGAAATTAAGCACAAACAGAGGGAAACTAAGAAAGCGCAAAACAACTAAAACAAATTCAGCCTCAAACCCATCAAAACAATAGCTTGAAAAATTACAGCCATGTCCCTAAACAAGAGATAATAGACAAAACAAACTCAAGATAACACGATCAGGCTTAGGGCAATGATCACCTCTGCAGAAAGACTATTCCAGTGTTTGACCACACTCTTAGAAAATAAATGTTTCCTAATGTGGAGTCTAATCCTCCCCTGGCACAGCTTTGAACCATTCTTATGCATCTTACCACTGGATACCAGGGTAAGAACTCAGCACCTTCCTCTCCACTTTCCCCCCTCAGGCTTAATTTTCTTAATGTTACCTGAAAGACTATCTTGTCAAATCAGAGACTGCAAGAAGAGTAGAGAACAAAACAAAACAAAGAGGTAATTTCCATTTGCTTTCCTTCCCTAGACATACTCAGAAGCCATATGGCACTGAACCGATATCCAAACAAATGTTTGGATAGCTTCTGTATTTTTCATCATCCGTATTTCTTTAATGTTTTTAGTATGAAAGAGACCAAATTGTGTTACCAGAATTACAGCTATTTTAAGTTTCCAGTGTTCACCTTCAGTTAATATGCCTCATTTAATATTACTGATTGATCAATATGCCCAGTAACAGATTTTGCATTGTTTGAGTTGGATTATTCACTGCTCATGAAAGAAACATAAATTTGCTTAGGTTTTCCAGAAAATGTTATTTGCAGTATTTCTCTCTTTTCAGGTTTTTGATACTCACTTTGAGAGTACAAATTGTCCATTCTGCCATATTAAATGACAACTGCAGTGAACTTTTGAGACGAAAGATCACAGAATCACAGAATCCTAGGGGTTGGAAGGGACCTTCAAAGATTATCTTGTCCAACCCCTCTGCCAGAGCCGGGTCACCTAGAATACATCACACAGGAACGCATCCAGGCGGGTTTTGAATGTCTCCAGCAAAGGAGACTCCACAACCTCTCTGGGCAGCCTGTTCCAGTGCTCTGTCACTCTCACGGTAAAGAAGTTCTTCCTGATATTCACATGGAACCTCCTATGCTCCAGTTTGCATCCATTGCCCCTTGTCCTATCATCGGTCACTACTGAAAAGAGCTTAGCTCCATCGTCCTGACACTCACCCTTTACATATTTGTAAAAGATGTGAAAGATGAAGTAACAACTACTTCTCTAGCCATTCCATTAGGCAAATGTTTAGCCAAAATCAAAAGACAAAACCTGTCAGTGTTAAGTACGTTAATTACATATATACTACATACTGAGTGGCTTGAACTTCAGTCTGATTTAAGTACATTTTGTTATTGCTCTGTGCTTCGAGTCATGTGAGAATTTTTACAGATGAATTTTTTTTTATGTATATCTTTTTTGAATCATTGATTTTCTAAGTAAAATTCTGATTTTCTGAGTAAAATTAGGATAACATCAGCTGCTAGAGGTATGTATTGGAGGCTGCAAACTTACCTTTCACATTTCTGCTCTTTTGGATGTTTTTTATGTTCTTCATTCTGCTATTATCACTGGGAAAAAAAAAAGATATTCATTAGATTGAGTTATGTTAAGCATGCATGGTAGAAAGAATAGAAACATTTTATTAAATATCAGAGCATGCTCTCCATGTTCAATATACAGTTTTTATAACAAAGGGAGTCTATTTCTACCCGTCTCACCTGTAAGACATGATTTTGAGTTGTGATCTCATTGTGACCTTTCTGCTCTGAAGTTGTAAGTGAACTGTATTTGCACATTCACACCAGCTATGATGTCTAATAAAGTTTCTCTTGGTTAATACTGAAAAAAAATCTCACAAAGTATTTTATATTGGAAACAGTAGAGTGATTGCACAAAAAGTGACAAATCTAGCAATATACTGTGAGATGTTGCTACATTTTTACAGAATAATTGTATTTATATCTCCATTTTTGATTCCTTGAGGTGATTTGAAGAAAGAGGGTTGTTGCTTCTCACTGGTTAACAATTGCATTCTCTCTCTTCAGATGGAGCAAAAGTAGACTGCCTTCAGTGCATAGGTATGTTTTCATTTACAGGTATAATGTGGAGGTGAATGTGAGATCACTGAAATATTCAATGTAGGGAATTTTTCCAAATGTAAAGTCCTCTTTTAAAAAGTGCATTCATTTGCAAATTTTGAAAGTATGTAAAAAAACCCCCAATTTTTTATGGAGTTTCTCATATATACATTTCACACATGCCTAATTGTAATAGATTATGATCTCATCTGTAGGGTATGAGATCAGAGTTAGTTAAGGAACGACTCACCACAAAGTTTCTGTCACTGAAGGGTTTGAAGAACAGGTTAGGCAAGCATTTGCCAAAATTCCATTGTGTCTGTACATTCAACTAAATCTCTTAGGAACAAAATGTTCTCCAGATTGGGAGATTGCTTTGTTTGGAATTGTTTTGTGATTGTATTTGCAAATAGCCCAGTTTAACAGTCTTTAGAAATGGCTGATTTTCCATGTGGTCTTTTGACAATTCCAGATTCAGGCACTTAAAACAGAAACTAAAAAAATCAAATTTTTATGACATCTCTGATAGTCAGAGCAAACTGCTCTCCTTCTTCAGAAGGAGACAAAAGAGGTGGGTCTCTGGAAGACACATTTCAGCATTGGCAGGACTTCTGTTTTTACAACAAACAACACTACTACAGTATTCATCATAAAAATATTAGGCCCTGGCAAATTGGCCAACTAGCCTGGGATATCAAGTATCATGGTATGAGTCTCTAACTACCATAGAAATTGCAGAGTGGAATGGGCAATATTTTTAATATTATCCCTCATCTTTTTTACAGGTGACAGTTACGTATGACTCTGGTTTCTTTAACACACATTTTTAAGCCAGCAAACAAAATCTTGATAGAGATCTCATTTTCCAGCGTTTCTTCATACATATTTTGTTGAGACAGATGAGTATAAGACATCAGTCTCCAGAGGGTAAGAACCATCAAGTGCTCTCCTGGTGGCTAATAAGTGTCTAGAGCACAAACCATAGATAGAAGAACAGATCAACTGCTTCTTACTGACCCTTTAGTCAGCTGAAGTTTCTAGAGTGAGAAACTCCATGTTTGTCACTGTGTTGGAGACTGTGGTCCACATAGATCACTGTTTCTATCTGATCATCACCATATCCCTGATTTAGACTTCAAATGCTGCATCTTCAGAGTATGAATAGCACCATTGGCCTTGATATATACCTATAAAGTTTTAACTGTGCATTTCAACTGTTAAATTATGAGCTGTAGAACTTTAAGTAGTACCATTTTAACTCTCAATGCCTGCTTCTATGAGATTGTAAGAGACAGTACGTTTTCCAAGCAATTAAGTTTATTTATAATTGGAAAACAATTCTGAATAATTTCCTCAATGCAATGATGTGCAATGTTTGAGATTATAAATGAGCAATTATCAAATTGCATCCTATGAATTATTGATTTGAACTGGTAGAAAAATAGATTTCTAATTGGCTATTAAGTATTTCAACAAATAACTACAAGGAGACACAAATGCTTACAGAAAAAACTTTTATTCTTACAACATTGTATATTCAGGTAACATTTGAGTGCTAAGTAACTATGTAGACAAGAATTAGAAACAAGGGTGTATTCTGGTTAATTTCTAAATTAGCTAAAATAAATCACTTTGCTAAAAAATAAGTAATTAAACTGTAGCAATTTGTGAGTGTAGTAAAAGCATAGGAAGAAAAATCAGCTCTGGGTGTTTTAATAATCCTGATGTGCATGATCATGATTCAGATCAACATATTTACCTTTTTTTTTTCCCCTTGGAGAAAAGCCCAGTGAAAACAACAGATAGATACACACTCACATACATGTGCATGTGTTTGTGTACACACACGTGTATGTGTGTGAGAAAGGAAGAAAATTCAGGGTATTTTGTTCAGAAGTTAATTTTTTTGAACAAGGTAGAGAGTAATTTATACTTTTTACACCTTACTAGTGCCATATATTTGTTCTATATATAATAACAGCTAAATGCTGTGACCTCAATGAAAAAAAAAAATAGCCTGTAAATTTCATTGAAAAGCTCATGCCACTTTCATTGACCCATTCAGAATATCCTGTAAAACGTACAATAAATCAACATGGCTAGACACTAGGGTGATAGATTCTTAGGTATACATAGGCATATATGTAGTACTTCCTGTGAAATTTTCCTTGACTATGCAGTTAATGAATCTCAATTTACTACACAAACTAGATTTATATTAGATGGTAGTCTCTCTACTCATGTCCCGGCTAGTCCCTTCTCAATGAGTATTGCAACACTTACGGACCATCTATTTAATAGACAATAGAGTGAAACAGGCAAAACATGAGACACCTAGCTACTGAGAAATTCTCATTGGGACTTACAGAACACTTCTTTAGGTTTCATTTATGTATGAATTCCAAGAATATACAAAAGATATTTTGAGAGAAAAATAGCCTTAATATTTATTGAAGTTCAATCAACTCTTCCAAGACACTAAGAAACCGCACCTGGATGTAGGAGATTATTTCAAAGAATCTTCATGACATACCGAGAAATTCCCAGTAGACAAGGAAAGTGGTTGAAAGCATTGGAATAGATTATTTGGCTCACAAGAAGGAATACACATACGATGTGTTACATAGACTCAGTCTGCTAAATCCTACTTGGCTCCTTAATGTGTGAAGCAATTACAATTGCAATGAAAAATTTTTTTTTCTTTCTTAATAAAATCTAGCAAGTTTTGGGTTTTTTGACTCCTCTTCAGGGAAAAATTGTCCCTTTAGGCCCAGATTACAATGGTTCCTATATAGGGCTGCAACTTTAAGTAATTTGAGAGAGGCTAGTGCAGCATACAGAAGATTGTTAATAACAAGATTTCACAATAAAAGGGCATTGCATTCATGCTATGTAATCTACATGCTTAATCTTCACATAGTTATGAGTTTAAATCTTTGCAGTTTCTGAAAGCCACTTACCTAAGAACTAACCTCTTCTGTTTGTGGTATCATTACAGTAGCCATAAATGGAGGAGGATGAAGTGAAATTTCAAACTGAGTTTAAATGCAAAGGATTAACAGAAAGTTGATTTTATGTCACAGTCTTCATCTATGTTCTGACTTGCTACAGGAAGGATCTGCAGGTCATTCGGACTTTTATCTTGGTTGTTTCAGTGACCTCGGGTTGAAACAAAGTTTGAGTTAGATTATTGTAGAATTTTACCACAGTTGCTTCGTTGATAAATTTAATGTTTATAAGCATGGTCCTATGAGTATTTTGTCCTGGTTTAGTCCATTTAAGTAAGTAGCTTAAAGATTTGATTGCCATGTATTTTTTTTTTTCTTTTTTTTTCCAAGTGAAATGGGTCAAATAGAAGTTCTGGTAAGAAATGAGTTTTTTGAACATGCTAAAACATATTTTCTTGAAACAGCATGCTTATATAACAAACCTTAGGTAAGTTTTTAGCTGTCCTCCTGTTTACTTTTTTCTATTTCAATAGAAGGCAGTGATTTTTTTTGAGGATAGAGATTTCAAATATTTACAAGTAGATACCAAAAAAATATCTTGTTACCCCTATGTGAGTTTGTAATACTTCAAAGCAAAAAGCTTTCTTCCCACAATCACCTCTCCCATCTGGTGGGAAAGACCTATTCAGAGGTCAATAAATATCTTCATAGTGAAACCAATGTCATTTTAATGGAAAGAAGAAGATTGATTCAAACAATGAAGTTCCTTAAGCTTGTTCATTGACTGAAGATTATATTGTATAGATTGAGTATCTCATATGACCTTAGTTAGGCAGCGGAGTATAGAGATGGAGATGGTTTTTGGTTTTCAGCACTTAGTCTGGGCCATAAAATCTAAAACCAATTTTGTATTGTCAGTCTATGCATCATCTGAGTTACGTGCTGGGAAGACTTATAACGTGATCTCAGCTGCTTCTCCTCTTCTACCTACATCCTAATTTCCATGAAAAAGAAATCAAGATGAACATTCCTAACAAAAATCAGTGTATGCTCTAGAGCTACCTACTCTGGGCAACCTGAGGACCAGGTCAGTAGGAGTACTCCAGTATGTCATAGATAAATGTGTGAGCGTATTGCTGCATAGAAGTTAGGGTCTCTCCATATTTGGAAAGCACCATTTTACATTCAGATATACTAGTGTAAGGTAATGAAGTCCCCTGTGGTAAATGTCAATCAATACCTATTTCAAGGTTAAAGTACAACCAGCAGTTCTGTGATAGGAATTCAAAGCACAGAATCAATTTGTTTCAATTTTGTTTAGTGGTTTTGGGGGTTTTTTGTGTCTTCTAAAGGATGATTATGTGTCACAATGAAACTTGGTGTGAACACGCTGTATAGCATAAAATCCTATTCAGTAGTCCCCCATGTATGTATTGTGTGTGTACATATATATCCATGTAGAAATACCAGGTGTAGCAAGTGGGTTAAGTAGATTTGTAAGTTTTTATTTCATCACTGGCTGATTTATTGAAAAAAAAATACTGAAATATTAATAATAATTACAAAATGTTCATCTCTTCATACTTTCACTGCTTCCTCTGCATTGTTTCTTATAATTCATCTATAGTATCATTGCATGTAGAAATGGCTGATGAGAAAATCGTATTGAGTCATTAAGCAGTTTCTACTCTAATGGACAAGCAGCATGGATCTATCACTCTAATAACATTAATATCATATATGTACATATGTATGCATATACATATAGAAATACAACATTTTAATCTGTAATACTATAAGTCAGGTCCTTACATAGATGTATATTATACATTCTTGAAGAGAACTCATGGTTCATTGCTGGGATTTTGATTAATTTAATATTAATTATGGGAATTCCTTTCAGAACACTACTTTGAAATGAGTAAGTGTCAGGACCTGAAATGAAATGTGTTCATGTTCATGTCAGGTAGCAGTTTGTCAAATTACTGTACAAAGCATGGAACAAATTTGAATTCTGATGACAGAAAAGTGTAGTTCTGCTTCAGCAGTGAGTGAATACATCTGTAACCCTCTTTGTTCAGCAGAATCCCACTCCAGGGCACTTTATAGGGCACAGGGTATAGACACATGCTACTAGAATCTCACTGGGATTGCCATAGCCAATGTCAAGAAACTCTCTCTCTGGATAATAATTGATGGCAGAATAAAAGTATCATGTTATACACATATATCTCCATTTATTTGTTTTACCATGTTAAGCTACAACTAAGGAATGGGTCTTTTTTTTTTTTTTAATGTATTTTCAAGGTCACACCATGTACTTTTTTCTCTTGAAACAGCTATAAACTTGCTGAATGCACCTATGAGCTAACAGTAGATAACAAATGGACTCTCTGAGGTAATCTAAGATTGTGAACTCAGTTTCTAATTCTATATCTTGACTTAAAATTACTTTACTTTCTGGGGTGGTGATAAGACTAAGAGAAAACATTCAGACAGCTCACAAATATAACACACACATAGACACACAGAGCAATAATATCTCTTCACTGTGTTCTAGGTGTAAGTATATACACATATATAGAGAAACTATGATTAAAAATCTGTTTATAAGAATGCTTGTTTACCTTGTTCACAAGTAGGCAAATTACTGCTCAGCAGTAATCTAGCTCAGAAATTTATGGCCCACTGGGAACAAGAGGAAATCTTTTATGTCTGATGAAGTCATAAGACCATTTAAAAAAAACCCAACCAAACAAAATCAAAACCAAACTCAATCATTTTATTTTCTTCCCAGGAAGTTTAACATATTACATTATTGTGACACCAAGGTAAGGGAGAACGGAGAATCACATTTTCATTTAAACACTACTTTTCATCTGAGATAGTCCAAGGTCTTCAGTATTAGTTCTTGCATTGGCTTTGAAGCCAATGAGTGTTATTCCCCCTATTCTAAACAAGTGCAAATAGAGCCATGGAGAGCTTAGTTGACTCAAGGCTATGAATCCAGTCAATGGTAGAAGAGTGAACAACCTACCTGAGCTATGGTTTCTGGTTATCTGTTCTTTGGATCTCAAGCAGATGATGTCTTAATGGGTATTTGGATGTTAATGTTCTTGAGTTTTTTGAGCACAGCTTACCCTTTGTTACTGTAGTTGTGATTTTGGAACTTTTTCCTTTTTTTGTTGTTTTTTTCATTTGAATAACAATATGGGGAATTCTAAAGTGATCCCTGTTATTTCAATCAGCATTTCTGAGAAGATGAGCTCTGAATTCTAAATGATCATGTAAATGAATTAACAAATGATGTTAAAATTTGGATTTTTTACACATGGAAAAGATTTTCATACACCTACCTGTTTTCACGATCAAAACCTTAAGGCTTAATATGAAAGAAAAAGTCTCTCAGAATTCATTTGATCTTGCAGTGAATTGCCCTTGTGTTTCAACCCTTGTTCAGAAGGGGTCCCCAGCGGGGTCCAGGCCTGTGTCGTAACAGGAAGGATCTGCAAATAACTGGGTTTTTTTGTGTACTTAGAAGGCTTTAGCAACTGTCACTGCTAGTGAATTAACTATAGTAGAAAATTAATACTATGCAATATGCTGAATAATGACTCTATTTTAATTTGTACATTGTTTGTTGGCAGTGATCCGTGACAGTATTAACTTCTAACATCATTACTGACTATCTCAAACTGACAATGATGGATGCCTTGCAACGGGATGATAAGCAATTATAATACTGTCCACACCAACGAGATCTGTGCTCAGGAAAGCTAACAGTGCAATGTTTCTAGAGCTTCTGGAGATACAGAGGATGTGTATGTATACATGTTTTTTAATTAGATCTCTATTAGGACCCATCTTTGGGCTCATATCTCCTCCCCAAAACATAGAAGACTGGCTATAAGCTTGTTAATATTTCTCTGTTAGGCTTGATTTCTCTGTTAGGCTTAGTCAGTGTAGAAGAGGCATAGACAAAGTTTATCTGGAAGTACTGCTCAGACAGATGCTCAGACAGACCTCCACTACATCTGCCCAGCTCTGACTTACTGACCTACTCAGAGCTGGAAAACAAAGACGTGGTAAAGGAAATTTATTGTGTGGCTGTAGATCACTTCACCCACCGTGTAACACAGATAAAGTGTGGGAGCAGAGGCCAATGGAAAGCCCAGTGACAGCCATTAATTGACCTCAGATATGGTGAAAGTCAAAGGTATTATCCCAAGTTCCATGATTAACAGGGCCATTAGTGGTTTATGATGACAATGTATACAGAAAAGAATGTACAGTTGGAATAATAGCCCCTCAGGGATGGAGTGGCATATCCAGAGATGCCTAGTAGTGTAGAGGACATGGCATCATTGGATGAGGGAGACATGCCACCACTCTCTTGAATGGTCAGAGTGAGTGTTCCCTCCCCTGGGGGTGCCTAGGTGCTGCTATTTTGCACTGGGCTGGGTGCTTGCTTGATACAAGTGTGTTGTGTTTGATGCAGGATAAGAACCTTAGAATTGAAACAGGTGTCCACTCATGATGTCTGTCCTGCTCATTAAGTTTTAAGCAGTGTGTCACTGAGTTGTATGGTTTGGTCCTTCTGGCCACATCATTTAAATTCCCCTGTGACAAGAAATCAAAAAGGAAAGGTTTACTTTCAAAAGTGCAAGAATATGAAGCCAAAACTAGAGCCTAAACACTTTGAGAATGAAACTAAGAGCATAAAAAAAAGTAGTATTGTTATACCAGAAAACATCTTCCAGGATATCACTGCAGATTTTCTATGTTGCACCCAGTCCAGTTTCATTCTTCCAGCCTGAGCTTGGTATGTGCAGAGCTGAATATTAAACATCTTGGAAAACTTAAATTAACAATGTTTTATCAGATTGTAAGTACTCACTGCATTTCATTTTACTTATGTCTTCAAGATATTGCAGAGAAAAACATTTCTTTAAAATCTCATCATTTTTGATATAATAGAAAAGAAGTGGAGAAGATAGAAACAGGAAGTTATATCTAGTGGCACTGAAGACAAATTCTATAATCAGAAATCCCTATGTGCCATTGCCATATTCATTTATCATTAGAAGACATATTTCAAAACAGAAAGAGGAGTAAATTTCACTTCTTGTATAGAAAAAGGAGGTGAAGACCACAAAAAGAAAAAGGTATGATTCTTTGTTAGAGATTACAGATCTGTTGGCTCTTTGTTAATTTATCTATGAAATACAGTTAAAAATATATTGAATCTTATAGTGTACAGAGCTTGCATAGTTTATCACTTCAGATCTTGTTTTGTTACAATATTAAAATATCAGAAATGTCTACTCCTTTTTCTAAATTACTTGTTTAGAGGAAGTGATTTTTTTCCCTAAAATAAACAGTTCACAGTGTGAGGAAATAACAATCCTGGCAAAAGAAAACTGCAAATGACTCTTATAGCTGGCTATATTTCTTCACAAATAAAGAGTTACATTTATACATGAATGGCAAATATTGCTGAAAAACACCTGCTGGTCAACACCAATAGACAGCTCTTTAATTTTCATAGAATCATAGAATCATCGAGGTTGGAAGAGACCCTCAAGATCATCCAGTCCAACTATTTACCTATATCAATACTAAACCACATTACCCAGCACCACATCCAGAATCACCTCGAACACCTCAAGGGATGGTGACTCCACCACCTCCCTGGGCAACCTATTTATCTAGGTTTAGCAAACGGCCAGGGCAAGCCACAACCCAGACGGAGTTTTGTTTCTATCACTCCCCCCGGAAAATAGAGGGGGAGCAAGTAAGAAAGGCTCAATGGTTGAAAATTAAAACTATAACAAATTTAATGACACCGGGAAAAAGAGAGTAACAGGTGGGGAAAAGGGGGAAAATGTATATATACAAATATATACAACCTGAACTCTGATGACTGGCGATACAAGCTCCCAAGAGGTCCTTCACTGCAAAGCCGATGGGGATAAAAGAGTCCAAAACCCCAGCACCCCATACAGTCAGATGCCGCAGACCACGTGGCGAGCTGGTAACAAAAAACTGGGCCTTCTCCGGGCTGGCTCCACATGGCGACCGGCAGGCAAGGGAGCGCGGGAGCAGAGAGAGAGCGGAAGAGGAAGAAAGAAGAGAGCCTCCTGTCCTGCTGTCTTTATAGAGTTTGGCAGGAAATGGGAGGGAATACTGATACCTGATACCCGATACCTGATACCTGATACCCTAGACCCCTTTTCACAACAGGGTCCTAAACTCCACCCCTCCCTCACCGGGTCCTTGCAGCAAAAGCCGTAAGAATTTTGCCTGTTCCCTCAAACTATAACACTATTCCAATACTTAATCAACCTTACAGTGAAAAAAATTTCCTAATGTCTAATCTGAATCTCCCCTGCTGCAGTTTGAAGCCTTTTCCTCTCGTCCTTTCAGTATGGGCATGGCAGAAGGGACCGACCCCTGCCTCACTACAACCTCCCTCTAGGTAGTTGTAGAGAGTGATGAGGTCCCCTCTGAGCCTCCTCTTCTCCAGACTGAACAACCCCAGCTCCCTCAGTAGTTCCTCATAAGACATGTGTCTATCATATTATAAATGGTGTGGTTTTGGGAGTGATATGCTAATATTCATTTTTTTTCCCTTAACGTATGCTATAGTATCTGATTCTCAAGGAGAATTCCAGTTCTCAGAGTGATTTCACTGCTCCTCAGGGAGGGGTAGTTCATAAAGTATATTGAAGATAGTTGTATTTATTTATGTGACAAGTCATTTTAAACACTGTGCTGAAGTAGAGAAGAAATAGCAGTTCAATGCAGCTAGTCTCACACAAAACCGAATCTTGGATATAGAATAGAACTCTCACAGTCTGGTAAAGTGGATTTATTACTGTTACCTATTTATTATTTATGAAGTGCTATAGACCTAGAAATCCCATTCGGGATTTGTCCCCAGTTAGGCATGGGTTGCATAGACAGGTAAGAAAAAGGCAATTCCTGCCTGCATAAGGTTTACAAGGAGTTATTTGTAAATTCTGATCCCCTTGACGAGAGCAAGTCTGTTAGTTTCTCAGGAAGCAGAATGAATGTAGAGATTATCTTGCTGAAATCCTGAACATTTGTTAATCAGTGTATCAGATATGTTAATATTATACTATGGTATAAGGATTACAAATAGATGAACAGATGTATATTTTTCTGGATACATAATACTCAATGCTGTAACAAAGAAGGCAAAATAGCCAGAAATTTACAGATCAGTCTCAAAACTCATATGTGCTCATATGTCTAACTGCAAGACACCACTTAAATGATCCCTTACACACATGATGTTAAAATTTAAACTGGAGATTTTAGTTCTAGGTACATGAATTTATAAAGAAAGCTCTTCTATTACTTTTAGTGAAAACACAGCTTTAACAATTTTAGGTATGATATAGAATCCAGTGAAATTATTGGAAAGTGTTCTAGTGACTTCACTGAGGTATGAATTATGTCTAGCATGATTACGACCTAGTTCATGTGGCCTGTTCCATTATTCAGCTCTGGAAAAATATCGATTTCTGTTTTTCTGATGAAGGCGGGATTAACTGACCCATTTTTGAGGAAAGGAATAGATTATGGTTATGAACTGGAGAAAAAGCATTTCATCCTCTTTAATTGGTTCTTATTTGCATGTGATCACATTACTTTAAGGCAAATTTTGAAGTTCCTCTTAATGCTGTCCTTGAAATCTCGTTTCCAGTATTTGGACATTGCATCAAAGAGCTCAGCCTACAGGACTGCAGTTATCACCTGCAAAACACACATTGTATCTTTACCCTACCAAAGATCTTTTTAGTTAGTATAAAGCAGTCCACATCTTATGAATAACTAAGCATATTTTTACCACACATAAACATTTCCGTACCTGTACAATATAACCACAATTTTATAACCAGCTTCTTAATTGTTTGCTTGCAACAAAACAAATAACTCTCTTAATATTTCTAAACACTAAACTTTTCCTCATTACAGACTCAGTTGTCATATTCCTAAGTGTTTGCAAGATTCAGTTTTAGGTAAAATGACAGCTTTAGTTATTTCTTCTGCAAATAAATATTTCCAAACACTTCCATACTTTCAACTATTTCTATACTCATAGAGGTAGTATTTTTAAAATATGTCTACATCTAACAAAGTTGTTTGGAATTGTCACTGAAATAAAAAAAAAACTAGAACACTCTCCAGTGGACAATGTCCAGTCTCTGCTTTGTTTGTTTAGTTGATTATTTGGTTGATTTTCATTGTGATTGGTTTTTATTTTTAATTTTATCTGAAAGTAATTCTGATTAATACTTTATTTTTTTCTCTTTTTGGCTGTCGAAGATTCTGAATAATGACATTGTCAAGAGTAGCTCATTATTTAATTTACTGGTACTCAAACTCTCATCTAAGTATTTCTTCTTTTTGTATATTCCTAACTATCTAAATTAAATAATAGATTAAGTTCATCTGTATTTTTTACTCAGTGGGTTTTTTAATGTCCCAGTTTCTTAGAATTTATAAAGAAGTAAGTGTGGTTAGATTTTTGAAAATTGCATGTTAGTCATAATATATTTTCCATTTAAAATTGTCTCCTGAGGGCAAAAGCCGTAAGTACTAACCTTTTAATGAGAACAGACAGTCGCTTAATTGTATATTTTCCTGAGGAATAGTTGCACTTTGTCCTCAACACCTAAGTGATTATGCTTTTTTAAATATTCACTGTGCATGAAATTTTAGATAGTTCTGTTTGCATTTGTGGTCTTTTCTGATGTTTCTTCATGCACTTTTAGTGTTGTTTCTATATATTTTATACTTTTCATATTGCTTCCTTGAATAGAAGTGATAATGGGAGTGACTGGAAAAGGGATAATGAAGCTGTAATACCTGACAGAATGTGATTTATGCTGTGGTAATTCATATTTTGTGTGTTGTTAATGTGTTTGCATGCCATCAGTGTGCTAAGGCTGAATTACTAGAAATGCAGATTACATATTTACATGTTATTACAGTTAGAAGTGGTTTTACATAACAGTAGTCCAAATTTATTTTTTTTTAATGTGGAATTGTTTCTAGAAAAAGAATTATTCTAAGTAATTATCATGACTAATTATTTTTTTTCTTAGTGAAAAAAAACAGAACCTGATGACACACTATTGAAATCAATGAACAGTTTACCATCAGTATTAATGAATGTAAAATTGGACGTATTTAATCACTGGGTTTTTCACAAAAAAAGACTATAAGATTTAGTCTTACTTCACTAAAAATAATATGAAATTAGAATATATATTAAAGTCCATAAAGGTCTATTTCCTAGTTGTTAAAGACCTACTGCGGGCTTTTGCAGAAATGTCAACATTGAATACATGTCTCTCCTCTCTCTCCTGTCTAGCAGCAGAGTTCAATGCTGCTTCAGAGGCAGCTTATCTTCTGAAGTTTTGATACTTTTAATTTCTGAAGGTAAAACTTTAAAGTAGACCAACTGCCTCTGACAAATTTGTTTCTAGTAGTGAGCTAAATGGGAGAGGAATCCACAGCATTAATCATTCACGCCAGTTGTATATGAACCCTGGATGACTGTGGGTAGCTGAGTTTCAAAAATGGACAGTCCTGATCCTGTCTCATCTAGGTGTTGCATGTTGTAGCAGTTTAAAAGCAGCAGGGATGCTTTCAAGCTAGGTTTCTTTATATAAAAAGATGAAAATGGATAACAAACCTGACTGTTGATTTGACTTTTTAAGAACAAATGCTACTTTAAAGTAACCTTTTATTCTTTGCATTAAAGCACAAACATATCTCGTAGTTCTGCAGACCATCCCCTTTTTTCCTTCAGCCATTAGTTTAACATGAAAAGTTCCTCACATCAGAAATTTCTGCTCACATATAAAATCCTGTACACAAGGAAACTGTCTAGCATGTTAGATGAGCTTCTCCTGAAGTTCAAAAATCAAAATATGTTCTAAAAATTTAAAAACAAGTTAAGAACTCAAATACTAATGAGAGTATGCCTTTTTAAAGCTTAGGTTCATGCAAATGTTTTATTTATTTATTTATTTATTTATTTATTATTTGCAGCATCCATTGAATAAGTAAAATTCACCTTAGCATCTTACTTTGACATTGAGGGCTGTAGTTCTTTATGTTCCTCTTGACAACTTTCCCTTTTCTTGCACTACTTGTTAGAAATATAAGTTGTCCTCGAGATATTCCTGTGGCAAAATATACCCAGAAATGCCATGGTTTTGAAAGCCTAAGAAGCCACACATATATGTTTGTCTAGATTTTCTTAGGAGTTATAAGGTGTTCTATGTACACAAAACACATTACACAACAATACACACTATTACAGCTATTACTTTTTTTAACTGAGAAATGTACCAGAATTATTGAAATTTCCAATCTATTTTAAACTGGAGTATGTGTTACTTAAAGAATGTTTTACCAGAAGACTTAGAAGTGATTATACGAGTCTGCTCCATCTGGCGTCTTTCCATTGATTGCAATGGGAGTTCACCTAAGCCCTTAATACACAACATTTTCTTTCATAGAAGAACATCTGCAATTGGGTCATTTAATCTATTCTCACAGTAATTTAGGGTTATTTCCCTTAAGTAAATGCACTGGATAATTTAGTTTAAAATATCACAGAAAATTTTCACTTTTTCTGAAATTCTCCTTGGCATTGTTTTCAAGCTTAACACATTGTATCACATAATTTTTACCATTTTATTAAGTAATTATATATTAAAAAAAAAAAAAAGGGAAAAAAAAAGGTCCTCCCTCCAAGTTCCCTTAGGTTTGACTCATATTCTTTATAAAACTATTCTCCTTTCAATCCTGCTAGTCTCTAGATGTTTATAATTTCTTTATATGTATTCTATTACTTAGAATAGAAATTGAATTGAACAAGTCCTAATTACCTGTCTTTACAAATCCAAATCAGATTGACTTCTCATAGATGTTCCTCTTTAATTTTTCAAAAATAGCTGCTATCACTACTACTTAGTCAATGCACTGTGATTTCTAAAATACATCTGCAGGCAAAACTAGCTTTTCTCTCTCCCATTGTGAAAGAATATGCTCCTAACTGACTGGTAGTGTCATACTTGTAAGAAAGCAGTAGTCACAAAAATGAGATTAAAGTTTTATCATTAATGGAGTAAAATTAAAGAATATAATTGTATATTTCTGATCATTTTAATATCCATAAAAATTCCAACTTAATTTTAAAATTAAGGCAAACATACTCAGTAAAACACTTAGATGAAAAACAAAGTTTAGCTGAATGTAGATTTTTCAGATTCCAAATTCTTTATTGCAGTACTCTGTAGGAGGGCATGTCCAAAACAAAATTCCTGAGTCACCAAATCATCTGTAACTGTAGACTATCAAATTTATCAAGTTATATTTTAAATATATATGTCAACTTTTTTCCACTGCTTTTTCAAATTTCTTAATGAAATCCACTGTTAAAAAGTTCTTCAGAATCTGTAACTTCAGGGTCTCTTAAGCAATTTCATCCTTACATAAAAGTATATACTTCATTCACATTGTTTGCTTTCCTCCTCTTCCACAGTAGGTACCCTGACACATTTTAAAACTGTATCCTGTGTTGCTGAAAAACGAGGAAGTGGATGAGGCCTTCTACAGGCAGCTTGAACCAGCCTGAAAGTTGCAGGCACTGGTTCTTGTGGGAGACTTTAACTACACTGACAGCTGCTGAAAAATCTACACAGCCAAGCACAAACAGTCCAGAAGATTCCTGGAAAGCATTGATGATAACTTCCTGTCACAGGTATTGGAGGATCCCACAAGGAATGGTGTGCTGCTTGACATTATACTAACCAACAAGGAAGGCCTTGTCAATAATGTGAAGGTTGAGGGTAGCCTTGACTGTAGTGATGATGAAATTATAGAGTTCAGTATTGAACGTAGACGTAGCAGGGCAGCAAGCAAGATTATCACCATGGATTTCAAGACAGCTAACTTAGCCTCTTTAGGGATATTCTTGCAAAAATCCCATGGGAGCAAACCCTGCAGTGAAGAGGGGTTCAGGAGAGTTGGTCAGTGTTCAAGGCTCACTACCTCCAGGATCAAGAATGATACATCCTGATGAGGAAGAAGTAGGCCATGGGCTCAAGAAACCTCTATGGATGAATAAAGAAGTCCTGTCATTGTTCAAGTACAAGCAAAATGTTCACAAGAGATGGAAGCAAGGTCAGGTCGCTTGGACCAAATACGGAGAGGTGGTTAGGATAGTAGAAGTGAGACTAGAAAGGCCAAGACCTATCTAGGATTAAACCTGTCCAAGGATGTCAAAGATAACAAAAAGCGTTTTTTCAATTACATAAATAACAAAAAAAACCCTAAAGTGAGCCCTTTAGTAAATGGAGGGGCAACTCTGGTAACTGAGGATGCAGAGAAGGCAGAGTTACTGAATGCCTTCTTTGCATCAGTCTTCACTGATAAGACCAGCCCTCCAGGGATCTCTGACCCAGGAGACCTGGGCAAATGAATGTCAGGAGGCAGACCTCCCCTTGGTCAAGAGAATTGGGTCAGAGAACACCTAAACAAACTTGACATTCACAAGTGTGTGGGCCCTGAGGGGATGCATCCAGAAGTACTGAGAGAGCTGGCGGATGTCATAGCTAAGCCTGTTATGATCATCTTTGAGAAGTCATGGAGATCAGGAGAGGTGCCTGAGGACTGGAAGAAAAATATCACTCCAGTCTTCAAAAAAGGTCAAGAAGGAAGACTCGGGAAACTACCAGCCAGTCAGCCTTACCTCAATCCTTGGAAAGTTGACAGAGCAACACATTCTGGAGGACATCTCTACCCACATGAAAGACAAAAAGGTGATATGGAGTAGTCAGCATGAGTTCACTAAAGATAAATCATGTTTGACCAACCTGCTTGCCTTCTATGATGAGACAACTACCTAGATAGATGGAAAGAGAGCAGTTGATATTGTCTACCATGACTTCAGCAAGGCTTTTGACACTGTCTCTTATGAAATCCTCACAGGCATACTGAAGAAGTGTGGGTTGGGTGGGTGAACAGTGGGATGGATTGAAAACTGGCTGAGTGGCAGATCCCAGAGGATTGTGATCAACTGTACAGAATCTACTTGGAGGTCTGTCACTAGTGGTGTCCCCTAGGACTCTGTACTGGGCCCAGTGTTGTTTAACTTGTTCATCAATGACTTGGTTGAGGGAGTAGAGTGCCTCCTCAGCAAATTTGCTGATGATACAAAACTGAGAGGAATGGCTGACACCTCAGAGGGTTGTGTGGCCCTTAAGAAGGACCTTGATAGGTTGGAGAGATGGACAGAAAAAAAACTCATGAAGTTCAGCAAGGGCAAATGGAGGGTGTTACACCTGGGGAGGAACAAGCCCATGCACCAGATGGGAACTGACCTGCTGGAAAGCATCACTGTGGAGAGGGACCTGGGGGTCCTGGTGGACAACAAACTACATGAGCCAGCAGTGTACCCTTGTGGCCAGGAAGACCATTGGAATCCTGGGGTGTATTAGAAGGAGCGTTGCCAGCAGATTGAGGGAGGTGATCCTGCCCCTCTACTCAGTCCTGGTGAGACCACATTTGGAGTACTGTGTGAAGTTCTGGGCTTCACAGTACAGAAGAGACATGGAGCTCCTGGAGCAGGTCCAACAGAGAGCGACTAAGTTGGTCAAGGGTCTGGAGAATCTCTCATATGAAGAAAGTCTAAGGGAGCTGGGCCGGTTCAGTCTCAGGAAGACGCGACTGGGAAGGGACCTCATTAACGTGTATAAATACCTAAAGCATTGATTTCAAGAGGATTGAGCCAGGCTCTTTTTGGTGGTGCCAAGCAATAGAAAAAGAGATAATGGGCAGAAACGGATGCACAGGATGTTCCACCTGAACTTGAGGAAGAAATTCTTTACTGTGTGAGTTCCTGCACATTGGAACAGGTTGCCCAGAGAGGTTGTGGAGTCTCCCTCACTGGAGATACTCAAGTATTGTCTGGACACAGTCCTGTGCCACGTGTTCTAGGATGACCCTGATTGGTCAGGGAGGTTGGACCAGATCACCCACTGTGGTCCCTTACAACCTTACTGATTCTGTGATTTTGTGGAAGCAATGGGGATTTCAGCATTGATTTAAAAGGTATTAAATACTTCCAGTACCCTCAATAGATAGGACATAATTTTTAAACAGTAAAATTATGCTCAAATGTTCAAGAGAATTCATAAAGTGGAATGAAGACTGTTCTTAATTCATTGGGAAGAAAGGCAATCTGTGTATAGTAGAAATACGCATCAAAGGAACTTCTTTTTTTCCCTAAATGAATATTTGTTTTCCAAACTGGTAAGTAATACAGTAACACGGGCCATGAGAATAACCTTTATTTCAAGGTGGAGGTGTAGTAATTTGTATTATTTCAGAGAACTTTTTAAACCATGAAAACCTGGTTAATGGTGCTTTGGATGCAGGAAGCCTAGCAGCAGAACCCAATATGGTGCACATTCAGATTTCATTATATTCCATGAGTGTAGGTAAGGGGGAAATGTATTTAACAAAACTTTAGCTGTTTTAAATCTAGACGTCAAGTTAAAGCTTATCTAGGTTTTCTCCACAGTAAAAAGTTATAAATCTCTAGAATGTGATCCATCCCAGCTCAGATTAATTGCATATCTCTATCTTCCTCTGTTGAAAATAGATGGTGTCTTGCTGACAAAGACTAACAGTTATTTTTCACATGACTGGTATTAGGTTAAATCAATCGTATCTCAAGATTAACACTCCCTAGGAAGCCTGTTCAAACTTCATTCCTACAGATGAAAATAGAATCATAGAATCATAGAATGGTTTGGGTTGGAAAGGACCTTAAAAATCATGTAGTTCTGACCTCCCTGACATGGGCAAGTACATTTCCCACTAGACCAGGTTGCTCAAAGCCCCATCCCCCTTGTTCTATCACTATATGCTCTCAAAAAAGTCCCTCTTCAGCCTTCCTGTAGGCCCCCTTCAGGTACTGGAAGGCTGCTATGAGGTCTCCCCAGAGCCTTCTCTTCTCCATGCTGAACAATCCCATCTCTCTCAGTCAGTGTTCTTAGGAGAGGTGCTCCAGCCCTCTGATCACCCTTGTGGCCCTCCTATGGACTTGATCCAAGATCTCCATGTCCTTCTTATGTTGGAGACTTCAGTACTGGACACTGTACTCTAGGTAGAGTCTCACAAGAATGGAGTAGAGGAACTGAATCACCTCCCTTGACCAGCTGGTCATGCTTTCTTTGATGCAGCCCATGATACTCTTGGCTTTCCGAGCTGCAAGTGCACATTCGATGGTTCATGTTGATTTTTCATCAATCAACACCTCCTTCTCCTCAGGGCTGTCCTCAATCCATTCTTCACCCAGCCCGTATTTTTACATGGGATTGCCCTGACCCAGGTACAGGACCTTGCATTTGGCTTTGTTGAACTTCATGCATTTTGCACAAGTCCACCTCTCCAGCCTGTCAAGGTCCTTCTGGATGTCATCTCTTCCCATCATCATGTTGACCACACCACAAAGCTCGGTATTATCAGCAAACTTGCTGAGGGTGCACCCTACCCCACCATCCATGAAACTGACAGAGATGTTAAAAAGAACTGGTCCCAGTACTGATCCCTGAGGAATGCCGCTCATCACTGATTTCCACTTGGACATTGAGCCATTGACAAAACTCTTTGAGTGCAACTATCCAGACAATTTGTTATCCATCCAGTGGTCTGTCCATTAAATCCATGTCACTTTAATTTAGAGACAAGGATGTTGTGCTGGACATCCTACTTGGACTACCTAAAATTTCTATACTTAAAATACTAATTTAGTAGTTTTGTTTTGTTATTTTCAAGTCAGTTTGAATTAAATTCTTTTGTTCCTTGAACTAACCATTTAATTGTTATTGATATAGATTATGAGATTTGTAACGTCTTTGAAGGCTGTATCAAACTATAACAGGCCACAAATTAAGACAGAGACTTCTGACCAAGTATTAGGAAGAGTTTTCATTATGAAAAGAGTCAAACATTGAAATGAGTTGCCCAGAGAAGTTGATGAAATCCTTGGAGGTTTTCAGGACCCTAATAGATAAAAGCCTGAGCAACCTCGTCTAAATTCAGTGTAACCCCTCCTATGAGCAGGAACTTGAACTAGGTGAACCCCTGAGCAAACACCAATTAGTTATTCTATAGGCAATTAAGAGAAATTTCTGGATTGGTAGCTCTTGTCCTTATGGGAGATTTCAGATTCCCAAACATCCACTGGGAATATCGAAGTAGGTCTTGGAAATTCCTGAAGTTTTTAAGAGATAACTTCTAAGAGCCAGCTAAGAAAGATGACCTCCTTAGACTTGCTATTTGTGAATAAAGATGGACTTGTGGGGAATGTGATAGTAGATGGCTGTCTTGGCCACGGTGAGCATATGATGAATGAGTTAAAAATGTTCAGTGTAATGAGGAAAAGGACAGCAGAGTTGTTACCCTGGACTTCAGCAGTGAAAACTTTAAGCTATTCGGGGACCTATTTAACAGAGTATCCTGGGAATCTGCTTTTGAGGGCTTTGGAGACAACAAGTGCTGATCAGTCTTTAAGAACCACCTTTTAGAAACACAGAAGCAGGCAATTCCACTGTGTTATAAGTCAAACAAGTGGGGCAGAACAGCTTGACTGAACGGGGAACTCTTTGTGAAGCTCAAGAGGAAAAGAAATTTTGTGATCTCTGGAAGTGAGATCAAGCTTTGCAGGAAGAATACAGTGTTATGATTCATTTAGGCACGGACAAGATATGAAAAGTTAGAGCTCAGTTAGAGTTGAAACTGGCCAGTGTTGTTTCAGATAACAAGAAGGGCTTTTTTAATATGTTAATAACAAGAGAAGGTCTAACGAAAACTTTGGACAAATACTTACTGAAGATGGTCATCTGACTAATAGAGATGAAGAAAAAGCGGAGGCATTCAATGTGGATTTTGCCTCAGTCTTTACTAATATTCATAGACCTTGGGTTGCTTGGTCCCTTGAGTCTGAGGACTATGAGTACGGGAATAGTGGCTTTCTATTTGTGAGCACTGAATTTGTAAGGAAACAGCAGTATCAGCTGCATGTTCACAGGTCCCTGGGGCCTGATGAGATTCATTCCAGAGTACTGAAGGAACAGTGGATGTTATGGCAGGACTCTTCTCGATCATCTACCAAAGGTCTTGGAAGTCTGGGGACTTCCCTGCTGACTGGAAGCTGGACAATGTTATTCCAATCTATAAAAAGGGTGTGAGGGAATACACAGGGAACTACAGACCTATTAGTTGAACCTCAGCCCCTGTAAAAATTATGAAGATTATACTGGGTACTATTGAAAGGCTTTTAAAGAATAGTGTAATTCACAGTCATAATGGGCTCACAAAGAGAAAGTACTGTTTAACTAATTTGATATCTTTCTGTGATAATGTCACCTGTCTAGTGAATGAAGGGAAGGTGGTGGATGTAGTTTTTCTGGATTTTTGTAAGGCTTTAGGTACTGTGCCTCTCAGCATAATTCTGGACAAGTTATTGAACTATGGGTTCAACAGTTTATGGTACACTAGCTGAAGAACTGGCTGAACAGCAGAGCTCAGTGGGTATGTTTATCAGCAGTCTGAATGCAGGATTTGAATGCACCATTAACAAGTTTACTGATAATACCGAACTGAGAGGTGCTGTTGGCTCTCTTGAGGGATAAGACACCTTACAGAGGGATCTAGATAGATTGAAGAACTGGACAATGATTAATGGGGTGAAATTTAATCAGTCCAAAAACCAGATTCTGCAACTGGGCTGGAGTAATGCTGGACACTAGTATAAATTTGGAGAAGAGCTGGCTGGAAAGTAGCCCTGCAGAAAGGTATCTGGGGATGCTGGTTGACAGCAGGCTCAGTATGAGTCAGCAGTGTGCCCTGGGCAGCCCAGAGGGCAAACTGAATCCTGGGGTGCATCAAACACAGCATAACCAGCCTGTCAAAAGTGGTGATTATCCTGCTCTATTCCAGCATTGGTGCAGCCTCACCAGAGTAGTGTGTGCAGTTCATGGCCTCTCAATTTAAGAAGAATGTGAAGGTCCTTGAATGTGTCCAGGAGAGGTCAACAAAGCTGGTGAAAAGGATAGAAGGAATATCCTGTGAGGAGTGGCTAAGGACTTTGGGTTTCTCTAGTTTGGAGAAAAGGAGGCTGAGGGACGACCTCATTGCTCTCCACAGCTTCCTGAGGAGGGGAAGTGGAGAGGGAGGTGCTGAGCTCTTCTCCCTGGCATCCAGTGACATGTAGTAATGGTTCAAAGCTGTTCCAGGGGAGATTTAGAGTGGACATAAGCAAGCATTTATTTACTGAAAGGGTGGTCAAACACTGGAACAAGCTTCCTAGAGAGGTGGTGGATGCATCTAGCCTGTCAATGATTAAGAGGCATTCGGACAATGTCCTTAATAACATGCTTTAACTTTTGGTCACCCTGAAGTGCTCAGGCAGTTGGACTAGTTGATCCCTTAAACGGAACTATTCTGTTGTGTTCTGTTCTGTTCTGTTCTATTCTATTATATTAAATTTCTAGAGAGAGCTGGGATAGATCTGGTATTTGCAGGGCACATAATTACTAATGATACATAGATCAGTTCTGAAAGGAACCATCAACTGAGTTGAGTACATCATTGTATTGTCTGGGGTGTTCCACATGCAATGTCAAACAGAGACAGAATTTCCCCAGGTGTCTGAGAAATTTATGTAAGAAAGGATTCTAAATTTAGTAATAGAATACAGCAAAATTATTTGGACTAGAAATAAGGCAGGAAATAATAAGATCTTTAGCTTGAAATACCATACCTGAAGACTTTAAAATTAGGATTATATATGATCAATGACCTAGACAGGATGTTGAAAATGGTTGTAAAGTAGCTAGAAAAGCATAATCATAATGGAGATTTCAATTGCTCACACATAAACTGGGTGAATCCTGTTCTATAAAGTGTCACATTTTTTTAAACTCAAGTGTTTTTTGGAAAATTTACCTCTAACAAATCACAGAAACAAAAATTTCTTCTGTTTTTTTCTTGACAGATACACAGTACTTGATCCAAGAATTACTTAAATAGTGACCATGGTGATTTCTTACCTCAGAGAAGTAAAGAAAGAATTATCTTTTATTTTCCTTTTAAAAAAGAAATGTTATAAAATTGAGGAAAACAGTTTAAAATTACCTAAAAACATATAAAAGGAGAAAATATTTTCATGAGGCATGTCTAAAAAATTTTATTAGGCTTTAGGATAAAAAAAAAGAAAAAGAAAAGTATGCAGGGACTCAAACACTATTATCTACTGAGTATGGCTAACCATGAGAGGAAAGAAAGTGGTAGGTAGAAAAGCTTGCTTCCTAAGGTGGAAGTCTTCTCCAATTGAATAAAACAGAAAAGAGCATTGACTCTGAATAATGAAATGTAGAATCATAACAAAACAAGACAAATAAAGATTCTAAGGAACAACATGTAAAAACCATGGTAATAAAATACATTCTATTCTAAGTTCTCTGGAAGTTAGACGACTGTTAGACATGGTGGGGCCCAAAATTGTCAAGGTGTACAAGGAGAATCCAATGATATTAAAGCCATAGCAGACATTATTAGTGACGTGAGTGTGAAGAACTCTTTCTAACTGAACTGAAATTGATGAAAATGAACAAAACCAATTTGCCAGAAACAGACAGTATTCACCCAAGAATTCCAAACAAATTTGAATCTAACATTGTTAAATTGCTTGTTTCAGTTTATAACCTAGCATTCAAAACAGCTGGAGGAATGGAAGGTGAAAAATCTATATTAATTTCAAATAGGATATTCTCTATTGAACAAATGAATAGAAATCATATTAAGGAATATAATACATGGATACATGGATAAGCAAAAAATACAGAAGAAACAATATCTCTTCCAGAAAGAAATAATATATCATACATATATATATAAATTATTTAAGAAAATCAAATATGACACTAATAAGTCCGATCTGAGTGATATCACAGAATCACAG
>VZRW01013315.1:0-71846 GCA_013398125.1 Aegotheles bennettii
TATAAGATAGGGCATTGCTATGCCAGGTTAGTATGCTATTAGCTGGGGGATTCTCAAGCATCTGTCATGCAAAGTAGGTCAATTTCTAGCCATATAATTCTGATTATGTCAAAATATTTATTCATGAGTTTTCTAATTCAACATACTTCAAATAAGTCATATTTATGTGAAAAAAACACATCTAAATGATGGTTGCTAACAACTGGGTTATCACAGCTTCAAACACTCTGGTAATCCAGAGACATGGATAATGTTTTTCCCTTACAACATACCAGTAACAGAATCAGGTTTATTTCCTATTTGCCAGTATTTTGAGTCTGGTTTCCCAAGGAAACAAGAGTAACACAACCACATGGGCGTACGTGGGAATGCCCAAAGCAAGGGGAACTCCCATCCTCCCTTCTCACGGCTGTTCTTCCCTGCATTAACACTTGAAACTCTGGGTTGATTTCAGTCAAGTCTCATCTATATTACAATTTTTTCACTTTGCCAGGGGAAAATATGCAGCTGAATAGAGGAGAGAGGCTCTATTAATGGATTTGCTGAGGAAAGGCTCACACTGTGAGCCTGTCTTTCCTTAGAGCTTAGACCAGCATCAAGACACAAGAAACCAGGCATCCCCAGTTCCTCAACCCACAACAGCCATCAAAATGAAAAGAGTATCAGGAGGAAAGGCAGGCATACAGTGACATCATCCACATGCTAACCCCTGCCAGGGAGGGCTCAGGAATGACTGAGCTGCAGGTAACACTCAAGCACTAATAGGGAGATAGTAATAAAACCCAACCAAGGCCATTTGTGACTAGTTAATCATATAAACCAAGAACAAATAGCAACTCTGAGGTTTTCAGTGCTCCTGCAGGCAAAGAAAAGGTCTTCAGGATCACCACTTTCTTCATTCCGCTGTACTCTGCTGCAGCATTCAGACTACTGTGGATATCCCCTTGCATTTATCAGTACTTGCTTTTGTCAGCACCCACGCAATGGATTTTACTTTCTACCAATCATATTCCTATTAAATATCCTAAAAACTTTAGGCTTGGCAGAATTATTTCTTTTTCATTTTCTTCCCCAAGCAGGTGTTGCCTAAGCCTGTATTTCATCTTCTACTCTACTGCCAGGAGGTGCCACTGAAAAATGTACAGTGTTGTCATTCCCAAAGCAAAAACGATGAGCTGAATTCTTCACTTTACCATTTTCTTTTACATCATTCTAGCCATGTGCTGGCAAATAAAAATGAAGAGACACTCCTCAGAGCAATGCTCAGTGCAAGAGGCACAGGGGCCGCATGCAGGTGCTCCTCCTAGGTCATATGGAATAGCTTATACATGTCTATAATCTATAGGATTCTTTGCTTCCAGGACAGAGGGGAAGGAATGGTTTTACCTTTCCCCAGGTAAGAGGCTGTCTATGAACAACACACAAGACTTAAACCTTTTGATGGTCTTTCACCTTTGTGTATTAACAAACCTTCCATTTGTCTTTAAAGGACCAAAAAAGGCTGCACCTGAAAAAAATCCTTAGAGGATGACACCCTAAGTCTTCAACCATGCAGCTACTTTGATGAGCTTTTAAATACAAATGCGTGTTTCTGGCCACCATTTCAAGAAGCTGTGTCCCACCCTTGAGAGTTCAGTGCTCCAACACCTGAGCACATCACAGCCATTACTCCTGTGTATGCTCGAAGTACCCCATGCACACACAGCTGTATTCTGTAAATGACCTTTTTAATCAAAGAACAGAAAAGGAAGGCATTAACACTTTTAAAATGCTTTCAATTACCAGTGGCCTAATATTAATTTTCTAAATGTTTTTCTACAGGGGTGATCAAACTGCGATCTGTGTTCCTTTGTCTGGCTGCTTCTCATGCTAGGATTTAAATGCTGTTTTGTTTCATCTGTAATAGTTTTCTCTTAGACCTTTCTGGTCGTGTCTGCAGGCATTCAATATAATCTGATTGTCGATTATGTCCGTAGCAGTTATTTAACTGCCTATTGGCCTGGTTTGAAAGAATCACAACGGTGGCTAATGAGACTAATCTCAGAACTACCATTTCTGAAAAAATCTTTTAAAATTTAAATGCCAGTTCTTTCTTCAGCCACTCTCCTTTATGATGCCACAAACATAAAACCTATTTGCTATTGAAAACATCAACAGTGAGCCTGAAGTGACAGATCAAAATATAAATTCAGATGTTGAAAAGGTATTTCTACCGTAGAGATTTTATAGTTAAAAGTCTGTTGTTATATAAAAACCCCTTCCTGTTTTAGAAAGCGTAACAGTGTAAGGTAAGTTACAGCAGATGTTGAAAGATGAGGAAGACTTGATTCTTGGGATCACATTTTGGCAAGCAGTAAGTTAAAAATGCTGCAGAACTAGTTACGCAAACACTGACACTGCCTTTTGGCTGCGCTGCACTGCCTCTTCAACCCATCCCTCACGCAGATTTCAAGCCATTTACCTAAAAATTCAATATTTTCCCTAGGAAAACGCGTGGGTTTGACTGTATTTCAAATGATCTGATTTCACCTTTTCACCACCTCAAATATTAGGCATTTATAAAGCAGGGAGAGCAGATGCACACGTGCATGGATGAAAGGGAGATGTTGCAGCTTGACTTCGAATAGAATTGCCTGCAGGATTGGCCTTGGTCAGGAATGAGCTGACGAAATCTCCATCTGAACAGTACCACTAGGATGCTCAGCAAAGGATATAATAGCAGACAAAACAAGACTCATTTAATCAGCTATGTGTTTCTCTGATTATAACAAACAAAGAAACAGGATTGTATGACAATTCTGAGAGCTTGGTAAACTTCAGCAATGCCTTGTAATGAAGCCTTGGCAAGAAATAAGTGAAATACAAAGATTTTTCATACTGAAACTGTGTAAACAGTTTCCACTTTTAGAAATGTATCTTAGCAACTCACAGAAATGGTTTTAAAAGACAGCTGGACACAAACATAATTCGGAATAAAAACAGATGTAATTGCTAAACTAGCAAGCCTGGTGGTCCCGAACTGGTCCTGAAGCCACATCTCAACTATGATTCAAGCTGCTGAGAAAAGAAACACCAGGACAAACAGATGTTTTAAAACTGACATCCACAGGAATAACTAGAAAAAAGTGCACCAGAGTGGTAGAAATTATTCTGAATTTTTTATTCCTTTCTTACTGATGCAGAAAAGTCTCTCTGGCTTCCAGTAGAAAGGTCTGCTGGACATACACCTCCTGTTTTATATTTGCATGTTGTTAGACAGAGGTAAAAGACACATAACTGAATTTTATTTATCATGTATTCACTCAATTCCATTGCAGATCAAGGGTTTTTTTTTTATTTTTCAGGAGAAAACTGAAAGAAGTGACTTGTATAATAATGCACAGACCTTGATTAAATATCTAATCCATTATTCAATAGAGAGATTCTGCTGACATCACCAGCAACAAAAAAGGTTCATAAAATCTATCATGAATACAAAAGGAGCCTAAACTATATTTCAGGATTAGCATTCAGAGTGCAATTGCATAAGCATTATTGGTGATGGGGATAAAGCATGTTTATACATAACGGGTCACCTTATAGGAACCCCCAAGAAGCTGAAATAGGAGAGAAGAGCATCCTGCTCCTGAGATGCAAACAGAGAATACTCCCCAGAACACACTCAGTTTTACTGTGGAGGATTATTTTGCTTTCCAACACCTGTTTACATGTAAACTACATCACATGGGATATACAGAATAATTCACTTTCAGGCTGTAAATTCAGCTAGTTGGGTAACTAGCTCAGCCACAAATCTTTGTAACTGCACTCGAAAGTGGTTGTAAATGGCAGCTGATACCAGAACGTGGGCCAAAGAGTGGGTCCCAGTTTGGTGTTCGAGGACTGAGCAAGGTTGCCCTGATCCAGGTGCAGGCTCTTGGGTTGAACCTGGGTTGAACCTCGCGAGGCTGGCACAGGCCCACTTCTCAAGCCTCCCAAGGTCCCCCTGGATAGCATCCCTTCCCTTTCTACTCACATGCCCCACGCAGCTCCTGCTCCAAGGAACCGTGAGCAGTTGCTCACCTGATTTTGTAGAACTAAAGTTTCAGATGCCTTTCCAAAGCAGCAATTGTGACACGAGAGCCCACAACTGCGCATATAAATTTATTACTGTTTTTCCCTCCTTGGGCATTATTTTACATTATCAGCATTGAATTCTAGCAGTTGTTTTATTGCCCAGTTATTCGGTATCATCATATCTTTCAACGCTTCACTGCTATCTTTCATTCCTACTGCTCTGGAGAGTATTTTACTGCTAGTAAACACCACCGCCTCTCTATGTGCCCCACTCCTGGCTTACGTTACTGGTTCAGGGTGATTGGCATCACTCCTCTGGCAATGCAAATGAAGATCACCATTTTACTATCACTTCCCCTCTCTCTCAATTCATTTACTACTTCTCAACTTTAACATTTTTTGGACTCATGCCACTTCTCAAGAAAAGGGCAAAAAAAATTAGATGAAGACTAAACTGAAATTCAAATGCAGCCCACCTAACACTACATTTGGATTTATTTCAGAAAAACCTTAAGATCTTTTGTTCTAAATAGAGTTACTGACCTAGAAACATATATTCATCTCTACAAATAAATCAAAATTCCTCCTACATTAATCTAATTGCACCAGTGGAAGCTAAGTAGTCCCTTAAGTAATTTAAGTTTCCTTGTTTCAGGACGAAAAAAAAAGTAAAACGAGAGAGACCTTACCCATCGCTGGGAGTGTGTTTTGTAGAACAAGCCAGTTATGATTAATCTCTCTGTTTGCAGTAGTAAAGGCATTTTTCCTTAAAACAGGAGTAGGTGTGAGCAGTCTGAGTGTTAGTGAGCATTTCATTAGTGAGTAAATAAATAACTTCAAAGTACATAAAATAGTTTACGTTTGTTTTGGTTTCTTTCTTTTTTTTTAATGCCACTGCAATAAAACTCCCCACAAAATTTGCTGATCTCTGAAATACGGTAAGCTCAGCAACTAGGAAACTTTTTTAGAGGTAGCTGTTATGAAAAATATGGCAACTTTAAAGAATTAATGATCTGCTGGGTTTCTTACCTACTCCTGTAATCATGAAACTGTTTTACAAAAGGGCAGGAGCACCAATCATCAAAATCATCCCGCTTTTCCTGCAGTGCCAGCACTTAAAAGAAAGGAGGAATCCTTGTTCTATGCCCAAAGGAAGAGTGTAAATCCCAGGAGGATTCAGGTCTCTTGTCTTAACTAGAAGCAAATGGAGCTGTGCAGCCTGGCACAGGTACTCAAGATGCAGAGCGGGCCAGGATGTCAGACTCCTGTCTTGGTCTGTCTATGGGCTCTTCTAAACTTCAGCCTGAGTAATTTGGCTCTTCCCACGGGATACAGAAGGGGCCTGGGAGCTGGCATAGTCTGGACTCCATCAATGGAGTGAGGCGATGGGGGACTACGCATCTTAAGGTTTTCATTGCAACATTCAGCCCCTAGGTACATGATATGAGGAACACACAGGCTGTTATACACAGGTAGCAAAATGACTTCTGGAGGCTGTGCAACCATGCTTTGCAGGTTGCTCAAGGGCAAACTCTTAAATGTAAAATCTGAGAAGAAGTCTCCTCTCCCTTATAGAGTCTGTCAAAGAGTTCTTGCTCCCTTTGAAACACAAGACTTAAGTACCGAGGACAAAATTTCCACCCCACAACCCCAAGGAGGAGGCATCTCTGTCACCTGAGGTACCACTCCCCCAGCAGCTGTTTAGCAGCATGGCCCAGTTGTGATTTAAGATCAAGGACAACCAGGGGAACTTGGATCACAGAGCAGCAGAGAATTTATTAGGGCCTGTGATTTCTTGTGAATCCCTTTTCCTTCAACAAGATGTTCTCTACAAATAGCTCTTTGTCTAGAGCAATTATTTGGGGATTAGGAAGAGCTAATAAAACCCTCTCTTGAAAGGCTGGATGAATTTGAGATGATAATAAGGTTGTGATGTGCCTAGGGGGGCAGGGGCATCTTTCTGATTGTAATTTAATCAACCTTGATTAAAAGAAAGAAACATTTACCTGTACCCTGTTCAATAAATTTTGATAGAAGTCTATACTCCAGCAGGCAGCCAATCTATTCTACTTAGTGTGCTTACAGGCTAAACTCAGACTTCTGCTTCTGCTCTACGCCAAGAAAACCAAAGGAAGACTTGGTGGCACAGTATCTAAGCAGTATATATGCTAAAACCCCTGAAGAATACTCCTAAAAACCAAAACACAGACACAAGCAAGTGTTCTTGAGAGACATGTTCCCAATTTCTGCTTTTAATACACTCCAAATTCATGCATCAGTACTGGGAATAACTGCATGCTTGGATTAAGGATATGTAGCTGGCAGAGCACTACTGATGCTTTCGACTGCATTCAGCCCTCAGCATCACTGCAGTGGTGTAAAATTAGACTTGGAACTCAGAGGGCTTTCTGAGCCTACAGAGGAAGGACCACTGCAGAGTTTCTGACCTCCTGCTCACCAACAGCATTTGGACAGAGTCTTCTGCAGTAGTGCAGACTGCTCTTGCTGAAGTGTTCCCACAGTAACCATCTCTAAAGGAAGAGTAACTTATATTAGCTACTTTTTTTGATGTGCTGCAGCTGAGGAGACAACAATAAATAGTAATTATCTGTACTCTTCCCAAAATATCAAGTCTCTGAAATTCCAATTATTTGTTCTCATACACACCAGAGCCCACCATCAGTGTAAATATTTCTTTCCACCATTTCTTTCAGTTTTTGAGAGAAAAGCCTATGTAGCGAAAAATCTAATGGTGGAATAGATTGAATATGAATAACTTATTACTTCTGCAAAGTATCTTAATTATTGTAGGTCTTACTAATCCAGACAATTAAGACTTGATTAGGCTGGAGTTATTTTTCCTACTTTAGTGGCGTAGTTACTTTTATTTACATCAAGAGCCACAAACTGCATATACTTAAAAAGAAGACAAAGTAGTCAAAGAAATACCTACCTTCCAAGTGAATGAGTAAAGAATTATATTAGTCAGTGTTGCTCAATCATGATAAAACCTAGCAATTGACTGAATTCTCCATATTCTTTACACAAGCTGAAAAAGCCAGTTCCCATAAGAGTTTAGACCCTGAGTTTAAATAGTTCAAAAATTAAGAGCACTGAAAATTAAATACACTCTGCACACAATACAAACTAACACGTTGCAACATCACCTTCACTAAATGCAAATGGAAGATGAGATTCTGATATGCTTACCCTGGTATTAATTTGTGACTGTTGATGAACTGCAGTGCTAATTAACTTGTAACGCTATCAGTATTTGGCTTTAACTGATTGTATTATGGAAATCCTAGGATGCTCAGAACATATCAAAAAAAAGAAAAACAAAGCTAAAAATACTTAGGTTTTCACTGTTTTGAGACACTGATGGTTTTAAAAGCAACAGAAGGGAAATCCAACAGATACAAACTGCTTTGCAAAATAATGAAGTGAATTAAACTATAGCTTGATGGAAATCAGTGAGGAAAACATTCCTAATGATGTTAAGAATGGAATAGTACATCTCTGACTACATCGCACGTTCAATAAGCACACTGCACATAAAACAATGTAGTGAGTGCAATAAACATAAACCATGGTAAAAAGGAGAATGTACACTTTATATTAGGCAGTATACAGAGCCCTAAGCCAATTATGTACATAAAATATTGGTATATGCTTCACACATCCACAAGCAAAAGAACAATGAGGAAAAAGCAGGGCAGCAGGCGACATTTTCAAGATGAAAAAAGTCCAAATCAGAACAACAGGAGCTAATTAAAGAGTTCATGACAAAGCAGGCTCTTCCCTCTCCCCTACCTTGTTTCAACACCCCTTCAAAATATATTAAGCAACATCAAACGAGGCAGGGGATCATATGGTCATTATGCTCCTCCCTGCTTATGAACATCAGTGTAAAGTGACTGCCCAGAAGCTTTTGTTTTGGATGCTTTTCCCCCTTCTGCTTTTGACTCAGTGGTGCCAGTTGGATACAGAAGGCTCCCAAAGAGGCACTTCCACACCTGGCACAGAATGAAGTTTAACACCTGAAAGGCAGAGGGGCATATTGACACCTGCCAAAAACTGTGGGGTGACAGTAGTGGGTAGGATTGGTGGCCCCACAAGCTGAGATCTGTATTAGAGCTTGATTGCTTCGCTGAAAAAGCAGCAATTGGCAATTACAGCAGAGCTAAAGGAAGGAACTCACCTGTTACTAGATCATTTATGCACCATTTTGTGTTAATTAAGGATCATCAATACCAAATTTTAAGCCTGGATGTCACACAGTTAATACTGAACAGAAGACAGTCACTACCAAGGGAAAGAAATATATAGAGAAAGCAATTGGCAAGGAAAAAAACCCTCTCAAAATTGTTAAATACAGATCCTTTAGCGTCTTATTACATAAATAGTTAATTAAGAATAATTGACTGAAACAATTATCATTACCATATTAACACTGATTGTTCTACACAGGAAGACAGCACTGTACAAAGCAAGATTGCCTGCCCACTACCTCTGCACATAAAAATGTCAAGGGACTTTCTTTGGTCTCCTTAATTCCCTTCCAGTCTTTGACCACCTGAAGACAAAAGGACTCTAAACCAAATCCAAATAACTGGGGCTAATGTATTAAACACAGCACCTGCCTACTTTTATTAAAAGGAGCCAAGTTCATAATATTCATCCTTTTTTTCCCTTCCTTCATGAAAATACATCACTTGCAACCCTGCCTAGGAAAATGTGTCACTGCTGATATTGTATGGATAACAAGTAGTAAGATCAAGTAAATATAAAGAGATATAATTACATATACATATGGTTTAAGTCTTCAGATTTTAAATTCAGTGAAAAAAATCTTCAAAGAGAAAAGAAAAAGTGGATGTAAAGAAGAAGGGGGAAAGACTCTCCAAAACAAAACCCAGGAGGGATGAAAAGGTGGCTTTCTGCTCCCATTTCTGATGCTAGCATTGTTTTCTCAAACCCTCCAGACAGAAATAGGAGGTAAGTGCCTGAGCACAGAATTGGGCCCTTCAGCTCAGGGCAGCCGTGCCTGATTGAGTTTAATTTAAGCCTTTTTCAAATTGCCTCCCCTGTTGCCTATCTGCCAGCAGCTTTCTCTGCACAGCACGTCCTGCCTTCCGGGCAGGAAAGGAGAAGAGCACCCGCTGCAGCTCACATTAGCACAGGATTTTCAGCTCCTGTAAATGGTTGCAGCTCTCCAGGTTCCCAGTTCTAAGAACTACTCACCTTCTCACCCATCCAGTACCCAAAAAGTCACCTGCTTTCCATGACAAATCTGCTCGAGCAAAACAATTGTAGAGGTGAACATCTTCTCCTGGATCTCAGATTCAAGTATTTCTCATCAGCCTTCCAAAATTTTTTTAATAGGACAAACAGGGTCTTTGAGATTAGAACATCTGAACCCTGTGTCCCAACAATTCAATCTAGAAGCCCCATGAACAAAACATCACTACAACCCCCCTAAATATGGTCACCTTCTGTTTGCTCATTTAAAAGACAACCAGACCCGTGTCCTTGGAAATTGAAAGTGATATGGTACAAAACCAGTTGGTTTTTCCTCAGTCTGCACAACAAAGACGCCTGCTATCTTCTCTCTGCCTGGTCCAAGAAGAAACAAAAAATAAAGAGTATTTATTTACATTTAGAAATGCTTCTCCTCAATTGACACGTAAATTACAGGCAAGTGTGGAAGGAAAAAAAAAGATCTTTTAAGTTGTTTAACTTGTCATGGGTCAATTCCCTCACCTTCCCCCAAAGTTAGACACAGCAGCACCCAGAGCTCTGTACAACCTGGTCAGCTTAGCTCTCATCTTCTCCAGACAAAAAAGGAAAACTGAGATGTACTCAACACATAAAAAAAAATAAATTAGAAAGTTATTTGCTTCATGATGGCTAAATATTGAGTATTGATTGACCGCGAGCCTAACACGGGAGAGGAGACTCAGAGAACTTTCCCTTTTGTCAACACCAAGGTGGAAGAAGATAAAGCTGGTGTCTAAGTACACACGTGAAGGAGACAAACACAGGAATGGCCTTACATAAAGACTATGTCAATGTCCTTTGAATAGCTAACATATGCTAGCAATTGCCAGGGTGGTGGTAATAACTGCAACAAGGAGCTCCTACAGTTGTAGTGAGTGGTGGAATAGTGGGCATGTGGAAACAAGGCAATAAAAATTATTCACTAGGGTATCTTCATCTGAAACTTATTAGATTTATAGGGGAAATAAAGGAAGAGAGCTCTGGAAGATGATATGGTGATACAAATCTGAGAAATCAGCCACAGGCTTGAGCAGAACATCATCTACTGTAGTGGCATACAGTTGGGATCAGAAGAGCAAAGAAAGCTCAAGAAAAAAAAACAGCAACTACATTGCAGCTGGAAAGGCATCTGCCTGATGTGCAATCATGCTGGTTGCTCACAGCCTAGTCTAGCACATGTAGAAGGTAACTGGAAACAGCAAAACAACACCAAAGAAATTACTACAATAAACTCCTGTGTATCTTGTATGTAATTCCCTGTGAGGGGCTGGACTCAAAGTTCCTCCCAGTCCAATGATCTCATAAAACAGAAAGCTTGAAGTTCTTGATGTAGGTAGACAAATGAGCTTCTGTTAGAGCAATAGATCCTGGTACCTCCGTGCAGTCAAGTGTCAGTCACTAAAACTCTGCTTTTCAAGCTTACAGAGGTCTCAGTAACAACAACAGCCCCAATTTACCACTGGGTGTGTTGTTCCAGCTCAGTCTACGTGACAGTATTAGATCAGTTTGTTCTAATTGTGGCCCAGAGCTGTACCAGGGTGGTGGCAAGCTCTCCAGGCTGGCCTGTCACAAAAGACTTACTCAATTTGGGGCTTTTGGTAAAAAACCTTGCAGGAATTAAGCTTTTTTTACCTTGAAACTGAGTCAGAAGCTGCAGCCTAAACCTTTATGTAATCTTTTCCTAATCACCACCTCCTCAGCTTACCTATAATTAAAATGACAAACACTGGATCTTCAATAAATGCACCACCACAGCAGAAGAACAAAGCAGACTTTAACACTGTTTGTGTTAGTGTTGTCATTTCAAAATTCCTTAGACTTAAAAAAAGCAGTAGCAATGACTCATTTATACAAGGGCATCTGCTCATAGCAAGGCTAGACGTGGCATTATTATCCCCTACAAACTCATCTTTGGAATAATACAGCAAAATTAGAGAACAAATGCTGGAGATGGACAACTGACTTTTACTATTTCTTACATTCAAATGCTTTCTTGAGCACATTAAAGCATGTAAGTGTCCGGCAGCCGCACGAGGAAATCCTGCACACACCAGCAGTGCTGGTTCACCTGTCTGGCACGTATCTGTTGACAAATAGGATTTTCAGGCCAGCTTATTAATAATGATTCTGTGCAGAGCTATTGAATAATGAGGATAACTACTGAAAGTCATAACATGCCTCTGGTCTTAGTGTCAGACTCCCTGATTTCCGAGGCTCCCGCAGTCTCCTGTTATTACGTGCAAAGCTCGGTGTGCTGAAATCAGACCTCAGCAGTTGAGAGCTTCACTCCAACAATGCTGGCTAATGAAGATGATGGCAGAGGAGAAGAGAACGGTAATGAGACATTTCAAAAAAGTCACACGTGCTTGCTTTAAAGTCTGGAAGCACTGAGGTGCACTACCCCATTTTCTCAAATAGATGGAAGTCTAATGACTTCTGTAACACCTGCAGAAGCTCCGATCCAGGTATGACTTATGACTTAAAACAACTTGTAATGTGGAAGTAGCACTTGGAAAAACATCAACCCTGTGCTGCCACTGGCTGCCTCCTCTCCTTGCACAAAGGCTCACACATGGAAAGGACGAGGACCTACCCACCAGTGCTGCAGAGCACTGGGCTGAGCTTCTCTCCCCTGAGCAAAGGGTCCCACTTCATCACAGGCTTCTGTTTCTCATCATGAACTTTTATCCTTTGATCACAGTCTTTGCTGCCTGCACTCATCCCTGTTCCTGTGCAGTCAGCCTACCCACAGTGTGAAAAGGCAGAGGTGACCTTTTCCCACACACCTACGACTTCTGAGAGTAATATTTAACATTTAAATGAGGCCCAGTAGGTAAACATTTACAGCTGCCCTGCCTGACTCTGTGCCTCACTGGCTAACACACAAAGTCTTCTGTCTTTCAATTTAGTCAATAGATTTGCAAAATCCATTCTCAGAAAGTCTCCTCCAGATGTGACTGGACAGGGTTCTGTTCCTTGAGAAAACAAAAAAAATCAAAACACCAGGTACTCCGAGTAAGTGCCCATTATTTAAAAAGAAACTTTTCAGCACTCACATCTTACAGCAGTGAGTTCCATGGGGCAGATATTTATTATTTTTTTTAACATAAATTTACTGCTTTTCAGGTTTTACTTCGTTTGATGTATTACCATGAAGCATTTGATTTATCTTTGTCAACTCTGCACTTACCACCTTAGTTTTACCCAACTTCTCTTGTATCTTTCCCTATCTACTCTCTTTTTGACTACACTTCCCTGTAGCATAATGGCATTATAGAACTTTTTTTTATGTATTCCATTCTCCAGACATACTATGATACTGTCAGCATTAAGGGCCATGCAATTAATTTTACTCTGTATGGTAGGAACAGATAAGAAGAAATCAGCTAAATTTACAGAGCAGAGATTAAGAAAAACTTTCTGTCCTGCACTTGGACCACAGGAACACACCTACCTATCAATAATATGCTCTCTCATGCAAGTTTTTATAAAAGCAGCTCAGAGAAACATCTGTCTGGCATGGTCCAGATCTTACTTCTGTAATTACTCAAGGACTTTAAAGCCCTCTTTTGCTGTCAGTCCTGGTCGGTTGCCAGTCTGGACAACAGACAACCAAAATAACTGATTTTCAAGATCTACTTTGGGGAAAAAAATGTTTCAGGAATAATTTTTACAGCACGCTGGAAAGCAAAAGTAAAACCTGAAAATCCTCTACTGAATCATATCCTCATTCTCACAGCACAGACAAAAGCAAAAACATTGGAAAATAAAGGTTAAGTCAAATTTAAGTTATAAATTACATTCGATAATTACTTCATATTCACTTTCTTTTGCAAGTACTTCACATAAATAGTTATATTTATTAATTGCAGTCTATTTATGAGAAAGTTACAACTCATATTTTTGTTTTTTGGGTGTTTTGTTGGTTTTTTTTTAAACAAAAGATATTTTTATTTGCCATTCTATTATTTTTCTTCTTATTTTTTTTTTAAACTTCCACCATTCCCCTTCCAGAGGTGAGGGCTGTTGCTTCGATCACTTCTCATTTCCCAAAGGCTGTCAGTGGTATCCCACTCTCCCCCAGTCTGAGCTTTTTTCCCTCTACACGGGTACTTGCTGTTCAGTGCCACTGGCACCTTTTTCTCAATCAAGAAGAAAGATGAACAGCTACCCGGGTAGTCAGGTTCAATTTCACTCCATAGATCAACCAACTAAGAGAGCAGCAGTGGAGTATAATTTACATCCCCTGTCAAAAGTCTGAGTGTAGCTGACGGCCAACTTTGCACAGCTTTGTCTGATCTTAATCCATTCCTGCTCTTTGAGTTTTAGCAGCAACCAACTCAGCCCAACTGAAACATTTTCATGTCTAATCTAAAATACAAATTGCTCACTTGCTACAGAAAAGCCTGTTCTTTATTAATAAAAAACCAACAACAGGCAAGGCAGAACACAGAATGGAGAAATAATTCAAAAACACAGATTAAGCTTTCAGCAAAGGCAAAGTGAAATCTAAGTGAATGTTACCAAGTAAAGAAAAGGGCACATCTTCCTTCATTTTGGTTTCATGTAATTTTTGAGAAGCAAATGTTTGCCTTTTTTAACTACCTACAAGTCACTTCAGCTCCAAGTCAAGCAGTGAGTCCTTCCATAGAAACAGGTAAAACTTCTCTAGTCCTGAAATGCTTCAAGCCAGCAACACACAAAAAACCTGAGTGATGCCCCTGCAGAGGATAAAATGCCTCACAAGCAGCTGATTTTGTTGGTATCGTTTAATACAGAAAACCAGCAATTTTTTTTGTAAAATCAACGTGGTGTATTTACCCATACACAGGATAAACCACAGAACTTGGTAACATGTCATCAGAGCAACCACCTAAAGACATTCATGTCTGGGAAGACTCACGTTCAGGCAGAAGGACCACTTTTCTTTTACCTCTGATGTTATTTATTAGCAAAGAAGCACAAAAGCCTAACTCTGGGCACCAAGTCCATAATTTTACATCCCCGGATTTCTAAGATTTACACCTGTCACAAATACCAGAAACATGAATCTTCAAAATCAAATATTAAAATGAGGGATGATACTGGAATGTGCTGCGGCACACGGTAAACTGCTGTCATTTCTTGAGAGGTGGCAGCATTTCAGTGGTGCCTGATTGCTTTATTATTTTTGCATTCATTGCCCATCACTGCTACATGCAGGCTCATTTTCATTTTTAAAAAGTAGCT
The DNA here is from genome assembly GCA_013398125.1 of Aegotheles bennettii. NCBI lineage: Eukaryota > Metazoa > Chordata > Aves > Caprimulgiformes > Aegothelidae > Aegotheles > Aegotheles bennettii. The sequence goes on from VZRW01013315.1 coordinate 14,566, forward strand.
CTGAAGTAAAATGTTAAAAAGCACTGTTCAAATAGGTGGAGCGTGCCCACAGTTCCCTGAAGCTCTTGACACTTCAGGAAAATTGCCTGTTCCCACACTTGAAGCAAACACACAGAGGTAATTGGTGACTGACCAGTGTGTAAGTTCTGAACTCAGTAACCATAGGATGTTTTGTTTCATAATAACAAAATGTTTCATCCCAGTAATTCATAAGAGTTAAGCTTTGGCTCTTTTCCAATCACAGCATTGTCTCTCACCCTTGTGAGACTACGTATGCATTATCATTTTCCATTTTGCATCACTGCTACTGCTCTTTACCTGCAACCTCTGGAAAAGCATTGCAGAAACACTGAGATACAAATGGAAACAAGATGAAACTGTAATGATGCCAAAGAGCAGTAATTAAAGTGAAACAAATTAAATTGGGAAGACATTGAAAGACAATTTACTTGAAATATTGTATTTCAGGCCACCTAAGTAAAAAAACCCACAAACACCTAAACAGCTTTTCATTTAGAGTTTAGTTAATTAATTATGAAGGTAAGCCCATAAAGATTAACAGCTGCACTAGAGAAATCTTCTGCCTGTGTAATTGCAAATATTGCAATCCCCACAATCCCAAAGTCGCTTCTGGGCTGCCAGTTTTGATGGGGAGGTGAGGAAGGATGGAGCTTTTTCAGGAATATCCCACTAAATCCAATTTGAAAAGAAACATCTGATTTAGATTCAGACTATAAAAAGAGACAAATCCTAAGCAGTTACATATATTTACTTATTCTTTGGACTTCTAATAGCTGCCCCAACCACCAAGAAGTCATGACACAAAGTGGGTGTCCTGACACAGGTTAGAACTTGTACGGCTGTTGCTCTTCAGCAGGCTTCTCATTCCATCAACAACAAATATATAACCTGCTTCACACCCTCCTTTTGGAAACACAAGCTCCTGCCTATAAACAGACAAATTACAAAGCAAAAAGTAACCCTGAAAAAGAGAATCACAGAATCATTAAGGTTGGAAGAGACCTACATAGTCATATATGTTTCTTCTTACAGCTGGGGACCAAAATCTGTTTGTAATGGCAAGATATTTAAAATCTCCCCTTCCTATAGAACCAACTTTATTTCAGGTATCTTGGAGAGAAAACCACATTCCCTTACCAGAGTGCTCCATTAAGAGCTTGGACGTGTCTGATGCACAGCCCAGCAGTAAGTGGAAATTAAGGCTGTACCATAGCCTATTTCATGACACCTTAGTTTCTATTATGTTTATATTTCAACTAAACAGTTAAAAACCAAACATTATTGTTTATTTTCTGTAATTATACACTTTTCTACTCCAGCAAAACCCTATGAATCTCAAATTAGTGGTCACAGGAGAAAACTGTAATAGATAAAAACAACAATAATAAACCAGGCATAGCAGCACTAACATGAAATGGTTCTGACTTGTGTTTTTCCACAATGCTAACAATCCTTATGTATTTCAGCTAGTCCTAATTAGGATGGAATGGCCAATCTTGAAAAAAAAACCCACAATTTTATCTTAAAAAGTCTTGAAAATATACAAAAATACCGCAGTTCACTTCAAAATGTATATTCTAGGAAAACACATTTCCATACTGAGCAAGTCTGTTTCAGCTAACAGGAGACATAATTTAAAATATTGTCTTGGGTTGGTAACTCCTGGGTTAATTTAATTGTCTGCAGTGATTTCAGCAGATCTATTCTGGAAGATCTGAGAGCTTGACCCGCCACATGAAACGTGCAAAACTGTTTCATTAGCTCCAAAGCAGAGTGCCCAGCAAATTTGTCTTAAGTGGGATACCTCTAGCAAACTAAAAACCTAATTCTCACTTCTTAGTTTCCCACAAGTGTAAACATTTTGTGGTAGGTTTCTTGCTTACATAAAATCTCACTAAAGATGCTTCAGCCTGGAGCTTAATGAATGATACAGAATTCAGACAGAATATATTTAGTACACTGTCTTCTGATGAATCCACTCCCTTGAAAGTCAATTTAAGGCTGCTGCTTTACAGCATCGTGTTTATTCACTTCAGTAAGATCTAACAGCAGAGACCTTTATCTTTCAAACACAAACTTATTCGAGGGAGGTGAAGAGTAAAGCTTCCTGCTCTTTTCAGGCAGGTTTTTACTTATTTAAAACACATCTATTTCACTATCTCACTAAATGTTTCCAATTTGCAGGCTAGATTTTCCACTTAGCTGGAAAAACAAATGGAAGCTGTCAAGAATACTGCCTGAACAATAAGTCAGAGTATCCCTGCCCAAGCTGACCTGCACTGCTGTATCAGTAAGGAACTCTCAGTCCCAGAGGAAGCTGCAGTTGTTTTTCAGTGCATGTGTTCAAGCCACCAAGAACAAAGTTCAAGCCACCCTTTTGCTGGCGATAGAACATTCACCTCACTTCTGGTGATTCCAACTGGGTGCTGCTGCTCACAGAGAAACCCAAGCAAGAAAGGGCTGATTGCTTCGCTCTCCTACTGCATCTCTAGGTATCACCTACCTGGGTTTCATTAACTCAGCTCCAGAGGAATCTCTGGTCGTGCAATATTTCCAGTCTAATTACTGAGTCAGGACCAGGCACCAGGTGATGTACAGTTGGCTACAGACCCGACCACACCAAAATTTCTGAATCTGGGTCTCTAGCTAAAGAACCAGGTTGGTTTTAGACACATGGAACCCTTTGGCATGGCAGCCATGAAAACAGTACATGGTGCACTTGAGCACTGCCTTTTATACTCACTTCTTATGCCTAAAGAGCTGAAAGGGCTCCACTTGTAACAACTATAACCCATTGTAAGCTGGAATCTGAAGCTGACTGCCAAATTATTTTGGGATATATCAAGCAGTTATTTCTTTTTTTAAAACAACATTCCAGGTACTATGAAAACCTCTGTACCTACTCACAGCAGCAGTAAATACAAACTTTCCCATGCCAGCACAGAAATCGTGTGAGAAATTCTTATTATTCTAAACGGAACGTAAGATGGATCAATCATTTCCACCATTGCCTTCCACTTCAAGACACAAATAAAAGGACACGATTTGGTTTCAAAATCTGTCAGTGAATTCAGAGTGATGGAAACAGTCTCACTACCCTTACAAAGCGAGCGTGCTCCGAAGGCTTTGAAGTAAGTTAATACCATGATTACAGCATTTGCAGAGTTTTGCAAGGACATGCTGCTCCGATCTTCTTTCACACTTACCAACTACATGAATAAAAATGCTTTTGGTACAAAGGTTATGTCCAGTGAAGAAGTGTCATATGAAGCTTTAGCCACATCTCCATCTGACATATGAAATAAAAAATATGCAGGATACAATGGCTTGATATGCTCCAAACTCTCTCATCTTATGGTTCAATTCCAGATTCAGAGTTGAAATTTTCAAGAAAAAGGTGTTTCTCCCAACAACTGTGAGACTTAGAATTGACTTAATACTACTATTAAGCATGAATAAACTAGTAAGTTAACAGCTGTAAGTAAATGAAATTCTGATTAATTGAAACACATTGACTATGAAATCTTGATTCCAAAGCCCATCATACACAACAGGTCAAATGAAATCCAAATGAAATGCTGGCAAAAGGAACTTCAAAAAGTACTCTGAATATTTTATCATGGTCAAACCAGCATAATGTAAAAACACTTGAATTATTTTTTTAGGAAGAAATACCCAGTTCCTTTTTTCAAATCTGTTTTTTTTTCACTTCACAGACCCCTATTTCTAAATCTTTCAGCTTGTCAGTTCTGAATAACTTGGTTTAAAAATTGGTATTTAAAGAGTTATGAGTTTAATGCAGGCCAATAACCTTGAATATTTTAAAGCAGCAAGAAAGATGTTTAACCACACATTTCAGCAAGTCTAAAGAGACATAATTTGAAAGGTTTTTATAGCTAGTGCCTCTTTATTTTCACATCTCAGGCTTTTAGAACCTTTGGTCTAGACCTAAAGGGGAAATTTCTCCCTTTGAACTAGGCTACTTCAAATGGAAATTTCATTACTAACCTTAGAGAATTCAGTCTCCTCCAAACATCATCTGCTTTGAAAAAAAAAAATCAACTTGTGTTTGGATATAATTAGTGAGGTAACAGAAATGGCAAAATCTGGCCTGTAGAGGTTACAGGGCATTAGCAAAAGATGATGCTGTAATGGTTTAGACTTCTCTGCTGGAGAGCCACTGTACAGCAGGGAGCATGAATAAAGGACAGGAGATGTAACACCGACCTCGCTGAGTGCATATGATGGTCAGCGAACTCACGTGAGTCCCAAGTCACACTTCTCCATAAACCTTTACATTTCTGAAAAAAACACACTAAGAAATTCGCCTTTGATACCTTTCCCCCCTCCATCTCTAACTAGCACATTGCCCTGCAAATCAGCAGTGGACAACAATGTCTAATGTATGGCAAACACACACAATATTTTTTAATAAAATATAAAAGTCCTTGTTGATAATTCTGCAAAAGAGGCACTGCAAAAAACTCCATTTGTTGTTACACAAATCAGCTTTCTCATTATGAAATATTCAAAAATAGATTAAATGTTGCTATGACTTTCCTGGAAGCTGAACTTTGAGTAAAAGGTGAAAAAACAACTTCTACAGTTGCTTTACAAAATGACAAGGCTTCAAATTGCCTCCGTTGCAAAAGTCTTACTACAAAATGAACAGTTGTTAGCTGCCTTCTGGGTTAAACCACAACAGTTTCATTGAAGTAAGTAGTCTAGCAGCTAGTGGGGCTACCTACACTTGCCTGGTAGGAAAGAACTTGGTTTAAAGAAAAAGAAGATAAACCTGCATTATGCTGGACCTCCTTAACATATGCACATACAGATGGGCTGCGAGGTACAGGCTTTTCCATCATTTTAAATAGCTGACCTGTAATAAACCTCTTCGTAATATTACTAAAGACTCTTCATCCCTCTCTGTCCTAATCCTGTGGCCACACTACGCATCTGTATCTTAACCAACTTCTTCACAACTGCTGCTATCTCAGTCTCTTATCATCACACATCCCTGGTCATCTCTTACTTGTTCAGAAAAGGGAACCAAAATCATCACTCCTGAATCCTGCTTTGACTTCACCCCTCTGAAACCTTGCACTGATTTCCAGTCATTCAGACTATTAATTGCAAACTTATCATTTCCCTTCTTCCAGCTAAGGCTGGCTTAAAAGATCCACATCTAAAATATACAGATTTTTCCTGTTCTGTATACTCCAGAAGGAAAAGGGAGCTGCAAAAGCAAACAAAGGAAGAAAGCATGAAGAAAATGGTGAGACACACTTATATGCCAGAGTGGCCCAGGGTAATACCAGAGTTACGGGACTTTGCCCCAGAATCATGCCCCACAATCAGCATGAGGTTCAAGCTCTTCTCCCATCCCCGTGAATGGAAGGGATCCCAAACTCCTCCAGCATAAAGCTTCTCTTTCTGAAACATTATCTTGCATCTGAGGAAGTTTCCTTAATGAAGCCTTAGCTGAAAACAGTTGAAAAAATATCCAAGAGCAATTCCTAAACACCTACAGTTTCTATGCCCTTATTTAATTCTCACTTGAACCAGTATGTCTTCCTTCACTGAAGCACCACTGTCAGCTTGGACACTGTGATTGTTTTCTCCTTCTAGAATTATTTCCCTGTTCCTTTCATGTCCCTGTGATGTGACCTTTTGCAAAAGCTGTTTATCAGACTGCCTTCCTAAAATCATTCGGATCCTTTATAAAAATACCAAAACCAAACCACAACCACCTGTCACTAGATTTTATTTTATTTTTAAAAAAAGAAGTACAGATGAAAAGAATGTTGCTAAAACGTAAAGAATTTAGACCTTCTAGTGCTCTCATCAACATCTGTGTATTCACGTTTGGGTTGGAATACTGTGCAAACAAAGCAGGCAGCACCATCGTGACTGTCAAGCATAGAAAGCAGCACCAAATGGAGCACATTCCCTGACCACTGTCCTTCCATTCACTGAGCGGGGCAAAGGTCTCCAGGAAATAGCAATATGAGCTCAGCTCATTAAAAACTGTATGGAAACGTATATCCTGAAGGGATGTTAAATTAGGCTGACACAGGCAACTTTGAGACTGCGCTTCCTTAGAATTTTAGTGCTTAACCTTATAGCCCCAGCATCTCTTTAATGCAATTAAATGTAGAGGGATAGATATGGCATCTTGCTTTAGTTATTGTCTAGTAAAGAGAAAGAAAATAGGTGAGACAGATAAAGAATTGTAGGTAGCTTTCATTATGATCTCCAGCATCTCTCTAGCATTGCCATCTTTTTGACATACAACAGTAGAGGCTGTGTTCTTCCACATCCAGTTTTACTGAGAAGGGCTGATAACACATGATTTGTAAAGAAGCACTTCAGAGTCTGTGTATTTTTTAAAAAAACTGCAATCCATAATCATCATTACACTAGCAAATACAGCAAACATTAAACACACATAGCTAACAATATCAATATTAAACTTAAGCCATGCCCAAATACAGAGCACCCCCAATTTCCCTGATGCATTTAATTCATTTATGTGCCTTTACATATCTGAGTTCAGTGTATAACCATACAAGCAACACATGGTATTAAAAAAGATTAATTCAGTCAACTACTACTGATGTTTTTGCCTTCCACCTAGTTATCAGCATGCTAATCCATATTATTGTGATGTGCAAATATTACCCTCTTATTACTTTGATAGCAAATTTCTATTTAAAAATGAAATTAATAGCTAACCTCAAAAGACTAACTATGCTTAATTTTATTTCACTCCCCAAATCATCCTTTTCACTATATAATTTCTCCTCTAACTAAACTAAAAGAATCAGAGGTGTAATTATAGATCTCAGATTAGCTGTTCAACATTTGCCAGTAGCTAAAATGGGGGTAGACATTAAAAGCAAGTTGACTCCAGGAAAATCTTGTAGCAGAGACTGCCGTGAAATGCTGCTCTTTGTGAAGTCTATGCCAGAGTTTTCTGTGCTTTTGGACAATTCTGCAAGGCTCTCCCAAAGCAGGACATCATACCACCACTGAAACCACTGCCAGAAGGATCTCTCGCCTTCCCCAGCTGCATTCCTTGAGGTCAGGACTGGGGACTGTGGGAGGACCAGGACTGAGCCACCTGTGTTGTTCATGCGTATATAGGTGCTGTTTCTTGTCATGTGGGTGCTGGTAAAGGCTCTCCTCTGTGTGGGGTGATATGGATGGCTGCTTGCAGTGTGTGTACACGAGCCTGTCAGGAATACATGCTCAGCCTTGCTGCTGCCTGGACCTGGAGACACCAAACCACAGCAGTCTCCTATCAGCCTGGAGCAGGACGAGTCCCCCGGGCCCTGTAGCCCACCAGATTCAATTACCTCTAATGGAAATCCTCTAATAGAAACATGATCATGTTAACATCTTTGGTTCCACACACACTGACTTTTGTGCTGGTGGAGCAACAGCTCATTTTCTTCCCTAACACAAGCACCACAAAGCAGACACAAAGCCCAGAGAGACCACACAGTATTTGCACCTCCACTTCCAACTCGATCTACTTGGATCAAGGAAGGGCACTTTCACAACTCAGCAGCCAGATGAGGATTTACCTTACTTCTGCTTGCATTCTGGTTTGCAGCAATGAGTAATGCTGTCACCAAGAAACGGATGTGAAAGCTAACTCTGTTCTTGTCAGAATAATAACAGACACTGTGTTGGCAACTGCACAACAGCATAAATAAAAGGAATTGAGAAAAGCCAACAGTGCTATAGTAAATAAAGTGTTTAAATTCACCTGCTTGCAAATAAGTGACAATCTCTGGGGTTTGGTGTTTCAGCCTGGGCAACAAGACCAGGATAAACGCTGTGTCTATTTCAGAAGTGAGTCAACTCCATGATCTCAGTCATGGAGAGAGGTTCTAGGAGAGATGGCACTAGCTGTTCAAGAGGGACAAAGTAGGAAAGTCTGGCTTGGAAGATGTCAAGAGTGCCTCTGTACGTTGTACAGACAGCAACAGACTGAAAGATGGCCTCCAAATCTCAGATTAGTTCACTGCTGGGACATTAGCTTTGGCCTCACTGTTCTTAATAGAAAGAAAGATGTCAATGGGCATTGAAGTGTTTCCTCCTTACAGCTTGGATTCATTTACAGTTCATATTCACAGAGGCTACACAGATTCAAGCAGGAAAGAGTGGCCTTCTTTCACGATCTAGAAAATGGATCACCTTTGGAATGTTCCTCACTACAGAGCACTACCTGTGAACCATGGTGCAGCTTCTCCTCGTGATGAGCCATTAGAATCATAGAATCATTATGGTTGGAAGGGACCTCCAGGGTCATCAAGTCCAACCTTTATCCCATCATATTCCTGACCATTAGATCATTAGACCATGGCCTTAAGTGCCTCATCAACCCATGTTTTGAACATTAACGTGTCCCTGCAGCCAAAGAGGCCTCTGCAGCTCTGGGCTAGTGGGGTGCAAAGCTGAGCTGGTGTGAATGATACCTGAATGCAGGCTGAGAACTTAGCCAAGACAAGAAAAAGTTTCAGAAGGTGGTCTCTAATGGTGGAGGTCTTCATTGAAGTGCTCATGAGCACCAGGAACTTTATGCATTGAATTTACAATCATCCTGAACTTCACTTGTGCTTTGCTAAGCAGCAAGCACTCTCAGTACTGTTAGGGAAGGAGTATTTTTGTCACTTTAAAAGAAGTGACCTAACAGGATTATAGATGCATAATCCATCAGCCTACCACTCAGTTGTTCATGATTTTAACACAACAGGCACCTGGAAACCAGCTACAGAAATGACTATGGCAGGTGAACTGGAGGAGAAAAACTCCCGAGGTCCACAACATGAGGACTCCCCTCTGTAGTTTTGGTACAGTTATTGTACACCACCACCCTGCTCTCAGCACAGGTTTCTCACAATTCCACAGGGGTCAGAACCCACTTACAGAAGCCAGTCTGACCTTTGGCAACATCTTCACATTTGCTATCTGGCTCTGTCAGAGCTTCCTCTGCTGACACCCTCCAAAGAGACAAACCTTCCTTTCCATCCAAAGCCTATGTCATGCAGGACTCCAGGATTCTACACACAGCTTTTGGAGCACATTCCTGGGAGAGCAAAGCTCCCAAAAAGTACCCGGATTTCTCCTTTCCTGCAAAACCAAAAGCATTCAAAGTCTTTGGCATCAGTTGTTAGTTTCTAAAAAAAAAAGTAAATAAATTTCTCTTTCTTGCAGCTCACATCCCAGAGGACCTTGAGTCTCTCTCATACTCACTGCGCCTGTTTAAAATCCATAGACAAACATTCAGATCTGATCATCTGACACTTCCATTAAAATACACCTTGAAATAATTGTAAAAAAAAAAATTATAAAAATAGATCTATTCAATTAAGTGCATGTCATACACCTACCTACGATCTCACTAAGAACTGGTCTAGTTAAAAAACTGGAAAAAAATATTTTGCTTTCTATTCAGCTCTTCATTTTCATGTAAAACACCCAAACACATTATTTTGTTAAACAAACTAAATATATTGTTGTCTCATCTGCAAAACCAACCAACTGTAAAAGCAGAGAAATGCATTTTTTCCTGTCTTTACACTAACACTAGCTATTATATATAACAATGTTAAGTTTAAAAGAACACAAATAATATGTAATTATTCCTAAGGACACATTTGTCTCTAAGAGGAATTCATTTTCAAGAGGAATGTTATACTAGAACACATTCATCCACTGTGCCGTTAGACAACCCAAATACATTACATATTTTATTACCTTTATTCTGAAGGGCAAATAATGTGAATATTGATTATACAGCTAGAGCACATCACCTGCAAGAATCACAGCCACATCTCTTCTTTACTCCTGAGGAGCACAGGGAACGTCTGGGCCTGACACATTTATCACAGGCAGTCCGATCCCATTATTTGGCCAAATTCACTGTGTATTTCTTTGAGCTCAGGAATATTCCATAACATGTGAACAACGAGCTTACAAATTCAGCCACAGTATATTTTAAAAAGCTACCAATGTTGTGGCAAGTTTTCCTTAAGACTAAGTGACCAGTGTTCAAAAGGTCCAAGATGTTAAGGATTTAAGGACACAACGAATTTTCAACTATGGGTTTTAGTGACTGATTTACTATGGTATTTAGCTAAACACTCATGTTTCTGGCTGCTTAAATACTCAAACCAAACCCTGTATGTGATTCCCTTAATTTGTACATTGCTCTGCACCTTTTTCTTCACAAGCTGACTAATGAAATTACTGTGGTATCATTACTGAGAGAGCAAAACATATTGGTTATAACCCAAAAAAAGAAACCAGACCCACAGATTAAATATCAAGCTCTGCTCTGATTTGTTGTGTAATCTTAGGAAAGTAATTGAGGGATCAGCACCAGCTTTTGATGCAAAGATCTAACTCCCTTTGAAATCAATTTACATTTCCTCCATATGTACACAGGTCATGAAAGCTCATTACTTTCCTCTAATTATATAAGATTATACAGGTTTTGAGGCATTTTTCCCTAGTAGTATGAAAAAGTATACACTGCAATACCATGGACATTAATGCGAAGTGTCATCTGTTTATTTCAGGGAAAACTGGCGAGCACTTTAATGCTTCCAAGGTTGCTGGGATCAAGCTCATTTTCCAGATTTACTTGTCTTTGATTTCCCGTCAGCAAAATAGGAGCATTTACCAATACAGCTGATTCCTCTAACCTGTATTTAACAGCAACACTGATGCATTTTATTATTACTTGCAAAATTTCCCATAATGTCAATGGAAAAGGCAGAACGTTCAGAAAGGTAGAAATGTTCAAATGCACATCATGCAACACACTGACAGAAATGTTATTCATTAATATATATTAGGCAAGCAAATATCTTTGGATGAAGAATGATATAAAAACATTATCTTCATCAACATACTTGTCCCTGTAGAATATTTCTGTGTAAGCCGTATTAGGAAACTTCCACTAATCCAAACCTCTAGAGGCATTGTAGCTACCAAACTGGATGAATTAAGTCACTCCTGCTCAGTTACTGAATTTTTCTTCTCTGAAATTTTGTTCGCAAATGTCCTAAAACAAACTTTGCAAGGAGTCTTTTCCATGACTGCAAGTAGACAAAAGGTTTCCCTGACTATTACTTCCTGTGCCTGTTTGGAAGTTCTACCCACTTACCAGCTTCAGCCTCTCACTTTCTCTGTATCTCAATCAAACCTCAGACCCAGTTTAACAGAGTAAGTGGATGAAGCTAGAACCAATGTACAGCACAGGCTGAACTGGATGCATAAGTGATCCTCTGCCAGCAACCTACAGATTTCCCAATGTAGAGCCAGGCTTGGAGCACAGTAACACCCACCTGTATTCAATGACTGTCACATGAGTAAAATCCTCCGTGGAACATGCACTGCATTAAGTTCCTAATTACTATTTTCAACTGAAGTGCTTTGATGACTGTTAAAACATTGAGAAATGATAACATAACAGAAGCTCTCAGGAAATGTTATTCTTAACACTCAAGAGATTATTGATTCCTCCGTGGAGGAGCAGCAAAGTAACAGAGCTCCAACCTTAACTTAGGCAGAACCTGTCTCTCAACTGGAAACAACAGTAAACATTTTAACCACGACGAGAGACAACATCCATCACCCCCAAAGAATGCTTCAATTAACACAACCACGGACCCCCTTTGCTTGAACATGGCATTTAAAATGGAATCCATGAGCTCTCTAATTTATGATAGGTTATTCGATAACTCTTGTTAATTATAGCTACACAATGTCAAAATTAATGATTTTCCCACCCTCTTTCAACTTGAGAATGAATTCATAACTTATATCAAGACTCAAAAGATATGCAATTAATATTGTCAGCCACCACTTCACAAAAGAGATTTGTTAAAGGCAGGCATGTGGACTCAATTAGTGTATCAATTAATGTTGCTGTTACTTGATCTATAAATTATTGAAAAACTCATAACTGCTGCAAGGAAACAGAGCAAATCCACTCCCCATCAATGAAATGAGCTCCTGACTGTGCCCCTCCTTCATTACTCTTTAGATCAAGTTTTAATTTTGCTGGATTCCATGAATCTTAGCTCTGTAATCAGGAAAATAAATGAACCTAAACCAATCTGACGACTTGAAATGCCTCATTACAGCAAAGATGCTTTAATTGTTGTTAGCTGGCTGTTCTGTAAAAAAAAGCTCAATAACAATAATTAAAAAAGATAATTTAAAAAATGAACCATCATTGTTCATAACACTTACTAATTTAAATTGAAGTTCCAGTCTGGAAAGGAACCCGTAAAGACCACATTGAGATTTCTATGTATCAACAAAATTGCAGCTTTCACATCAACCAGAACCCTCCATCCTACTCTCAAATTTAGCAACAATTAGTCCAAAGATTAAATTCAAATGAGGTCTAAGAAACTGGAAACAGGACTTGGGTAGCATTGGGCACCTACGACAAAAACTGGAAATGACAAACATTTGTTTAAAGTTGCTTAGCCTCAATATTTTTAAACTAACTAGGTACCTCCTGTTTGGCCTTAGTGTGACAAAAGTTTTGCTTCTGGGGATGCAAAAGTTTTCCCTTAGATAGTTAGGCAGACTCCACTCTCTCCTTAGAGTTTAAAAAACCCAGAAAATAGATGGGACTCTGACAGAGGCCCAGTCTGATATATGGGAATGGTCCTGGAGTCACTGTACTCGTTTTAATTCGTAGTCAGACAGTTAAAATGGGACATTTAAGCTTTTTGCCATCTCAAAAGGATCAAACTCCCATCTTATTCCACCGAGAAAGCTTTGCTAGGCAACACCCTCTGCTCTGCTGGTGCAAGCAGGGTAATTAATCCCTTACCTGGCATTGCAAAGCTCCCCGAATCTGACCTCGCCCCCCCTCCCGAAGCACAGCTTCAGAACTCGTGTATTTATTCAGTCAAAACAAAGTGCCCAACTCTAAATTTCATGCACCTACTGGCCAGTGATGGCAATCCCCGGCTTGGCAGTTTGCCTACTGTGGAATGTGTTTCCAAATGCCATGTGCTTCCTGTGCATTGCAGTGGAAACCTATAAAATAAAGGAAATTTCACCCACGGGGATCCTTCACATCAAAGATCATTATGCTGATTGTCAACATGCCTGAGCTCCTCCTTGTACCTTGCTTCCATTTTTAAAAGTCCCTGTCATTTTGAAAATTGACTTAAAAGTTTAAGTACACTTAGGGAAAATAATGAGAGATGATTTTGCAAGAAATCCTGAGCTTCAAATAGAATAATTACAGAATTTAAGCGCAAGAGGAAGAAATCAAAACCCTAGAAAAGTCTCCTAGCCTTCCCAGAGCAGGTGCAGATCTGCATTCAAATTTGGTAGCCTGGCTCACTTCTTCACTGGCCTCCCATTTCAGATTTCCTGTTTAATTTAATTCTGCAAGAAGGGATTCTCCAAGGCAGTTATCAGTGTGGATTCAACAACAATGCAAAACAATTTCCCCAAAGAGGTTTCTAAATCAATTTTAATTCCAATAGACTCAAGTAAGTGTTTTCAATTTGATTCAATAATCCATACACACTTATAAATGGCTTTTCCCCTATGTACTACAAGACAAACATGGTTTATGTTTCTAACAACTCTAGCTAATAAAAAAAAAAATAATCTAATTTCCTATCCTGAATGGTAAAGCCCACATAATGCTTATTCACCTTTCAATGAACCAGATGACACAAACAAATGAAATAAAATCAGCCTTTAGGAGCATTATTTGTATCATTAATTCTCTAAATGTTTCTTAAAGAACACATGATTTTTGGCAAACTCATCAGCAACAACAAAACATCACCAAAAAAGTCCTAGAATAGAACTGTCTAAATCTCCTGAGAATTTTGCATTATTTCCTTTGAGAGCAGTATGGAAACTCTTCAGGATGTCGTTTAAAATTTGAGCAAGTTCTCAAAACGTAATTACAGCACAGTTACTAGTAGGTATCAGTCAAGAGTGGTATGAAGATTAGTGCTGGAGGTGGGGGACAGCAGAAATATAATCTCCTCTAATAGCATCTAGTGTGCTGTAAGCTCAGAAGGTGGAGTAAAGTGTAGAAAGGAGGGCGGTGGAGGTCAGGGGTTCTTAACTGGTAAAGCATTGTCAGAGTACATGGAGCAAAAGGGACAATCTGAACAGGAAGGGAGGTGCCCAGCTCACCTCCGTTTTCATAACTGTCTTCAAGTCAGTTAAAACTCCCACCCTGTGCTGGGAGTGGGACTGGGCAGCATTTCTAGAGAGCACTGAATTCTGGATCCATCCGATTAATATTGCCTGAATAAAAGGCAAAATTAGTACTTGATTTTTAATAGCCTAATTTTTAAGATCATCCAGGGTGATAATGTTAACACAGAAAATTACAGTTTGATATTATCATGTTCATATTGAACTTACCTATCGTACATTAGAGTTTTACAGCTGTGATTCTACTTAAATAGCAGCTTCTGAGAGAGTTTCATATGTAAGTTCTTGTCCTAAATGTAGTAACAATCCTTCGGTGTTAGAGCAGAACACCTTCTGACAAACAAGCTCTGATGGCAATGGAGAGAGACTTTGGAGTTGACTATGACTAGACAGCTTCAGGCTGTAAAAATACTGTGCCTAATGAGAAAGGTTTTAAATAATCTCTTGTAAGGGAATTGTTTTGCATATGACTACAAAAAGAGGTGAGTATTCCCAGCACATAAATGAAATATTTGGTAAAGTCTGTAACTCTGCAGGAGCATTAATGCCACGTGCCCCATCTGCAGTAGAAATCAAACTATTTCCTTGTCACCCAAAAATCAGTAATCTCTGCAACAGGGTCAAAAAGCAATTAAAATAAACCCTAAAAGAACTTCAAACACACATCCTACCCTGCTGCACGGAGTTAGTCCATCCCAGCAACAGGACTTCGCATTTGCCCTCCTGGACCTTTCCTCTAGCCTGTCCAGGTTATTAAATTGTTGGTTCAACTAATGATGGTACAAGTGCCTTTAACTCAAGACAGGCACTACATCACAAGTGTACAAGTCACATCTTCTGAATAACCACCATTTTCTTTTGGCCACTCTGCTTCAATAAGAATAGCAGCCTGCATTTATCATGCAATGCTTTATCATGCTTTATATCCATATACCTTACAAATCTCAGGAATTAAGCTTTGCATTATTTCAGCACTTCAAATGCCAAACACTACCTTACTATATCCTTATACAGACACAGAGAGATTTAAAGATTTAGCTGACAACTACACAGAAGACTTATGCTGAGGTGAGGAAAGAAATGTGTCCCACGCTCTACCTCCATATTAATCCTCATCCCCTTTCAGTCACCCCAGATCTCCAGCATGGGACACACCTGTGGGACAGTAGTTCCATCAAAAAGTTATTATCAAACTTACTGCTCTTAGCAATGCTGTGAACTGCAGATGACAGGATTGCTACCAGAATGGCAGGGAACACAGCAAAGGAGGCCCCTTACTGCTCTGGATGGAAATGGTTGTATGGAAGTACAACAAAACCAGATTCACTGGAAATACACTGGAGTTGAAATTTCTGCTTATGAAGCAATAACTCATTTCTTGGGAATACTCAGTTCCATTGCATAATCAAATTCACTGATTAGTAGCATTAGAAAGTTCATGTTAGTACTTGCTACCTGTCACTGCTTGCAGTTAATGAACTTGGGGAAAAAGAAGAATAAAAACATTCCCTGATTTTTGTATGTCCATCACTCAGACTATACAGGGGAGGGCTCATTTGTTGAAATATACACAAATACATACAATTCAATGACAAGTGAAAGAGCACACCAAGTTTCTTTTGACTTTCATTACATGGGATTTGAATAGCAAACACTGTCTGACATGTGTACCTTGTCTGTCTAAAGCACTCACTGTACCGCGAGGGCTTCGGATGCCTGCATGTGATCGGATGCACTCGGACTTGCACACACAATACAGAATAAGATTAATACAAGATTAATTCTGGAGATATGCTACTGCCATACCCTGTCCCTTCCACTTCCTCAGATACCTGTGCATGCTGCAGGGCGCTCTGATCGTTGCCACAGAACATGTTTTACTCTTCTCAGCAGGAATTCTCAGAATTCCCATTTGGGGGACAGAATCAGATTTTGTGCAGAGGAGTATTCAGTTATTATGATTTACAAAAATGTTTTTAGAAGTTGAACACTGAGTATTTATCCACATAAACATCAAGTTCTGAAAACAGTTGTTTGTTGTTTTCAAAAGTTGCACCCTTCAGCAGAAGAAATAACACAGGAGACACCCATCAAAAACATGTTACCCATATTGCACAGAACTGACATTTTTTAGTTTCCTGCCTGTCCCAAAATACTGAATGTTCATACAACCAAACCATCTTTACTTTATTTACTCGCCTCAAACATCTCTTTCCGATCACATTCTCATTTATATCAAAGTTCCCCTATTTTTGCCTCTCCAAACTACAGCTTTTTTATCTTAAATGTTTTTTTTTTTCCTTGTGAATTTAGGCCTACAGTACAGTTGAACAAGTTAGTTATCAGCTGTCTGAGATGAGTAAAATTTGCATACATATATGAACAAAGATGAGAATATTTTTTCATCTTAAAGAAAAGTTAAAAATCCTCAGAGGGAAACGGCTAAATTACACACCCACAAAAAGAAACAGAATGACAAACTGAAAAGCACACATGAAAGCTCAAATCTTGCTGCCTCAAGTATTAAAACTACTAAGTATTATTTTTTCTTTTTGTTTATTTTATTTGAGTGATTCATATATAATTTTGTTGTCAAACTCAGCATCATTATCTGTACAGGTTTAAAAAACAAATAAAAAAATCAAAGACTGCCACTCAGAACAACACTAATCACCACTAGAACTCAATGTCCTGGCCTACAAGTTCATCAGTACTTAAAAACATAAGCAATAAAAACACTAATAAAAATCTAAGGATAAAAATCCCTACTAAAAATCTTTCAGTACTGCTATCCCTAAGCACCAATTCAAACAGTCCCATTTCTCATGCTTATCGGTCCAAAGAACTGCCCTACAATCGGATGCAAAGTTGTAAATGCAAATATGAACTTATCCAACCATCCTTTTATTCATAATGTCTCTTTAATTTTTAATTTTACCTCTCCTTGTTTATATTTTCTTTACCGGATTACAATTAATCTCTCTACAGTTTCCTCCTGAGTTCTCTGTAACTTCACAGTATCAGTAAGATTCAACCTCTAGTACCAGAAAGTGCATTTAAGCTCTGGTTACTTCAAAACAAGGTAGAAACAAAGCCTTTAAAAGAAAATTTATTAACAATAGAGAAAATAAAGTTCTCTTTGGCTAAGAGTAATTTTTAAAATTGTATTTCCATTTGTGAAGCAATTGTAATATATGGAGAGAGTAAAAATTAATGGACTGTAATAAGTAAGTTCTTTCTTTTAAATATATTTCGATACATTTTTGATGTCAGAGAATCAAATCCCATTTTCCCACACCAGACTTTCACTGGGCTTAACAAATTTTACTTTCACTGAGCACACAGATAACAGCAGAAGCACAGATGTATAAAAGGGGGTTGATGCAGGAGCTGATCAAAGTGCTAAATACATATGAATAAAGAGAAATGAGTCACTACCTTTCTTTTTGGAGTCTTTCTTTGTGCTGGTTTTAACAGCCACTTGAAGTTCTGTCTCAGTTGACATCCTATATCCTTAGTCCTCTTCACACAGATCCAGGATCTCGGTCAGGCTCATTTAGAACGTCTCTTCAAGAGAATAATTTAGCCTTTCAGATACTATAACCCAAACAGTTCATCTCATTGACTCCTTTCGAGCGCTGTTGAAGAAGGAAACAAAAAGTAATGGTCATTTTCTGAGTTTAAAACAGCAATTAAAAAAAACAAAAACAAACCAAAACTGAGGAAGAAACCTATGAAGTTCTCCATCTACAGAGTCAATTGCCCACAATTCTAGTGTTCAAACACTCCAGTTTAGTCTTGTTTGAGATGTTCTGGCATATCCGAGATGTCTTCACAGGCTAGAGACACCTCACAAGGTGTACAAAAGACCTGTACATCTGGCCCAGCAGCTGGAGGACAAAGACTATGATCTCAGAAGTGGTTGGAAACCTCACCAACAGCATAAAAATCTGCAAGGACTTAATTCTTAAATGCAACAATTCCAAGATAAAAACACACTGCCAGATATTAATTTCAGATTTTTACTCCTCAAATGCCCTTTCAATGCTTTCATTTTTCTACTTAAACAAAGACAAAACAAAAATGTACACATTACTCATACTGACAACATCACACTTCATCACTCCTCTTGCTTATGATAATGTTTCCAGTATAAAAGAATCTGCTTCCATGTAAAGAAAGCTATAATTCTTAACGCCCCTCTAGCAGTTTTTCTTGCAAAGAATTCTGAAAATACATTTAATTAAACCTTACAGTTTCCACAAAATACCAATGGGCTACGACTGTGCACATGGGGCAAAAAGATAACGTTTAGGGAGCAAGCTACAGCTTTACCCAACGTGTTTTTGTGAATCCACAGCAGTAACTGCAGATCCATGCTGGAGAAGTGTGAGGGAGGCAGGCTGCGAGGCTGCAGGTAGGACTAGGGATGTATGGGCTGTGGAGGTAAAGAATACAGAAAGAATAAACAACCAAGCAAAGAATACACCATCATTCCCAATTCTTACTGCTTGTCCCTATTGCTTTGAAGGATGAGCCACCTACTTCAGCCAGTCTGTTGAGGGCAGAGGACCAGACCACCCTGAACCCATTTGTCACGATTTTCCCTCCCTAAATGCATCTTCTTATTGCTCTTTCTTTTTGTGAAAAAGTTCTCATTATTAGCACAATTACACCAAAGTCCATCTGGCCTGTCTGAACAGCTGCCCAGTTATTAAATAAGCATTTAATAAAGAAATTAACCCAACATATCAGCTGGTTAGCTGGCCAGAGATTAACCACAGCTACATGTATTTACTAGCGTCCCTTCTCTGTAATTTAAGAAAGCAATACACTGCGAACATGGAAATAATTCTGACAGTTTAAATCACTTTTCACAGTAAGGGCTGTGAACCCACTAGTACTTTCAAATCCAGGCTCTTTTAACATTTTTAAAATGCTTCAGTAACACTACGCTGCCATGCACCGTCTGAAGTGATTTAATATTGCTGAAGTGTGTCAGGGGTTTTCTTTAATAAGCTCTTCAAATCTGTGTGTACTATAGAATATTCAAAGATAGCTTTTCAAAATCTGCTGAACTGATTTGGAAATACAGAACTCTGTTCCTTCTCTGTGGAGTCTGAGTAAGTGCCGCATAGCAAAAGGGAGGAAGAATAAAGCAAGTTAAAAATCAAAGTTGCAGTGCTTGCTAAATACACCTTCTTGGAATACTTGAATAAACGAAAAGCTTTTTGATTAACATTCTTAGTTAAGAAAACAGCAGAAAAGGACAAGGCAAATGAAGGTTGATCAAAGAGAGAAAAGGAGTAAGAAAGTAACAGCCCCCAAGCTGACAATCTTGCAGGATCTGAAGCGCTCTTTGGACAGGACCCTGGACAGGAGATGTCTCTCCCCCAAGCACGGTCACAGTGGGACACCACATGCAGGGACCACTGGGCCCCTGCATGGATCAGTGCCTTCACTGTGCTGCCAGGGAACCACCTCACCCAACCATGGCCGGAGTCGCCCTGCACTTCCGCTTGAAATCCCCCCAGCAAACCGGGAGCAAAGCACTGCAGAGAACAGATGTCCCTCGCAACCCCCAGCTCCTTCCCCTCCCCCTGCACACAACCCAATTTAATAATATTTAGTTTTACAGCACAGTAGGGATGCATCGGTCTTTACAGCTCAATGGCACTTACTTAAAGCATCTCTCAAGTCACTGCTGGACTGACAATTCATTTCTTTAGAATCTGGATTTATATTTACCTAAAGGTTAACTGCATCACTTTACAAGAAGCACTAACATGAACCATTTAACACAAGGAAAATGTTTATAATAGGTCCATTTATTTAAAATAAATAAAGAAATAGAAAGAAATACAAAATACCCCCAGGGTCAAGAGTTAGGCAACTTTCAATGTCTTAGAAGACTGTTGTGGGTACACAAAGCATCAAGAATGACATCTACTGTTGTCAGCTTCTTTCAACAGGGTAGTTGAAATAATAGCATCTGAATGGCACTGAATATTTTAAAATAACAACATATGAGTGCTATCTCATTTGAAACTCTCCAGAAAAGCTATATCCCCTCGAGGCTATCCCACTGAGTAATATTTTTTAAAATAAATGCATGTCTTTTTTCGGACAGGTTCACATATTGATTTACTTTAAAACTTAATCAGGTCATACTCTCACAGGCTCATAGATCCTTGAATGAAGTAATAAGTATCTTGGTAAAGAAGCACATAAACATCTGTCAGACGCAAGCTGTAGTTCAAACTCAATATGCTAGAGACAATTCCTCCCAAAGTATAGGTCTTTATGTAAGCTACATGAGTAAACTTTCACATCCTGTCCATATTTTAGCCGTTTATTACCCAGATGAGAATGGCAGTCAATCTGCTCTTCCCCGCAACAGCTTTTATTGTCTCCTCCAATCTAGGTCACCGTTGTTAAGTACTACGCTCTTCCAACTGTGGGAAGCACTGCAGCATGTGTTTTATCAATGAGATGCTATTTTCTTTGATCAGTTCTGCCACTTTTCCTTCCCTGCTCTAAAGGCAAAATTCTGTTACCTTTATTTAAAAAAAATATAAAATGCATCATCTTGCACGTATGCACTCTAACAATCTCCTTGTGTGCCTTGTCACTGTGCCAGCTCTTACAATGTAATGTGCACGCCTCAGCTTTTCCTAAAGAGGATTCAGAGCTCTTCGTTTTAACAAAATACTGACGTTTTCTGTTCCCTTATTAAGTGGCTACAGCAGGAACACAATCAGTGCACTCTGGAATCAACTGGCTTTTAATTCCAAGAGAAGCCTTAAGCCTGCATTCTGTACTACTCCTACGCCAGCGTAAAACCTAAAGCCTTAGTGAAGACATACTGTTGTAAATTCACTTTGCAGCTAGTTGTAACACAGGTTGGACCTTTTATGTGCAGGGAAATTAGTCACATACTCCACCCAAGCCTTTGTAAAATGAAAATTTCTCTCAAACCATTTGTCCTTCCAACCATGCTCGAGTGAGCTCATGAACGGGTCATCAGGCGACTTCCCCTGGCCCAAGCTACAAAGGAGGTCAGACAAGACAATCATAATTCTTCCCCCTCTGGCTTTAAAATATATGAATTTATTCATTTTCTTCAGGGCTTCAAAAGTTAAGAAGTTTCCTCCCCTGAAACCAGTTTCCATCTGCTTATGTAAAGGAAAAGCGGTTTTACAAAGGATTTGTAAATAAGCCCTGGCGTTCCTAAGGTATTTAAGTTCACAGCCCCAAAGTGGGAGTTGACCAGAGAATGGTACCTCCCACACCCTGGTTTGACAAAACAAAAACCATCCTGAGCTCTTGCTTTTTTACCTCTGAAGTTTTGCAATTAATTCCCTCTCCCCTAAAGCACTCAATGCAGTTATGTGTAAGGGCACATTGACACCCACGATTCTGCAAGTGTTAAACAAAGCCCAAACACACCAGAAGGGCAAAACACAAGTGACAAAATTATTTTAAAAGTGCTATGAACCTGGAAAACTGAAAACCGTTCAAGCACAAAGGACTGCTATCCACGGAGAGAAACGTTACTCATCAACTTCTCATCTGACCACGAAGCCCAACACAGAGAACTCCAGTGGGACTGCACACAAACAGATGGTGAAAAACCCATCCTTGACATCAGTGCCCTTTACACCCTCCTGAGAGAGGAGGCTATGAAATCCTTTGGAGCTGCTCACACTATTTTGTGAGCTCATTTCCCAAGTGGGCAGGTCTTGCTAACTTCCCACAGGAAGCTACTTGGTATCAGAGTATTCATCTTCTAAAGAAAGCACTACACTAATTCCAAACTGAAACCCAAGGGACCAGTCCAAAACCCACCCAGACATTTCAGTGAATAAGGCCTATAAGTAACAACCAGAAAATGAGGAAGACAAGGTAAAAGAGACAGCTTTAACATACTTACACAGAGGAGAAAATGAGGATGAAAAGAAAAGCAAACAGGGAAAGCTGCCCCGTATATACATCATTGAAACAAATTCTGTAACAATGAGTTTAACAGCAAAATGTAAGCCAGCTCATGCAATAAAATCCTGGCTAGCCTGCAAAAGAAAAGAATCTTCACTAGTGTCAGATGTGCCCCACCCCCTTCCTCTGCTTTTGCCATTTGTCCACTGCTTCCAGCGACAAAATCAAATGACTCCCATGGCACCGCACGTCACCCGCGGTTTTTCCCCGCAGTTTCTTTACTGGTATAGACTGTAAAGGTAAAAGGAAACTGCACACAAACTGAGATCCCAAACAAAAATTAATTCCCTCAGCAGACACGTGGAAAGCCAAGTGCCCAATTTACCTCCTTGAATCCCCCCTTGCAAACTGCAAACGCTCCTCTGGAACCCGGCACCCTGCTTCTCCCGCAACCTCCCTAAGGCACACAGCTTGCACAGACTCACAGCCGCCTCCACACTTCACACCTAGTTTTGTTTGCTCTAAAATGAGCAAGTACTCCCCTACACCTCTGATTTTCTATGTATTAAGATAAAGGGCAGAGATTTACATGCTTTAATATGCTGTCTGTACATCTGTAGTGAGATACCAGAACGTTACTTCCCAATTAACCCCTTTTTAATTCCTCTGACATCAGAAAACTACTTAGTACTCAAACCATAACATTTAATTTCCTGTTGTATATAGTTACTATTTGTTTAGCTGTATTTATAAAACACTTATCTCCTGAAAACAAGAAGCCCTTTTTAAAAAAAAACAAACCCCTACAAGTAGCTAAGGCCAATAATACACTTTATTAAATTTATCGTGCTTTATAATACACTTCATTATTCTATCTCTAGGGCATCTTTCAGGCATGCTACCCAGTTCCTCAGATGGTGTAAATAGCACCATTGAAGAGCATCTTGCCAAAAACATGACCTATAAAATATTTCCAAAGTAAGATGTTTATTAGTATTCCAACGACAGCAGGAATAATTACTAAAATTCCTCCTGGAAATCACTCCATGTAGTGGAGAACACTACACTCCACCTCACCAATTATTCACCAGAATTGCTGTGAATTTTCTACTCATAGAAAATGCTGACTGGATTAAAAAGACCCCCTTCACAGGAATGAATTGATTTCATCAACATTTTTAATGTGAAATTACTAACACTTCATTTTAGTATTACAGTTTCTATTTTATATTACAGAGGACAGCATTCTGGAAACAAAGGCAAAACAGAATCCATTGACCTCACTGCAACAGAATTTTTCAAATATATTTTCAAAGTGTGTTGTTTTCACTCCTGAAAAACACACAGTGTCAGTTCATAATTTCCCTGAGGAAGGATATTCCAATACTTTTAAGAAAAACTGCTAGACCTGAGCCAGTCACTGAAGACCAATACAAAAGTATGTAAAGTTTTTTCCTCCAATGCTTTCAACATGAAATTTACCCTCTTAAAACAATTTCTACAATCACAGTGTAAAACCTTTTTCAAAAACAAACAAACAAACCCAACACAACAAATGACCCAGCACTGTGAACCCAGGACTGGCTGCTCTCCCCTGTTCTGCTGCCCAGAGGTCGTGGTGTGCAATCCCAGTGCTGCTGTGGTCCCTCCAGCTAGTCTCAGTCTGATTTCTAATCAGGTACCAGCTTCAACTCTGTGAAATAACATTTAACATCCCTTCCACAGGTTCTGTTAACCCCTCTCTCTTCTTTGAGCTACATATATACCCGAGAGCACCATCAGACGTGAGCAGCATTGCTTTCAGGAGTCTTGCAAGGCTAGCAGGGACAGAATCAACCCCCAAATCTATTGCCACGGAAAATGAAAGGCTAGAGATCAAAATGGAAACTACAGTTATTAAAAACAGTTGTGGCAGCACTGTATGCCTTCAGTTCCATGAGGAAGCATGCAAGCCTGCTGCACAAATGCATGTCCAGCCTTGAATGAAACAAGTCTTCCTCCAAACCCTGGGAAGGCAGCGATACACAGGCTCCTGTTTGCACCTCCTCTGCCTGAGCAGCAGGGAATACAACTTCAGTTCAGTGAGTTGAAAACAAGCAGCAAAACCCCTGTGAGTCGGGAGCATAAATACAACACACGTTGTTCCTTTAAGCATATTTTCCTGCTCTGAGATGCAAAATTCCACTCAAAGTGCTGTTGTAAGCTTTTGCAAGGTACTACATTAAAAAAGAGCACTGACACTGAACAGAACAAGCTTAAAAACTTCACATCATTCCTTCGATCCTGAGAGCCTCCTATGTGACCAGATAACATGGGAAGTCATTGAGATTGGACTGGAGATTCCCTGCGCTCACAGTGAAACTCAATTACCTAAATGTTTTTCCTGTATGAATTGCATTACGTCAAGACTTTACTATACCCAGATTACTAAATCACTGACCTTGGAGCAGCGAAGGAAAAGCATTTCTGATAACGCCGTGTAAGATCAAACAAGAAACAAAACTCACAATCCCTACAAATACTGCCCAGGTGCAGCCAGACTGCCATCTGAGTTCCACGAGCAGAAAACTGCCTTCCCTCCATTAAAGTCAATAAAGTCACACCAGCACAAAATCAATAGCGTTACATTTGCCTTCTACTGGCGTAACTCCATTGATTTTAATGGAGTTGGAGTTACACCAATTTTATGCTGGTGTATCTGCATTAGTGTCAGTGAAGTTATGCCGGCGTGACTGATGTAAACACCACCAGCCCAACCAACCCCTATATGTCTAAAATTCAATATCATTAACTCCAAAGCAACAAGAAAATGCAAATCTGTACATTACCAAAGCAGGGTCTTTGGAATTTACTTTCACAAAGCAGAACAGCTCTTTTGCAATCCTCCCGACACCAAAGAAACAGAGTGAAGACTAAGAAGGGAAAAGGACAAAGTACACAGTTGGGATCACAGTATTCTGTAATTAGAGCTGTTAAATGATTACTAAAGTGCAGTGGTGCAATCATCACACTGAAGGAAAGGGAGAAGTGTGCAGTCAGGAGCATCACCGGGGAGAAGGTAAAAGCAATGTCAGAGACACCACGTTCTATATTTAAATGCAAATTCCTCACAATCAGAATCTGTGCCTTCTAATTGGAAGAAGAGGTTATGGAATTAAACATCTTGCATCCTGGAAAGCTCAGCTTGTCTTTAAGTGGTGCAGTAAGTTGAAGGCAACTTATTCATCTCCTCTCCTTTATAGAAATATCTTAATTCTGTTCTTTTTTTAAAAAAATTGCAAGATTACTTTCTTAATATTGGAAATGAGACTGAACTGCGACTCACCCTCTTATTCATTTGAAATAAAATACAGCACAATACCTACACAAGACCCAGCTGAAGCTATACTTTGAAATCTGAAGTAGAGCTTGAAGGGATGCTTTATACTGCCCTGTTTAAATGGATGTGAATTGTACACCAACTTTTCCAGGTCCGTTTGAGACTTCCTCAGTCACACGAGTTAACCTATCCATTGTGCTCTTCAGTTCTCTGAGTGCTTCCTGACATTACAGCCAAGGAAAGCAAACTTTCCTAATATCAACAACAACAGAAAAACTCTATGCCAGGATCTTTATTCTCTGCTATTTTTCAACACTCGGCCCTGGCTCCCTGACAGTTAAGTATTAGGAAAACTAATCAGAGGACTTCACCTCGCTGTAAACGGACTTTTGATTTATTACACCAAACTTCTACCAAAGTTCATTCACTAGCAGGGCAAAAGGGAAAAAGCAAAAAGCTTTCTGGGACCATAAACATGGATTTACACATACAAGTGAAAGTTATTTTTACACCATTGTTCCAAATATTTTAAATAGTTTAGTAAATGAGTTTTAGCTACAGAAAAACTTTTGACAATTTCATTTAAATTCTCCAGTCTTCAAACGAGCAATGTCACTCCTGAGGGCAATTCCACATGACTGCTAAGAACAGTAGGCAAACTTCCAAACGATACCAAAAAGTACTTGAGAACTGCTGCTAGATATTACTGGAGAAATTGCAAACCATGAATAATTTTCTTGAATTTACTTATCTGTTCTCATCTCATTTGTGAATGCAGTGCCTTGTATCTGATTATGTCATACACTGCTCCACAAATGCCTCTGCTTTCTATCAGTAAGACTGTTAACCACGTCAAAAGGGAGGAAGCACCTCCCATAAGAAGTCAGGCTCTATGGGTTTTCTGTTCCTGGGTAAGATTCAACAGTGTTTCTAAATAATAAAAATCAGCACTCTTCCCACAGTTGGAAAACTCAATAGGAAAAAACCCAAACCACCCAACAAGCTAACCCTTGAAATTGCATGGGCCAGGTGTTGTTCTCTGCACCTCACACAAAGAAACATCCACACAGGGAATCATACTGGTCTCCACTCTGCTATAACCATGCGACTGGAAAGTTCTACATGACAACACCATACACTTACAGAATCAAAGCTTAAGTGATCAGGCCAGGGATACTGTAAAAGGAATTACTTACAAGAAAAAAAATAAAATAAAAATCAAGCCAGTGTCAGGCTAAAGTGTCAGGGGAAAAAAAGATGTTATTGATTATTCAGACAGGGAACTGTTAAGCAGCTAAACGAACTACACGAGTGGCAATGCCTCACAAAACCATGCTTATTTTCTAAACATTTTTTAAAATGCACCCAAGTAGCATGCAGTGAGGAACCATTCACCTTCTACTGTCACGCTACAGTTTATTCTCTCTTGGAAGCAATTACAGGACAAATGCCAAGCTACAGAAGGTATTTTTCCAGCAGCAGCATCTGGCTTCTTGGCAGACTCCTCAGGAAATTTTATCGGAAGCCTTAGAGATGCTGTTGGGTCAGTTCTAGTTACATTGCTCATGAGCTGTCTGGCAGTTTCTTCTTCCTAGGATGTCATAATCCTTCTGATTTACCTTGAAGGAATTAGCATACTTTCATCCATTTCAAAAACAGTTGACCTGCAAGGCATTTATAGGCTATCTGCAGAGACACAGTAAAAATCACTCGAGTAAATCTGTGCACTTTTGAGCCAGCAGCATCTCAGCACCCATTGCCTAATGCACCATCAAGAAAACAAGCCATGCAAAAACTGTGTGTGTGTGTCTTACTGGTAAATTGAAGGCATTCCTTATGATTGAAGGAAAAAGCATAAGATGCATGAAAAACAAATTAGTTCAAAAAAATGAGCTAGGGCAACAGCAAATCTGTGCCTTTCTTTCTACGAACTGCTCTCACATAGTGAAGACAGCACTGTGCTGCATCCTGTAGTAAGGGACAGTGCCCACGAAGCCAAGGAATGCTTCTGGCAGACTACAAGCATAAATTGCAATACAAGGGGATCCGCTAAGACAATGGAAAGAAACCAATTTCTGAGAATCTGCTTCTTGCAACTCCTCTGTTAAACTCAGAAGACAGACTCTGCTCTCCCTGCTGCCCGGCCCTTCCCCCTCTCCAACCCCAGCAGCTAAGATCTGCATTATTCTGCAGCTGTGATCATGATTAATCCTCACCCAGAAGGATGAAAGACAGGATGCTGTTTTACCCTCCCTCTTTGCATACCAACAAAATCAAGTCCACAACGCAAAGGCTTTATGTCAGTTTAGAGCAGCTCTCTAAAATTAATACCGAGGAAGGGGACAGAATGCTATGGAAAGCACATTCATATTCCATAACACAGGTGGGATCCTCCCCCTTTTTTGTTATTACTACTTTTTTTCCCCTTTCAAAAGTTTTCAGGGAGGTTAGAGTAAGAAACTCTCACAAAATCCTGTACCATGCCCAGAGGTAGATATTACAGGTACAAGAAACAGACTCTGTAATTTAATAAAGGGTTATGGATCGTGGATTTTCAGTAACGGGAGTACACTGAGCAACATAAGAGAAGATTGACAGCACTAAGAAAGATGCACATATCCAGGTCAAACAAAAAGCCAAAACGAGCTCTGCCATCAGCAGAGTGCAACTAAATCTAACCAGACACAGAATACAGACTTGGTTAATGTGAATTGACTAATACAATTCCATTTTCGGCAGGGCAAAAAATATCCTGATTACAGGCCAGTGGTGCTCACAAGTTCCAAATTTAGGTATCATTAGAGCCAGGCGAACCGTTAAGTGAACTAATCTGAATTTTCTCCATATCAAAGATTTGTACTATCCACAAATTAACTTCTCAGATTCAAACCATGAATTCACTCTCGTCATTCAGATATCCCCAATCATTAATTATAATTTCTGCAGAATCACAGCACGCGTTGACAATGCAGCCTGGGTTTTAATATGCTGTGCAACAGCATATGCTGAAAAAAAAATAAATCAATTATTTAGGCCCCACTACCTGAATAGAACTTACTAGCACACTAGAAACCAAGCCATAATTTAGAGAAGTAGCACAAATTCCCTTGTTTGCAAGCTTGTTTCTGCAAAGTACCAAGCAATTGTAGTGATCAGGTGAATACACATCAAAGACCAAACTTTCAGAGATGCCCCAGATTTCACCGACTCCACTGATGAGATGAAAGTTGCACACCCAGGCAAAGAGAGGGTTTCCTGGATGCAGCAGAGATCTAAAATATTCTTATAAACTGTCTTTGATTATACATTTTCAACAAGGCCTGCAAGTTAAGAGAGGAATCGAGAACAACCATCAAATGAGTCTACTTAGGTAGAAATAAAGACTCTGCTACAATGAAATACTTAGTTGTTTAGCCAGCCAGGTTTAAAGCCAATGTATGTGTGCTACCTAATCCAATTAAAATGACAGGAAATTTAGGAATGTGGAATTTAATTACTCCGCTTGGAAGGTAGCCAGGAGCGTTGGGTTAAGCACCCATGCCCTTGCAAAAGGGCCATGGGAACTCAAATGATTACCAGTGGTCAGGCCCTGGGCACCCCCAGCAGCCCTGTGCGCTCCAGCCGAGCACCAGGGAAGAACGCCAGATCCTGAGTCCCAGCATTTCCAGCAGCACCTTGGGGCTTCCCCCAGTGCCCAGAATCAGGCAGGCCCAGCCTCTCCCAGCTCATGAAAGCAGAGAGGGTCTCAGTTCAATATGGTGAGACTGGAGATGATGTCCAGTTCAAGCTGTTCGGATAAACACGCGTTCAGTGAAGTTATTGCCTAAGTGGCACTTTAATATTTTAGTTTGGTTTGGTTTTTTCAGTTCCACAGACTAAACAGCAGGCAGCAATAATATCAGTTTTGGAAGACATGTGATGTTTGTGTTACCCACTCAAGTTAATTAACGGAAATAACAACAGAGTTACAAAAATCAGAGATGATTAAGGACTTGAAGTCCATCCTACCCATTTTCTCTGCCAAGGAGGATTTGTTCTTAACAGCACATTCCTCTGTTCTTCATCAAACTTTAAATGACTCCAGCAGTGAGAGTCACATCTCTTCCTTCAGAGGCTGTCATAATTCAGACTGATTTGGAGGAACAAGTAAAACCTGATAATAGACGTTCTGCCAACTCCATATCATTATTCCGAGATAACTGCTAGGAGATTATCTTGAGCAATTACTCTCATCCCTTACTGCACACGCATTCAAAACACCTGTAATCCTCACATAGCTCAGCTCTATCAGTGTTAAACCAATCTATCCCCTTTAGGTAAGATCTAATGGTAAAATCACATACCACTGGGTTTATAGCCCAGACTAATACAGTCTCCATTACTCAATATTGCTTATTATTTTGTACTTACAAAGTCAGGGAGATGTGATTTTATTGCTTGCAAATCATTCTTATATTAGTCTTATGCTGTTATAACTTCACTCTGCTTTCCAGATAAGCTTTTTGCTTTCTGCATATTTAAATAGTAACTCTAATTATCCCTACTTGATTGCCCTCCTCTTGCAGTGCCTTTCCACAGTTTCATATGCAGTGAATTCTTTATCCTACTCAGATTTTTTAAAGTCCAAGATACATCATATTATCTAATTTTAATAAGAGCATAGAGGTGTTTCTTTTTTTTCTTTTTGAAAAACACACATACTGGGTTCTATCTTCAGATACATTTTTTCCAAAACCACAGTGAGGACAGAGTACTGATTAGTACATTGGCAACAGGAACAGTATAGAACAGTGCCTAGCAATAAAGTCAATTGGAAAAAAAGCAAAACCAAAAGAGACTACTGACATGGTATCAGATCAGCAAAAAGAAGTTCAGTTCACTGTCTAAAAACATTGCTTCTTTTGCAAAGTATGCTTAGAAGTTTTCTGGATTTATTTTCAACCACATGATATCTAATGCACTCAGGTAATCCATTCAAAAGAAATGCACACTACAGTAGCCCAAAACACAACAATAAAATTTCAGTCAAAACTAATGTTTCTCACAAGAATTTTGTTAGTCTTTTTGGTATTTTTGTAGAGATTTTGTTATTTTGGTTACTAACAAGGTATTTTGGTTTAATTATAATGGTGTTAGGTAAGATCACGTTATTCAAGTAGCCTGACATTTTCCATTATGAATTTTGATTTCAGCTCCTTATAACTTTATCAAACCGAAGTATTTCTACTGAAGCTGAAGGCTTGCATGCCACATAGCAAAAGCAATGATACAGACAGCTCTAACTCCAAGACCTTGTCCGTGCTGCCCTGAGGCACCAGATCATCTTGCTCACCAAGCAACAGAGTTTCCTACAGACTGACTGCCTTTATCATGCAATCCTGATTTGGATCCCCCAGCACAGATCGGTTCTTTTGAACCAAGACTTTGTGTGGAAAGAAAAGTTATTATGTGACTGCACACACAACCTTGCATTCAGTTATCTTCCATCTGGACAATGCTAAATTTAGCAGTTCCTTACTGATGTGCTTGGCTGTATAATAGTAATTTATATTTTTTTTTATGTATGTGTGCAATAACATACAGGAAAAAGAGGCAACACAGGTGTACCACAACCATATTGCAGTGTCTTCTTGAATTCAGCTTGCAAGCTGCCTTCTTTCAGCACCTTCAGCAAAAGTTATTTAGCAATACGTGATAAGAGTCTGGCAGAAGAAACCATCCCTCCAAGATGACCTTGGCAGAGAAGGACAGGAAAGAGAAACAGGAGGTCCACTTGTAACAGGGACTTTCGGGTCTGTTTGTGTCAATGCAGTATCAAAAAGTGCTTGGAAAGGCAAAAGAATGCTCACAGAGGGCTTCCATTATTCTAAGCAATGCACTGCTTTATTAAATAAACCCAACCAACCACACAAAGACACAGCATTCCAACTCTGAGCCAAAGAGTTTCTTTAGGAAATGTGACATTCAGCCAAGAAAAAAAGCTTTTCTCTCATGTCCTCACTTCCCCTCTACAAATTATACACCATTGAAGACTGGTGGCACTTTATCTACCACTATCTTGCATGCATGACAAAGTACCACGGTCACTCCTGGACATGCTGGTTTCATGCACAGGTACAGCACTGATGAGACAGCAGGGTGGCAGGGTGCTGCTCTACAAGCTCTGCCAGGTCAATCAGCTCAGGGTAACTCCCAGATTTCTATACGTGCAGTAATTTGATTCTATTTTTATCCATTAAAGAACATTTGGATTAACAGATTGAAAAAGTTCATTCACAGCTTTGTATCTATACCACTGTTACAAACCCTCACCCCAGATGCCCATATAACCAACCAAATCAAGGCAGAAATTACACTCGCATGTTCTTGGAAATATTTAAAAATCATAATTAGCATGTGTGATTTCATCTTAGGAGTCCAAAGTTGTGTTCTGAATGCCATTTCTATAGAAACTGAGTGCCAAATATTTCCAAGTTCCAATTTTACTGTCTATTTAAAAAATATCTTGACAACATTCAGGCAAATTAAATTAAAATTGAAGCAAAGCCTTTGCATGCCACCATAATGTTTCAGGCAACAATTTCAAGAAAGAAAAGGCTGAAAACAGACTGTGCATATCCTATAGTTCAAAATAGATTCCTCATGTCAAATGGCATAATTTTTCCTTTTTTTCCCATTAAAGAGTTATTTTAAGTCTTCTGCTGAATGTATTTACGTGCATAATGAAACTTCCTCAGTGGTTCTTTTTGAATTACTCTACATGCTTTAACACTGCATACACTAATAGTGTACACATATATACAAATCCACACATCAATGTATGCACTCATGCACACAATATTCATGCAAAAAGAATTAATGGGAGTTTTTGACTGGATGCTACCCCTTGTAAACATGTTAACTGTGAATAGTGCTTATGGCTGGGTTCATTAACTAGAAACGTTGCTGTTGTCTGCACAATTCATGTCGCTCACATAAGAACAGATGACATGTAAAATGCTAATTTACAGACCCCCTTCTCAATTTATCATCAGGGTCTCTCTCCTCTAGAAAGTTCAGTGGTTGCTTACTAAATCCCCACAGAGTAACTTCAGCTGAAACCTCACTCAGCACCTGGAGATAAAACTCTGGAGGCAGCCTTCTACCAGAAAAAGAAGGAAGAGAAACCAAAACCACCAAAACCCAAAAACAACCCAAAAAACCCCCAGAAACAAAAAACAAAACCTAGGAAGAAAAGGGAAGAAAGGTTTTGAATGAGCTCTAAACACATATTCTGACATGTTGTCATGAAAAAATGGTATCCCAAAAGCCACAGTCTGCTGAGATTGACAAACATTCCATTTTCTAAGGGAAGAGGTGTCAGAGTAGCAGTATCATTGTAGATAACTTCTCACGGCTTCATTTATTCATCACCTTTCTCTTCTTCAGTTCTTTTCCTAAAATCCCTAGCTCTAGAGCCTCTGCAGTCTGACAGATCTGCCCACACCCCGCCTGAAAGCTACTCTGAACTCCAACACCAAGCATGAAATTTCACTTTCTCAATTAACTTTGGACTTCATGTCCCCATTACAGGTTGATGCAGCTCTAGATAAACAGATACAATTAAGAGATTAACTTCAAAACCACATTATTTCTCCAATCTAAAATACTAGCACCAGTACAGCTACCATTCCCCAACACATCCCAGGACTTCACTCTAGCTGTACCAGCTGCCTCTTTTTTAAATATCTATGACATCCAACTATTTCAGAGACCATAAATGGTAATTTATTGCTATTACAGTGTATTGTACTTACAAATACTGACATTATTTAGGCCTTTACAATTTCTGAGCAGGTTCATCACTTGTTTTGTTTCCCTTTCACGAATGCAGCACTGTGCTGTATCCAACTTCCCACAGGGCCTCACCATCCCTCTGCTAACAGGGCTCCCTACCCCTTGGTGTAGCAACTATTTTGATTTCAAAGATCTGTTCTATACAGGGTAAGTTTTTAGTAGCAACTTAATGCTTGTAAATTCTTTTCTGTAACCTCTGTGTTAGTTTATCAGAGCAGTCACTAAGCCTGGGCACTCTGAGGCTGATGGGTATACCTAAGCTAGCCCACTTGGAGCTAATTGTGTTCAATTTAACATTCTCCAAGCACTGGCAGTCCTCATTCAAGCCAAGTGTGAAAGTTTTTAAATTAGCTTTCACAGTTTGATTCACAGACAGCAAATGCAAAAAGGCACAGGATTAATTTTTGCCCAACAACACAATGCAACAAAATAGTCCAAAGGCTATTTTAGTTCATTTGCTTTAACTATTAGGGAAGATTCACAGCACAGAGTGCTCCAACAGAGACAAAAGCTCCAGAGGACTTTCCAAGCTTAATATTGCCCTTATTAATTAAAGTACCATACATTTGTACAGCCTTTCTACTTTGTCACTCGATGTTAAATGGAAGTCTAGACCATTTAAGACAAGCCATACTTATTATTGCCTAAAAGATTAATATATCAATACATTTTTTGCATTTTTAGTATGGATAACATGTTTAATAGTTAATAAACATTTGGTATTGGACTGTATAATGGTCTATATAGAAATCTCCATTTTCCTTGGGAAAGTACAAATCTTGGTTTCACATATAATCTGACAATGCCTCTTTTGATCAGTCTGCCTGTATTTGCAAAGGTACAGCTTGGAATATTGCATTGCCTATTGCAAATATGATTTGTTAACTCCCACCAAACAATGGCAGAGCAGGATGGAAATTTAGCTTTATTGGCACTTCCATTTTCCCAGCAACCACCGCCAGACACATACGCTGAGTTTACATGGTCAACTTTCTGGACATGCAAAGTCTCTTCACAAAACTTTCGAGGGTACAGATTTCCCTTTGAGCAAGCACAGAGGGGTGTAGGAGGGATCCATCGCCAAATATAAAAGTGCAACACATACAAAACCAACACATACTCCATGCCCCGTGTTTAGAAGAACACCATTTCTCCAATTTGAGAGGCAAACTAAAATCTCCACTAAGAACTTAGCTCATCTCCTCAAAGTATCAGAATATTAGACAAATCCTGGATCCCCAATGGGTCCATGCACAGCAAACTGCACAACCCCAGCCCTAAGTATCAGAAGAAATAACACACAGTCAGCTAACTCCAATGGGAGTCTGCATCATCATCTTGAGAAGTTTTTACATGAGGTCTGCAACCCATAATCATTCTTTAATTCAAATTATTTCTAACACTCTAATACTTCCAATCTAATAATCTAATATCAGTAGTGGTAACTCACATCATAATGAAGCCTCCTTCAAACCTGAGCAGACCCAGCTGGCACGTGAGCAGGACTCCTGCTGCCTAGATTAACGTTAACTTTGGTACAGCTACAAACTGAATTACAGCTCTACGTGGTAATAAAGAGTAATTTGGATATATGTCTTTACATTCACTTTATATTTATGTAATAGAATACTTAGATGAAATTTCATTGATTTAAACATATTGGGAAAATCTAAGTTAACAAAGACAAAATACAGAACTGAGAAAAGAGATTATTTAAAGAACCACCCTCCTTTGCTAATGCCTTTAGACCTCTAGTTCTGTGTGCAACTACGGACAACACAAATCCTTAAGACAAACAACCACAAAGCTTTACTCCCTTAAGTATAATCCAGCCCACCATATACAGAACTCCTTTGGTGGCAAGTACAACTCAAACGTTCTTTGAATTAACTTCCAAAACTTGCAAAGAGTTATCAGCTCAGATGGCAAATAGCTACAGGTTATTCGATAGCTAAACTTGTCAGAAACTGCAAAAGAGATACAATCCAATTGTTATTGAAAGGAATGAATACACTTTTCTGGTCACTTCATGTCAGGTGCTAACAGACATCACTAAACCACACATTCACAGGAGACATCATATGTTTGTGAATATTTATGCTCAAGAAACTTTGAATTCTATCCAAATGTAAATGCCACAGTGTAACTGATCAGTCATGATCATGAAAGTCTTCCAGAGTATTCTCATTTCTGAAACAAACAAAGATTGTGAAAGATTCAGATTTTGGTGAGAGTGAACAGTCAATGGATTATCAGCAACTGCAGAGCAGGGACAAAGCATTCAGTGGGAATGGAAAATGGCCCCAGTATAAACAACCCCACATAGGATGACTGTATAACACCCTGCAAACATGAAGTGGTAAATGTATAGGTTCAGTGATATACAGCACAACCTGACGTATTTTAGGTACAAATATGTGACATTTGAAGCAGAGCACACAAATGACAGAAGCAGCAGGGCCAAATTTCTTGTGGTCATTTGAAAGTCCCACCTAGTGCACTTCAACTTTTGGAAATCCACATGAATTGGAACAAAGGAGAAGTAAGGCTAGCTGCTAGGAAGTGACACCATTTCACCTTTCTACATTTGGCAAGACTGATACTACACGAGACATTAGATACAGCAAAGAGGCCTCACAGGGGGGAAAACTGATAAGCAGATGTTCAAAAAAAGAGCAAAATAATGTCACTGTTTCAGTATATTTACATGTTTACTAGATGGTCTATACAGATGTGTGCATATATATATACAAGACAGTCTTCAACTAGTAATTTGTAACTCAAAAGGCAAGCATTGGTTAAACTAAATGCTATCAAAGAAAGCATTAACTTGCAAATTGTCACTCAGTTTAATGCAGTTTTTGATCTGTAACAGCATGGAACAAACAACTTCAAACGCAACTACAGCGGCTATGGCAATTTACAGTGGATCCAGGATCTGTCCCAGTGTATATTTCCTGCGTTCACTCCATTAAATCATGTTTGCCAGCAACTACATTGTACTAATGGATGCATAAAGCTATTCTGTGCCTGTCAATTGCCAAGGCATCTGTGCAAACACAATGAAACGGAAAGAAGCAAAGCACGGAACTGTACCGGTAAAAATAAACCTAAATCAATACAAATAAAACTTAAGCACTTGGCATGTATGGCTGACTTCTTGCTAAGTATAAACGGTACCAAGGCACCTTTTTAGCCCAATACTACCTAACAATGTCTAAATAAATCCATTTGTATCTTACAAAACAATATTCTTTGCATGTAACTGTCCTAATGTGTAACAAAGTCAATCTTCAAGTGGCAAATGCTCAAGAGGAATGAACATACTGAGTTTCAGGAAAGTTTTCTTTCAAGGAACTACAGAGCTACTTCTGCTTTCTCACTAGGTTCAGTGCTGTTTTATTTTGATGGCTCGGAGAGAATCACCAGCTCTAGCAGAAAATCTTCAGGTCTGCTTTTGGTTACTCCTATTTCCAAGACGCCCAGCACAAAGCAACAGTACAAATCCAAGAAATGGAATTTCCACAAAACGTTACACTTGCATGAGTAGCTGTTATTGCCAGCTGCAGCAGCCAGCATATCAATTTAGTCACTGTACAAATTTTAGGAAGCATGATATAAAAGTGAAGGCAGCCTTATCATTACCTGCTTGTTTTCATTTCAGAAAGCTGCTTCCCTTTACCTTCTTTAAGTATCTACTAACGCTTTTTTTTATCGCAGTTCATCTTGAAAATTAATCATCATCAATTTAAAAACATTTTCTTGCAAATCTGTCAGGTTTGCAGTGTGGTTTCATTTATTACAAGACCACGTGACGCATCAGAGCTCTGTATTTGAACATGACATATTTTCACTTTGTTTTGATACCACATTTGGAAATTGTTCCTATCAATCTTTCACTGGAGCCAAAACTTAACTGTCTTGTTCACTGAAACATTAAATGCCAAGTCACACAGATGAATAAAAGCATCTGCAAGTTTAACATCTGCATTTGCAGATGCAAACATTTGCAAAAGTTTCCCCATCAGAAAGGTCTATAGAAGAGAATTCACAAAAGTGAATAGAGTCCACAGTCAGTACCACAACCAATTATTCCTAATCATCTCACTCGCCAG
This sequence comes from Aegotheles bennettii, assembly GCA_013398125.1. Classification (NCBI taxonomy): domain Eukaryota; kingdom Metazoa; phylum Chordata; class Aves; order Caprimulgiformes; family Aegothelidae; genus Aegotheles; species Aegotheles bennettii. The sequence goes on from VZRW01013315.1 coordinate 52,021, forward strand.
ATCACACTGAAAGTTCAGAGAATTCATAAACCAGCTGATCTTCAAGCAGAATTTTGGAAGCATTTACAGTTCAGATTTCCAAAAAGTATTACAACTTCCATGCGTTTTCCAGACTCAGCTTATGCATTAAGATCCCTGATTTTCTGCATTGTTCGCTAGAGAGGAGTAAAAAACCCAAATAAACAGGCCAGAAATACTTACATTCCCCATAATGCATCATTTTTTCTCTAAACAGTGGCAGCAAACAGGCACATCCAATACTCTATTACTTTCTTCTCTCATTCATGACGATGTCACACACAGGTTCTTTGATTCTGAAAAAGAAGCATTTCCCAGGTTCTAAGGATAGAGGTACCCCAACCAATCCATCATGCTTTGTGTGCTAATGATAGACTCATGCATAAGAGGCACCAGGAGCAGTCAGAGGCAGCAGGCATGAAAAGGAGTGAATCAACTGTCAAGGGTTGTGATCTGAAGGACTGCAAGGCTGTGATTAGAATTTTCAATCAGGACTTCCACAATTCATCACGCTACAAGGGAAGGGGGGGACATACTTCTTCATCAGCCCTCTCTGCTACTGGCATAGCAAGTTCTAGGGCATTAAAAAAAGGAAATCTTAACATTGTGTATTTATAAACGGGTATGTTTGAATCTTCAGGGAGTGGAGAGTAAAAGATTTTCTGGGACTGTGTAGCTACTGCTTTTTGTCTGCATACTCACAACAAAAACAATTAACAACAAATTATTTGCAGCACAGCCTTTCAGCTGATGAAAAAGAAAACATGGCTCTTCTCTCTCCTCTTGTAGGAACACTTATAGACACCTGAGCAATAAGCAGCCCTGGAAACCTTTGACTGTTGTCTTTCGGGCTACGAAAAGGTAATCCTTCATCAGAATTTGCTAAAACACTCTGTGAAACTTCAGAAAATAAAAAGGCAGAGCTCTTCACAAAGGACAGTATTCTCACTATCTGCATGGAATCACCTGCAAGCACTTGACAGGTGGCATAGTCACATTGCCAAAATGTATAAAGGACCAGCAACTTGACTGAGTGCATAAGTTCAGAATAATCAAACATGTGGGTTTTGTTTTCTTCATGGTGTTTGTTTGCTTTGGTACTACCTCTACTGAGTAGCTAAAGAAAAAAACAATCCCACAGTTTAAAAGCCTCAAACAGGGCTTGGAGCTCTGCTACAGTCTTGAAACCACGAGAAAGTCACAAAAGCTCTTCAAATGTTTGGCCACTTCTTTCCCCCCTTTTCTCACCTATGAAATGTAGCAAATCTTGTCCCACTGCATACAAATTTTGCAAGAACTCACTCATAAAGGGGACTGCTGCCTAGAGAACAAGCCTTCAAAAAACCACCAGCCCAGCAATTAGGAACCAGGTACTGGTGACTTGAAGGAAGTGCCACAGGGAAGGAGCGGTCTGCCCGTATCAATGTCACTGCAGAGCCTTTGTCTCAACATCTAGATCCAAGTGACAGCCCGGGCAGATAAGACATTTATTGAATTATATGAATGAAGCATTACTTTTAAAGGCAATTTTCATGTTAAACTATGAATAATGAACAGTAAAGACAGATCTTATTTGCATAATTAATGTTTCAGCTATTGATATTCCTTCAGAGGGTCACTAGCCTTTTTTCTGCAAGTTAATTAATTAATAAAGCAACTCCTTTTATGTAGGTAATTGTAATCACTTTAATACTCAAAAGCATGAAAAATACCTGACACTTTTTTAAATGCTGGAACACTAGTGACACAAGGATTACTTGCATGAATGTAAGCACGGACTGGGCCCATTTAACTCCTGACTGGAAAGAAATCCTTTGAAACTAACAGAAAAGAAATACATAAATTACAGACAAACGTGGCAATATGGGCAAGATCACCTTTTGTCCTCACATCACAACAATCAAGTTTTCCTTAAAGCAAATCTCAGCTTCAAGATGATATACTGCTAATGAGGCAAATCTGTCCTCACGTTTAGCTGAAGATTGCCCTGGGAAGACAGAATATTTGGGAAAGAATAGATGTTTATGGGAAAAACAAACACAAACTAGAAAACTGTCCACTAACAGAAAGCTTTGAACACTCAACATTTTACAGGTAATAAAGAACTTTTTCTTTTTCCATTAAGAACTACACAAATCCCAGGAACAGAAGCCTGATCCTAAAAAAACCTGTTACAGAAAGACTTACTGCCCATGGGAAGTCTTACTCAAGTCAGGTGAGATGGTTACTTGGCACAGTAGCCAGAGCTTATGTGCAGCTGCAGCAGATCAAGCCTCAACTGAAGAAAACAGGAAAGCTAAGAGGTTACAACAGTTCTGAAAAACCTTTTCCCCCTCCCTCCTTCGAGACGATACTGACTGACCAGGTTCAGTACAGTACTATGAAAATCTTGATCCACAAGTTAAGTTTAAAAGCTACAGAGCCTGCCTGTCTCACAATTACTGTAGCTTCTTGTCTGTAAATCTCAGACTTGTTCCGTTCAGAACCCATCCAAAAGGCAAAAACCATTTTAGTGGTCTCTTTCATCATCTCTCTTCTTGATGTGGGAGAATGAATAGAGAGATTACCATTTTTATCACATGTAATATTCTTAAACACTAATAACTTGTACTGATCCCATGTCTGACTGTTTTATCTACATCACCACACTTTCCTGCCAAACAAGCATCTTCACGGGGTGTTTCCAGGCTGCCCTCCTAAAGCAGTACCAAACAGTTCTCCAAAACCAATTCTTTGTTGTTAAAATTTCACCTCAAATATGACTTTTATGGTGCGATCTAATGAAAGAGAACGAAAGGGGCACAAGATGTCAGTACCTGCATACTGACACCACTGACTACTGGTAACCAGAGTCCCACCATTCTGGTATTTCCTCTTCAGGAAATAGCTACTGTCTCTACTCTCAAGCATTCCAAGAGAGAGGTTTGGGGTTCTTCCTGTTTCATACAGTGCCTAGCACCACTGAGGGAAACCGAAGGGAAAGAGGGCCCAAATCCACCTCCACAGTTTGGGGACTGGGATGGCAATACAGGTAATAAATGCTATTATTTGTTTTATGCACTCATCTGCACTGTATCGGCTGCTAAGACCTTGCAAATATTCCTGACATCACCAAGAACCTTTGCAACCTGTTTTCAGACTGTGAATCTCAAACCTGCTCTCCATCTGAGAGATTATAACAAAACGTGAAATAACCTCAGAATTGAAAGTCATTTCACAGAACACAGAAATAGATGCAGTAGGACAAGCACATCCCAAACTTGCAAATTCTCTCTTTTACTTAATCCTTACCCACAATCTTCCAGGGGACTGTTTCGATCCCCCTCTGGGTAAGCAGACCTCACAGCATTGCTAACCACTGTGGTTGGCTGTGTATTCAAATGGTCTCTCTAGCAAATGGTATTCAGAACATGCAGGAGTAAGGAATGCAGCCACTAAGTAGGTTATGAATAAAACACTCAGGTATTCTTTTCCCAATTTCTCAGTAATTACTCGCAGCCAGGGAACATAATAGAGATCTGCCCCTTCAGTGTCTCACTCCTAAAGGATCGATGTGGTGCAAACACAGGCACTACAGGACTTAATAGCACGTTCTAACTACTTCTTACAAGAAGAGAGTCTCCTCCAACAGCTTTCTCCTGGGCATTGAGGAGGTTGCTAAATAGCTGCTATTAGTGTATTCTCGTGTCTTGTCAAAAATCATACTTAATAAACACAAAGAACCTACAATGGACAGATCCAAGAGAAGATATAAATGAAAACCTAGATTAACAAAGCTCCATTAAATCAAGTTAGTAATTTTATCTTCAGGGATAACTATTTGGCTTGCAGTGGTGGGCTAAATAATGCAGTTCAACACATTAAGAACAGATCTGTATTCAGACTGAATGGACTGTTAGCTCAGAAAGAAAGGCAAGAGGGAAAAAAATGCTGAAGTAGCTCTGTTTCCTGCCCACAGCACACTTTCTTTTCTCCTTTATCTTCCAAAACTATCATGATCATACATCTATCACCATAGTTTGCACATTCTCTGAGAAGGAGACAAAATAGGTCTCCAAATCTGACTTAATGGTGTTATCAAAAGAAATACCAGTTCATCTGGATGCAGCACATGTAACATGCATAAAACATCCAGAAATCAGTGCCATTAAAAAGTGGGGCTTCTCCTTTGCCAGCCAGCCACTGCAACAGCAAAGGCTGTTTTTATCATTACATACTGCAGATACGTTCACTTCCCCAGGATGCATTTAGCAGCAAGCCTGGAAATTTCTCCTCTGCCCTAGAGGCAAGTCACCTTTTGTCTCTGTAGTCACAGTTTCAGCCATGCAGTTTTCCATGAGACAGGGAAAAGTTTCTCTATTGTCAGCACTAAAAGCTTCCCTTAAAGCTTCCCTTCCCTTAAAAGTTCGACTTTTTGTACGTAGCCACATTTTCCTCCAATTTAGTGCATACTTTTCATGAAACTGTTTGAAAACCTCAGGATTTAGGCTAGAAAAAGAAGACAGAATGTAGGCTAGGCTATCATGGGCTATCTGGGGAATATCCCACTAAAGCAATCTCCTGATAGGGAAGGTGTCTTTCTTGCTGTAAAAGTAATGATTGTTGAGCACAAATTTTCAGGGGGCTCTGGAGGTTTAAAGTCTTAGAAAGACCTAATTTCACTCAAAACTATCTGCTTGCTTCCTCTGGATTTTATACCTGTATGACTTCAGATGGAATACAGACTTGGGCAAAAGAAATTATGACACACCATTAGCAAAAAAATTTGGTTCAATTTTCTGTATCTTACAGATACCACTTAATGCTGTCAGGCTTGCTATAGAATATTTACTGTTTTGACTATCTAAAAAGAATATTTTTTTTTTTTCAGATTAAAAACAGTACTTCAAGGTAAGAAAGAAAACTTGTTACTAAATGGACAAAGTTCAGCCAGGGAGGAGAGAAATGTAACATTACATGATTTCTATTGCATCCATGTGGGCAATGAAAACTTTAATGTACCTGTTCCTATCTCAGGCATACCTATGAATGTTTATAAAGCAGAGATATAATATTGTGCCAATGTTTTAACTCCTGTTTTCGCTCTGAGTTATAATTTGTACTCCAAAAAGGAACCATTTTCATAGATATTCATACCACCTGCCCTATTCCAAAGAGAGAGGATTTATTTGCTAGCTGAGTGGCATTCCAATTTAAACATTCTGTAACAGGTAGAAACATTCTGAATACAATGAAAAACTGCAGCTGCATATACTAACTAGACAGGCAACAAAGATTTTCTAACACCCTGCATTTTAATTATTCATGTAACGTTTTCTGCGATAAAAACCCTACAAGTGAAAGGATTCCAGACTCATCCCTTGTGCTGCCTTTACAGGATATGCTGAACACCAGAAGCTGCTCATACACTGGGTGCAGGGTGGATGACAAGAGACTCAGTGGTTTGGTTTTTTCCTTCTTTCTCAAGAACTGTTACAACTGTGTGTGACCTCCACAGTTTAACTGATGACTATTCAGTGCATCAGTTACAAAAAACAGCCATTCTCATTTCCTTTACACTCCTCCTCAAAGAAATAAATCAGTATCTTGACTGATTGAAACACTTAACTGCCAGTCATTTTGCTTTGTCCCTTCACTGCTTCACACCAGCCTGCGTGAACTCAAGAGATGCAGAGCAGTGATTAAATTGTAACATAGAGCACTGAGAGCAATAACGAAGTGAGCAGTTATAAACAAATAACACAGTTCTTCATAATTCAGTAAAATACATTCTTTGGGTTTGTGTGTGTTTCTGAAAGCCAAACTAGCAGTGCTTTTTTTACTAATGCAGTAACATTACTGCTGAATGGTGGAAAGCACAGGAGAGCAATATACAGCCTACAAATAAGAGTAGAATGTGCAAGCTTAAGAATACAAGTTTATCTTCCTTATGAATTACCCAGGCAGTGCTTTTATTATATGAGATCCATTGTTTCCCAATCTGCAAATTACTTCCCAAATCTATTAACTACAATGGGAGAAATGTATTTTTCAGTTTTACTCTCTGAAAAAAACCAAAACAAAACCAAACAAACCAAAAACCAAACCCACCATAAATCAGTTTAAACAGGTGAGTCTGACCTGGCAACAAGGCCAAGGTATTTCAAGCATGCAATCACTGGCTCCCTAGAACACTAAAGGATTTTGTTGAGGGTAGGAGCAGAGAGATGAAAGGATTTAAGTGTAAATTATACAATGATAGTACAATTCTGGAGTATTACCATGCGTGTGAGGGATTATTAAAGATCAGGCAGGATTTTTCTAGCCTTACTTCAGACACCTCCAGGGAAACAAATTCTGCAGTGCTACGCAGGAGATAAAGAACAACCTGAGTATATTAAAAGCCTCATAGATATAATTCCATAAACTACAAGCTTTCTTTGTAACTCGGATACCTCAAACTGCACAACAATTCCATCATAGTCCTTGCATTTCATGTTCTTGAAGCAAGACATTTCCATTCACTAGCAGTATTTGTATGTCTTGAGTTCTCTAGTGAGGGCCCAGGAAGAGTAATAATATTTCTATTCATGTATCTTCTTCCCTCTAAATTCCAACACCACATCCCAAATCCATTTACCTAAATAAGGTGCTTCCTCTTCAGAAGCTCTCAATCACTTCCCAAGTGTAAGAGTTCATCAACCTGGATTCATTTTCCAAGCTCCTCATATTTCAAATCCTCTTCTCATCAGGGCTCAAAGACCAGCAAATTTTAAATTCTGCTCTTCCCAGTCAACAGGAGTCAACAGGACTCTTGGTATCAGTGACCTTTGCACTCTACCTCACAGGAGCCATCAGCTGTAACACACACTCTCAAAATATCCACTGTCACATGTGTTGATAGAAGAAGGTAGGTTTTCCTTCAGTTGTCTGACTGAAACGACCAGGCACAGCATACATTGATGAGTACATAATCTGTACTCAATATACCCTTCTAATTGCCTCTTAAATCTTTGATCTCAAGGTCAGATATTTCACTGAAAAGTTTGAGCAATTTATTTATGATGCTGCTATGAACAGTAATGTTGCTAAATAATTCCCTTTAAATAAGTTACCTATTTAAATTTTCTCTACTCAAAGCTAGGACAGGAAGCACCACCTATTACTAAGTTTGCCTGGCACTTCCCACTGTAAGAGTCTCCTTTCAATCGCTGTTTTAACTGTTCAGGTTGCAATTTTTCCCATCAAATATGTCTGCTTCAGGGTGATTTTCAGGGCATGAGGGAAGAGGAATGAGTTGAATCACTTCCAAGATTTAGACTGTAGGAAAATAATACATTTTGACCATGTTAAATAATCATTAGGAACTAACTTACATTGGAAAAGTTTTCTGGGTTTTCAAACTGGGAGTATTTCGTCTTCATATCATGGATCTGTTTTCCTTGCTAATCCTAATAAATCCCACAAAATACCCAATTTATAAAGTGACAGCCTTTACATTTGTCCAGTGACGACTCCTTTATACTAAAATCTCTCTATACTATCATCCTTCCCGCATCCTCCAGAAGAAACCAAAACATGCATGCACATTCCTATAAGCACTGTAACACAAAATGGGCTGCCCAATAATTACTGCCCTGAACTGTAATGACACTGGAATCAGCAGCAAGGGGTTCATCTTTCCACTGAGGCACCCAGCAAGCTGCTGGATTTGAATGCAGAAGGTACAAGAATCAGATCAGAGAATGGAGGAATAGAGTTTGGCATGAGATCTTGTATCACAAGAACTGGAAGATGAGAATTTGTGACTGCTATTTAATAACAGAGAACTTGGGAGGTTTAGCTTGGGAGTCAAGAGGCAAAAATGGCTTCAGGGTAAGGGTAGGATTAGGGTGGATGGAGATAGTAATCTGTAAGAGAGGTGCTGCATCCAGATAATGAGCCAGAGGAACAGAGAGCTAACTCGTGGTACCCAGGAAATTTGGATTAAGAAATAACATGAAGAACATGCATCTCATTTGTCTCTTAACAGTCACAAAGATCACAGAGGTAACTGCTGTCACAGCTACTCTATTAAACCAAATGGTGTAAACCTGTCCATAGGAAGGACAAAAAAATCTGGTCTTGACAATACATATAGATATCAACACAGCATGATTTGATGTTATTTTTCCTCCCCAAAAGAAAATAGTTCTATTTTATTTACTGTGTTAAAAGTAAGATCATTCTACCATTACTGCTGTACCTGTTGTTGAATATTGTAAACTGAATTATTTCAAACACTTGATTTCATTATTTCAAATTTTCTAAGAAGACACAAATTAGGGCATATGGTTCATAATATTTTCATTTCCTTTCCCTTTAATCCATTTCACTAGTTTTACACTTCATCAATTTAAGCATTATTGCTAATATGTAACATTTAAACTCTTTCAGGAGAGAAAAAAACTCCAAGTGTCTAATTAGAAAGCTCTGATGGCCATTTCAGAAAGTAGAGTTACATTTTCTACCTACATCCAATACATATGAAAGCACTGAACTCGGAAGCAAACACAGAGCTTACAGGCAGGTTTCTGTGCAGATCAAGAGTTGTTTTACTGCTCACTTGGGTACAGTGAGAAACTGAACCCCCAGGGTACAGAATCCCTGTCTGTAAGATTTACAGCTACACAACAGCGTGGAGCATTAAACGAGAGCATGAGAACATCTGTTTTACCATGGCAGAAAACCAAGGGCAAGTAACATTTTTTACGTTAAGCATAACATATTCCTACACACAACTGAAACAACTACAATAATACATGAAGATTATCTAATGGCAGGCAGAACACCTCTGACTAACACCAGAAAAGTTAACTGCTAACATGAGCTAACAGCAGAGAAGCTGTTTTCCACCCAAACCTTTGTAATGAAATGTGAAAACAATCTTTCAAACATCAACAAGTGCCAGAAACTCATGCAAGAACAAAACAAAAAGAAGGAATGCATGGAAAAGATTTCACAAAGTATGAGGAAGGCTGATGTCTCCATTACAAAGCATTGTCTGACTGAGGATCACTGCAGAGATTTACAAGGAACTGTTTTACAAGTCTCTGTGAACTTATGTGAGCGCTTCTTCAAAATAAGCAAGATGCATTCCTGTCATATGCTAAGAATTCTTCTACAGGTTGTAGTAGTGTCTTAGAAACATCAGTGATCAATCAGAGTCACCACAGGAGGTGATTCAGAGTTATTATGTCAGGTTTTTGAATGCCAGAAATACATAAGCTTTTGTAAAATGCAAAGACTGGGTTGTTCCAAAAAAGACTATATCACATATTCATCTACACACACACATGCTCCTGCAGTCTCTGGCCAGCACTAACACCTTTGAAAACACCAACAACTAAAAGGTAACCCGCTCCAGTTTATTAACAGACCATTTACACAATTCATTCTATTTAGCACTGTGCTCTCCCTAAGGTATCCAGAGTAGCCAACTTCTTACAGGAAGCAATTGCTGGAACAATTAGGATTCTCATAAGGACTTAACAAGATTAATATACACTGTATCATCACGTCTGCATCTTATCTCATGCAGTGATACTGAAATGTCAAGGACGCAGTCCAACAGTGACCAAACCATATGTAACAATCCGTAACTCCACCCTGAACTTCTTCACATTTTATTAATGTAAAAACTAGAGAGCTGTTACAAACCACTTCTGTTCTTGTTGATGATAACTTAAGTTGCCCTTTTTACCTAACACCTGCAACATTCATGTCTGAAACAAGAAGGAGTCCTCAGAGATCCTGGTTCCAGTTTGTTTTTTCAAGTATTGTTTGAATACACAACAGTAACCCTACATTGATCTCCTAAATGTATTTTTTGTGGAAGAAACAATACGTCCCCTCATTCCGTAGAAATCAGCACAACTCCTGGTGGTTTCCTGATGCCCCTTTCTCACAACAAATCAAACCCCAGACAGTCTTGGCAAGATCTAACATTAGTCTCTCTCATTAAAATATATGTACACATACAAAAATGAAACATGTTGACTATCATTTAACATAATACTTCTCTTTTAAAAACAAACAAACAAATAAATAAATAATCACTGTGAATCAGCCCAAGATAGTACAGCTTGGTCCACCAAAACATGGGAAAAAAATCTCAGAGGTAGTCCATTATAGACTTTACAATTGATATTATAGCTGCTTTACTCACTATCTATGTGTAAATTATGCACACACTTCCAGCCACAAAGAAGCAAAGCAACACCGTATTCATCAAGACAATTTATTCTGTGCTATGGGATCCACCAAACAAATGTCATCTACCTGTACTATTTTTCTTCTCTGTACTGTATCTCTTCTCATCTCCACCAAAAAGTTCCATCTAAAAATACTGATTAGCAGAATCAGCCACCCACAACATTTACAGGTCATCTGCAATCTGTTCTTTGAACTAAAGATGATCTTTGCAATAAAGAACAGAGGTAGTTCTCTACACAGGCTTGAGCAATATTTCAACATTTGATGCACATGATCCACTCCCCTGGATTTCTGTTGTATGGAAAAAGCAAGGCAACTAGAGTTCAGGGAATGGGAATAGGATTCTTCTCACCTAATTTTTGGCTGCCAGGACTGGGCATCTTGTATAAGCTAATGAACTAGGCTTCTACAAAGAATGGTGAATGACAGAACCATCCCACGGAGAGTCCTCTGTCTGTCATCTCTTCACCTTATCCAATAGCCCCACAGAACAAATTATTCAAACACGAAACATGAGAAACTCTACATTCAAAAGGGACAACCACATGTGAGTAGCTTGTTCAATCAACAGTCCTGACATGAAAAACGGAGCTGCAAACAGAGAGCTCCTTCATGAAAATCACTCGCTTTTCTTTGTCAAGCCCAAACCTGGGAGTGCTGAAGTCTCAGACTGGGTTTGCGGCTGTGGCAGAGTTATTTTTCTAGTGTTGTTTCACAGCATAAAGAGGATTTCATGTCCTCTCCAGGATCATCCTGCACTGAAATCCAGAAACGGAAGCTTGGCACAGTGGGATTCACTCAATAACAATTCTCACTTCTCTCTGAGGATCTGTATGCACCAAAATCAATTAGCATTTGCTACAAAGGTAATGTAGCAACAGTGGACAAGCCCTCATTTGATGTAAATCCATGTCGTTCTTCTGATTTGAAAGAACTTTACCAAATTTCATCAGCTGTAACTCTCACACAGTGCTTTTGAATAGCTCGCTCTATCACTGGGAAGGTAAGGATCATAATTTTAGAGTGCCAAGAACAGTAAGTGGTCAATTCAATTTGTTATCCTCTTTAGGACTTCTCAAACATTTTATTTCTCTGGTTTTCAGAAGGAAGAAAAATGAGGCTGAATATATGAAAACTGTCACACAGGGATGGTGGTTGGAAAACTGTCCTGAAGCCATCATCTGAGATTTGATTACTTCAGCAGCCACAAAAAAAACCATTCATAAAATGATCTTCATTAAACTCACTGACATTTTTTTAAACTGGAGCAAACTGCCAGCATGCTGTGTGAAGCAGCACTTCCTGTTGATTTGTTTGGTATTAATTACAGTGCAATTAAAAAGGGGAGCCTTTATTACAATCAGCTACCAGGTGGTTTAAAACAATTAACAGGGGCCTTAACATTTTTCAAATGGTACTGCCAGTGTTACTGTGGCACACCGACCAAATTTAAAAACGTCTGAACATTTGGGGAAGAAAATCCTAGTATGGGGAAAATCTTCATTATGTTGAAAAAGGGGGGAAAAACCTCCACCTACTAAGAACACCCTTGATATCAGTGGCACAGCTGCTAAAGCTAAGATAGGAACACCTAAAAGGTCATTTCATCTTCCCATTAAAAGGTTTGAATTTGCTAATATGCCTCGGAGCCTGAAGAAAACTGACACAGAAGGCCGTAACAATAAAACTAACCTAACTATGTGTTTGGTTACATAAAGGAATGAGAGGGAAAATTGCAATATTAATAAAATATTCACTGCATTGACTGTTGATGAACTAAATAGCCATACAATTTCATGAATATCAGCTGAACTGCATTAAAGTTTAAAAGTATTTTGGTTATTTTCTAATTGCCTTTATGCTTGGCTTAATTGTGTAGTTAGTTGGCAATTCAAGCCCTGAATCCTCTATTGTAGCAAGTACACTGCAGTCCAAGCTATCAGTGCCCTAGCAGCCCATCACTGCTAACTTTCAGGAGCTAGCAAAGATCAAGGAAACAGAATTTCCTACTCCACCTTAGCCACAAGCAAAATACAATATGTTAAAAATTATTTGATTGGTAAAGGTTGTACAAGGAAATAAAAAATGGGATAAAACTGAAATCCTTCTTGCTAACTACCTATTAGAAATACCTCCCATCCTAAATACAGAGAAAGTTCTTCTTTCCTCCTATCAATACTGACAGATTACTGTGAGATGGAACTAAAGGAAACACATGAACTCAGTAAGGGGAGAATTCAAGTGACCTACTATGTGTTAATCTGGCAAAAAGCACATGCCAATTGAACTGTTATGGCCAGTCTCCAGGCACAGACTGACAGGTCCTGGAAACGCTGTCAAATTACTAACACAGTCTGCTTCTGCATGAGCACTGAATCCTGCCGGCTCCGATCTCTTCATTCTGATTTGATCTGAGGAACTACTTGAGGCACCTGAATAAATCCAGTGAAGGTTAAACGAGTCGAAGTGCTCTTTTTCTTTGCTGTTTTACAGTTTATTACAAATTTCATCTCAAGTAATTGGGAACAGAAATGAAACTGGGTTTTTCTGTACTGTGTACAGCAATCACTCATATTTTTCACTGTTATTTCGAGTACCAAAAAAAAAAATTTATAATCCTTTAGGTTGAGAAATGATCAGTATGATGCCTGCTATTCTTTAAGTAACCAATCTGTCAGTAGGTTAGAAAACGATTATGTAAAAGAAAAATAACAAATGTGTATTGCATCAACTGGATTCCCAGTAATTCAAGTTCTCCGTTTTCAAATGGGCATATTTAAAGTCTCTGCATTTCCAAACTCTAAACGTGAAACTACCAATATCAGTAATCTCATTTAAACACTTCAATTGATTGATAAAATTATGTTTGGTAGGTACAACAGAGATAACCGTGTTTAATAAGCTGCTTTATGCTGTGCACTAGTCCATCAACTTTTAACCAACAGCAGCTGATATGAGTGCAAGCATGAAACCAGATGACCAGGTACAATAAAAAAGAAATTCTCCCATGACTTGAATATAGTAACACTGCAGAATCCTCTGCAACTGTGAAACTTCTTGCACTTACCAGAAAGCATCTGTTTCAAATCATTTAGTACTACAGGGTGTTTCAAAAAGATGAACCCATTTGAAATGGACCTTCAATTGAAATCGGGTCCATCTTTTTGAAACACCCTATATTTAGAAGTTGTATCAACTGATATTCTTCATACCCACTCTTGTTCAGTATGCATCATTTTCCATTTTAAAAACAATTATTTTAAAGTTTTGTAATGGATCATCTTCAGACTGGATTTTCTTCCTAGCTAAGTATATTGTGACAGCCAGAAGAGAAAAACTGTAGCAATGTGACACCTTGGGCATTAGGAAAGTATCTGTTGAAGAACCTCTTGATTTTGAATATTATTTACGTGGGCTACTCACTCTAAAAGCAAAGGACAGTTTTCGGGTAACTGTTGCTATGATCTTGATTTTCTGCAGAGCCACAACTTTCCTAAGCTTTCCAGGAATAAAACTGTGCAGGTTTAAAAAGTTCTTTTCTAAAACATATGCAGACAGATTGGTAAGTTTCAGAGTGTATCGGAGGACCTAACACAGATAGACTGATGGGTCTTATTACCCAGAGAGTGACACCAGAAAAGGGATTTGCATGCCAGGAATTGCTTCAAAAGGCCACAACTACAGTGCCTGGATGCTAATCAGCTCCCAATTAGCTTCCAGGCATGCTGGCCCCAAAAAACCACATTCAATGCTGCTTATCACCAGCAACGGCAAATACCAAACGCAGCAATCACCCACAGCAAAGCACACCTACTACAGCACCCCTATCATGCTAATGACAGATATTTATACTGCTTTTTGCTACAAAAAGCATTTTGGGGAGATTCCAGCTTCATATTTAGTAATAACAGGAGGACTTTGTGTTTGAGGACTCTTGATTACCCTCAGTACTAAACAATGATACGCTCACATTCAGGTATGAATAATTCTAGCAGCCTCAGTATCACGTCTTCATTGTCTGCCTTTTCACAAAACTCCTCTAAATGTAATTTTCCAGTAACTACCCAACGAGGAAAAGCACCTCCCAAAACCACAGGGACACTGCCTAACATCCAAATCTGAAGTTTCTGCAAGGCAGCAATATGCCTGCTAAAGGAAAACAAAACGGCAAGCACACATGCATGATAGGATTATTTGATTCAATACAATATAAATTAGGTCAGACTCCTCTTTGGAGAATTCTGTGTCAAGAACTAGGTGGTCCACTAAATTTCTATTCATTTGCTTTCAGGCTTGGGGAATTGCCAAGACTCTCAAGGAACTGATGTTCTCCTACCCACAAGAGTAATCACTATTTGGGGGACAGGGGGGCAGAATCTCTCAGTGTAACTGCCTGACAATATCTGGAGAAATGAGAAATCTTTATATAATAAAAAGAGCAGCTAATAAATCTTTGCATATGTATAACACATGCATGCAGCCATACACAGAGATATACAAAATTCAATATAGAAAAAAGCAGCAAGTGCTTTTGTGTACTTAGGTATTGCACTGCCCTATATTTGTATGTTGCACATATCCTTAAGGAAAGTAACAATTTACACATCTTCATTAATCTGACAGTAATGTAATGGCAGGAGAAGCACTATCCCTAGAAAGTGCAAAGGATTACAGGCTGGAAACTCTGCCCTGAGTCTGCTCCCCTGCAAGCTCTTCCTACTCAAGAATACTGCATTTTTAAAAGCTTACCCACAGTTATCATCCTTTCTGATTCCATCAGCAACTAAAGTAAATCTTCACACCTCCAAGGGCCATAAGACCATGACAGCTACTTCACATATCTAAGAAGAGGACTGAATCAGAGCAAGATGTGACAAGTAGCCCCTCCACAGTCCTTTTGCTCCACTGTGGATGGATCTGGTTAGGATATGCAGCTGAGTAAAGAGCCAGGTCTTGCATAGGTGGCACATGAGAGCCTAGAGCCTCTGCAGCTGCACAGCCACACAACTGCTCATGCCAGGGCACGAGCATCACTCTAACTCCTCAAAAAGCAATATACTGGTTCAGAGACAAAGCTGAAAGGTCTCTCTCTGATCTGGCTCTTCAAAGTGGCACACACTTTGAAACAGATCCACCACTGAAAATCAGTGGTGCAGACCCCACCATAACCAGCAAGGCTCACCCTAGCAGATTCCGACAGAGCATTTGTGCGTGCGGCTGAACCACTGAAAATGAAGACAGTCAAAGACTTCTCACTACAACCATTTTTACACAAGTTCTTACATTGTTTGTTGCTTAAACAATTAAAAGCTCTCTGCAAACAGGAGAGCGGGAAGTTTCATACTGCAGAGTTAAAACCAACAAACACTTCTTTTACCCATAACACTTGAAAATGTGTCTGATGGCCAGGTAAAATAAGGTTGGACACAGTAACATGGTTAGTTTCTCTGTAACTCACAATATTGAGTTTACTCACTTTTTTTTTAAGGTGGGACAATTCTGCTGCCTCTAAACGGAAACAGAAGATTGATTCAGGGATCAAATTCTTAAACCACCACCACGAGATGTAATTTTGCTATAGCCAGACTGAGTGAAATCTAGCCTTAAGGGCAAAATACAGAGTTGAAGGTTCTCTATGTGACAAGTCAAAGTATGAAAATGAAAATGTTTAAATCTGATTAATTACTTGGTTTAGAATATATGCTTTTCATTCTACTGTATCAAAATACTCATAATAAAACAGTGCAGCTGATGAAGTCAAGCACTCCCTTACAAAGGCTGGCAAATTTGCAGAACAGCACTTGAGGTTCAGATTAGTAAAATCCTAATGAATATCTACTCTAATACCCATGTAATTGCATGGAATGCATTTGCAAGTGGGGAAAGGAAAGGAAAGGAAAGGAAAGGAAAGGAAAGGAAAGGAAAGGAAAGGAAAGGAAAGGAAAGGAAAGGAAAGGAAAGGAAAGGAAAGGAAAGGAAAAAGAAGCCACTGGCACAACTGAAGTCCACACTGTTTTTTTAGTTTTAGTCTCTTCAGTTGAAGAGACTCAAGTGACAACCTGGAAGAATGAAAACTCCCTCCAGAAAGGAAGAATTGCAATGAAGATTCCCAATTCTTTCCCACATCACAACACGCTTCAATTTAAAGCTGCAAGTACCAATGTCAACGTACTCAATTTCATCAGTTTTGTCCCAGACACCAGAACTAGTTGCATAGTTTATCCAGTGATAGCTTTATCGGAAGTGCCCACCTCTTCCTGCACACGGTATATGAGGAGCTGGGTGCCCAGCACAGGCTCCTGAAAGACTTTCTTGGAACTACATACATAAACATTGCTGCTGCTTTACACTTTGTTGGGAGCCAGCACCTGGCATCTCTGCACTGCATCTTCCTATCCATAAAAACAGAATAGTACATGACTGATTTTATCTCACAAATCCATCGGTCAGGTAACTGTTTTAAAGATGGAACTAGTACTGTAAGAACGAAGCCACAAAAGGGCTGAAGGCAAGCACTGCTGAAATAACATCAAACAAGTAATAACACACTTTTAATCCTAAGTAATTGGCTGAGCAAACGTATTGTGATACAGCAACTCTGATTAATTTTACAAGAATGCCTGGGTAGTGTTTATAAAAATCAAGTCATTACCTTGACTAAATATTGACTTGGACAGTTAACTTTAACCATCAAGACCTTGACTAAATATTGACTGGGAAAGTTAATTTGAACTATAAAGTCTAGAAAATCTTGGTTCTCTTTACTAGTATTTGCCATCAATTTAAAATGTAAATACAAATGTAAAAATAGAGATTCTGCCACCTAACCAGTATTTAACTGAGTAGCTTGGCTGTTGCTAAATTCAACACAACTATCTTGCAAAATTTCAAATCCAAAGCATTTAAAAGAAAATATGCCTGTTATGGATGAGAGGGAAAGGTCAGTCCTCCTCTGTTTTGCTTGAGCAAGAACCTCCCAAAAGTATTAAAAAAGAATAACAAGTTTCATGGCTTAAAATTATTTTGATACATATATGCAGGGGTCTTCCAACATATATTTAAAAAACTGTGCCTTGCCCAAAGAACCAAGCAGGCTGACCACCAGAACAGTGTGTTCATTTTGATACCTCTACTTTCGAAGCCCTAGTAGCAGCTACTTCAAGTCTACATCCTCCACTATTGGTGTCACTTCATCATGTGAGGACACGGGTCAAAGGACATACACGGGGTCTTTCACTAGCTGAGCTAAAAAAAAAAAAAGAAAAAGAAAATCAATTTCAATCCTCCTAAGATGAAACCACTGATGTGTGCAGTCACTGAAGTCCCGAAGGTAATCCTACAAGAAAACATGATGGTGTCCTCCATCACTGTGCTGGGATACTGTTAAAGTGCAGCAAAATCACCTCTGAGGTATAGTCCAAGATCAGCATCTGTATCAAAACACTCCAAACAATAAATCTGAACTTCTAGACCAATGCAAGTAGTGCACTTTAAATGTGTAATGAAACTAAGTGGTAATGACAATGGGGCCAGGAATCCTACCTTTCCAGAAGGTCTTTTGTATGTGGCTAAAGAAACAAACAATAACTGTGAATCCAGCCCTAATTTCACCTACAGTTTTACTTCCAGAGTTTGAAAGCACCTTTTAGCTTTGTGCCTTAGTTCTTTTTTTAATATCAGCTGCACACTCAATCAAAAAAATAGCTTAAGAGCAAATATAAAATATAAATCTCTGATACAAGGAGAAATATCAAACTAACTGGTGAAAACTTGCTCTTCCATTATTTCTAAGTATAGTAGCAAGGAACAGATTGATACTGGCGCTATAGGGGGGTGAGGGTAGGGCGAGGGTAGAGAATGAAAGAACAATAAACAATACAATCATCAGCAGTTTAACACAGCCCTGTGTCTTGCAATGGAAACATACTGTGAAACAGCTTGCAAGATAAGCTTCATCAACGATAAGTAATTTTTATTCCATTTGAGTGGGTAAAAACAATAAACATGATTAAATGTTTCAGATGTGCATTCAGAATTTAGACAAATGGCAAAGGGTTCCAAGGACTTTGCTTTTAAAACTGCTTTGGGAAAAGACCTAAGAATTAGCTTAACTGATCTGAAATGTACAATAAAACAGAAGTTCATAGGGAAATTAAAAACTTTCCATCCATCTGCAAGCTCCACGACTGTCCAAGCTCTGTTCTTCACTGGCCCCAACTCCCTACCTCACTACTTTACCATTCACAGAGGCGTTTCGAATGTGCTGGTCATGAATATGAGCTCCCATGGTGTGAAACACCCTGCAAAACACAAAAGAAAGAGGTGGCTCTGGCTCCCAAGGAGTTTACAGTCCCATGCTGTGCCCTGCCAGTCCTTGTCAAATCTGACAGGACTGTCCTGTTCTGGCTGGCAGTGAGCTCTGTCAGGACTGTCCTGTCCTGGCTGGCAGTGAGCTCTGTCAGGACTGTCCTGTCCTGGCTGGCAGTGAGCTCTGTCAGGACTGTCCTGTCCTGGCTGGCAGTGAGCTCTGTCAGGACTGTCCTGTCCTGGCTGGCAGTGAGCTCTGTCAGGACTGTCCTGTCCTGGCTGGCAGTGAGCTCTGTCAGGACTGTCCTGTCCTGGCTGGCAGTGAGCTCTGTCAGGACTGTCCTGTCCTGGCTGGCAGTGAGCTCTGTCAGGACTGTCCTGTCCTGGCTGGCAGTGAGCTCTGTCAGGACTGTCCTGTCCTGGCTGGCAGTGAGCTCTGTCAGGACTGTCCTGTCCTGGCTGGCAGTGAGCTCTGTCAGGACTGTCCTGTCCTGGCTGGCAGTGAGCTCTGTCAGGACTGTCCTGTCCTGGCTGGCAGTGAGCTCTGTCAGGACTGTCCTGTCCTGGCTGGCAGTGAGCTCTGTCAGGACTGTCCTGTCCTGGCTGGCAGTGAGCTCTGTCAGGACTGTCCTGTCCTGGCTGGCAGTGAGCTCTGTCAGGACTGTCCTGTCCTGGCTGGCAGTGAGCTCTGTCAGGACTGTCCTGTCCTGGCTGGCAGTGAGCTCTGTCAGGACTGTCCTGTCCTGGCTGGCAGTGAGCTCTGTCAGGACTGTCCTGTCCTGGCTGGCAGTGAGCTCTGTCAGGACTGTCCTGTCCTGGCTGGCAGTGAGCTCTGTCAGGACTGTCCTGTCCTGGCTGGCAGTGAGCTCTGTCAGGACTGTCCTGTCCTGGCTGGCAGTGAGCTCTGTCAGGACTGTCCTGTCCTGGCTGGCAGTGAGCTCTGTCAGGACTGTCCTGTCCTGGCTGGCAGTGCGCCCATGTGTGCACCTTCCCACAGATGGCAGCTGAGGAACAACATACTCTGAACTTTAATTAATTCCAGAGTGCCCGTTAAGACGTCCCTAGTGACTTGGTGGCCTTGCAGAGACACAAAAAGCACCCAAACCATTCAGATCGGGAAGGGGGTGGTGGTGGTGGTCTCTGTTTGCTGTTTTTTCCCAGATTGAGTCGCAAAGGAGAGCCACCGAGCCCACAGCACCGATAAAGCAACTGTTCACTTTACACCCCCTGCCCTGACCGCACATTGCTGAAGGGCCCGGGAGCTCCTC